>OU744735.1:57218081-57769559 GCA_916613615.1 Steromphala cineraria
TCTAGAGCTGAATATCAAGAATTCTGTTTTGTCGTCATTTAATTTCAGAAAGTTCTTTTGCATCCAAAGTCTGATGTCATTCACACAGTTTGTGATAGCTTGATACGTGTCGTCAGCAGATAGGTTTTCCAGAGGTTTAAATCCAAGATAAAGTTGGGTGTCATCGGCATATAGATGAAAGGACAGCTTATGCATTCTTGCGATGCATCCCACTGGTATGGTGTAAATGGTGAAGAGAATAGGTCCAAGTACTGAGCCCTGTGGTACGCCATATATTAATCTCGTCTTTGTGGATTTAACATTGTTCACAAACACACACTTGAATCTGTCAGTGAGATAAGAGGAAAACCATTCTAAGGCCTTTCCCTTGACTCCAATACAAGATTCAAGTCTTGAAATCATTATGATTGGTGATCTATTGTATCAAATGCTGCCGAGAGGTCCAGCAGAATAAGAATGGCAGCTCCATCTGAGTCCATTGCTTTCAACAGATCATTCTGTACACGAAGGAGAGCTGTTTCTGTGCTGTGTCCTACTCTATAGGCGGATTGCATCACTTCACCAAGACTGTTGTTCGTCATATGCTGCTGTAATTGCTTCGCAACTGTTCTTTCTATCACTTTGGAAAGGAATGGTAGATTTGACACGGGCCTGTAATTACGAAGGTTGTCAGGATCAAGACCGGGCTTCTTCAACAAAGGAGTGATGAGAGCCTCTTTGCATGATGTTTGCATTTCACATTCCAGGAAAGATTGATTGACGAGCGATGTTATGAATGGTATGATCGCAGTTTGGCAGTTCTTCAGTAGCCATGTCGGTAACGGATCAAGACTGCAGGACTTGGTTGGGCTCTTTCTGATGATGTCGGCAATCTGAGTTTCACTAACAGGTTCGAACTCTGTCAGAGAAATGATAGGACTTGCACACTGTGGCATCTGCGAAGATTGATCTGGGACCTTCTCTAAGAGACTTTCTCTAAGTTTGACAATCTTACTGCCAAAGAAGTTGATGAACTTGTTTGCTATTTCCAAACTTGTTCCCAGTGAAGGTAGTGGACTCTGTTTCCTCTTAAATAGCAGACTGTTAGTGATCTGGAAAACTTCTTTCCTGTTTTGGGCTTCCTGTATAGCAGTATTGAAACACTCCGTTTTCGCTTTTTCGATCAGCCTATTTACTTCATTTCTCTGAACAGCATGCATCTGACGATGCACTGTAAGTTTGGTCCTTCTCATCTGCCCTTCGAGCTTCCGGCGCCGCCCCTTTGCCGATCCAATTTCCTTGTTGTACCAAATAGAATTGTGGTGAACAGTAACAGTTTTCTCCTTTAAAGGTGCATGTTGTTGTAGCACATCACCAAGCGCACAGTTGTAGAGAGCTAAGGAATCAGCCACAAATATCGGCCTGTCCTCCAAGGAAGATGATATGTCAGATGCAAAGTCATCTATCTTAATGTCTTTCCACTTTCTACAACGAATCAATTTTGTTGGATTCAAGGGTTTAGCTACACTTGCTGTGAAAATAATGGCTGTATGATCAGACTGAATTGACTGGTCATATCTGAACTGGCATAAAGAAAGTTCAGCCGTCCTCGTTATCACAAGGTCAAGTGTATGACCACACCTGTGGGTCCCTTTGCGAACTTGCTGAAGCAGATTCTTTGATTCCAAGAGGTTCCTGAATTTGTTGCTGATAGAATCAGATTTGTTGTCTATGTGGATATTGAAATCGCCAAATATGATCAACTTGCTTCCAACCACATTCAGTTCATCTGTCAAATCCTCAAATTCCTTGAAAAATATATCCATCTTCGATTGAGGAGAGCGGTACACAATGTTAAGAGTAACGTTTGTGTTACTGACTTCTAGTTTGACCGGTAAAAGTTCGAAAGAAATGGGTTTCATGATATTCATAGAGGAACATGTGATGGTTTCCTTATATATCAGAGCACAACCACCTCCGCGTTTTCCAAGTCTTGGAATGTGGGTGAATTTATAGCCAGTAGATGTCATCTTGCTTATTGTAATGTGATCAACATTACCTTCTCTAAGCCAAGTCTCTGTGAGGGCCAATAGATCAAGTTCATGGTCAATCACAAGATCACATATAGCCTGCGGTTTGTCAATAGTTCTGTTGCATGTCTTAGCAGATTGAACATTAGCAAGGCCGATCTTCAAAGATTCAAGATTGATTGATGTGTTTTTGAACAAAACATTATCAAACTCAAACCGCTTTCTCCCTTTAGAGCCCCTGTGAGTTTTCGGGACCCCACAAATATTATACTTTCTCAAGTCAGTATAAACAGACAAGGGCACACATGTAGAGCCTCTCAACCTGAGATTCATTAGTTCACAGGCAGAGTAGGTAATGATCCCCATTGTTTGATGCACACAGTCTGATTGAAGACACAAAAGAAATCCAAGCCACTGTATGGTGAGGTGAACATCCAGCCACATAGCCTGGCCTTGATTGGAGAACAATAGACAATAGTCCAAATATAACTTCATATGGGTTGTTTTTTCAACAAGATACACTGATTTCCTTTAACCAGAACAATTTCAGGCAAAATCAAGCAATCAAAATTAGTTCATTTTGATCTCTGTGTTTCAGAGAATTCCAATGCAAACTTTCACACCCAGAAATGTTTCATAAACAGCAGAATTCACAAAATATCTCAGGAGCATGTGATAGGTGCAACCTCTCAGTGCGACCCCAAGCCAAGTAGGAACTATTTCTTCCACAGAGACTCCCTTGACACAAAATTCATAAAACATTCATTTCCAAATACTTGCATTTACATAATATTGATTTGAATTGTTATATACACGCTGAATTTAAATGAGCACACCCAAATAAGGAAATTGAAATGCTATGCTCTTGGAATGTAATGATAAATTAGATGTATAAACCATTCGATAAATAAACTATTCATTTATCAAGTAATTAATTCAAATAAAAACAACTTAAAGAACATTAGAAAAAAGGGAATTTAAGTGAACTTTTATTCAATATAACTATCTTCCTCGAGGAGAAACTCTCGTATTGTAAACAACATTCTTGTACCAAGTAGTCATGCACGCACTCAACATTTAACATACGTGGAAACACTTACGCCTGACAAAGGAATTTAATCCCTGTTTCAACAGTAATGGTGCTTTTAGGCAGCTATTCGAAGACAACAAAACGTTGCTAGACTAACGTTTTTGTTTAAACATGTACACTGCTGGATGTATATTCCAGCTAAACTCGACGATTGTGATTCCTTGTCTCTTAGCAGAACCATTTTGCTGTTTAAAGGACTTGCTTTCATTATTAAAGAGCCCCTCCCAGAGATGTCAGGGGTCGAAGATGCCAAGCTTACCAATAGTGTCATCTTACCGTGAAGTATCAACTGTTGAAGGGAAGTATCATTATAAAGCTATTCAACGTTGTATGACAAAATCGGGAATTATGATCTGTTAAAAAACGGACATAGACGAACTTCGAATTACTCGGATATAATGTGGGAAACTTATCTGAAACATTTAGACAGTTAATGTTTGATATGTAATATTCATTACACCAAGACTTTATAGTAACATGACATTATACAATTATTGACTTCAGTTGAGGTGAACCAAATGGTTTATCGACCTCGGAACAGTTATGTTCACCGAGGCGACAACCAAATGGTTTATCGACCTCGGAACAGTTATAAACCATTTGGTTCACCGATAACTGAAGTCAACAACTGTTTTATTATATGATTAAAGAAGGGTTTTTTTCTTTCTAATTTTATTTGTGAACCTCATATCAATGACAACATACACTTTTATTGAATAATAAACAGTTTATTCTTAAATGAGTTAAAATAACATGAAACATACAACATTATACATTAAAACATGTGTATGAGTTCAAGATAACTTGCTTCACATGTCAAGATTTGAATATCACTTGTTGAAATTCTTACTCAATGTGACATTTTTTCAATTATTCAATAAAGGAAATGGTAATTATAAAGTCTGATGATTAAAATAAACTTGTTCAATATGTGGTGTGATTATTAACAGCATATTTCTTAACTTTTCTTTTCTGTCAAGTCATTAGTGTCAATTTCTTTAGTAATTTATCATCATGAAAATTGTCTACACAGGACAAGATTTGACTTTTATTTGTTGAAATTGAAATTCAATGTGACATTTGTGCAGTTATTCAAAACTGGAAATGGCAAATTCTGATAATTCAGAGACAAATTGTTCAATGTTTGGTTAACATTTGTTGTGGGAGCCCTGGGAACAGGTCTTTTTTGCATGGTTTTGTCATCAAAATCAGAAAACTGATTCAACTCGTTAGTCTTAATTTCTCTGAGAACATCATCAAAATTATCTTCACTCCAATTCACTTCCATCAACACATTTTCTTGTGAAGTTGACAAAGATACAATATCAAAATCTGTATCGATAGCCTCACTTACAGTCTCAGTAGCAACTTGAGAACTCATTCTTCTTTTCTCATCCCTATTACCCATAACCACTGACGACAGGGTTTCAGACATCTTCTTTTTGATCTTCGGGTCTGTATATCCCGTGTAAGTCTTCAAGCTGTTCTCTGATTTGTGTCCTGTAATACTCATGATATGACGTCCAGCCAAGTTGCCTGTTGAGTCGAGGATATGTACAGCCGTTGCCCTCAGGGAGTGATTTGTGTACCGCTGAGATAATCCTGAAAACAAGGTGGGAATTTAAGTATCGGCCTATATGTTCTTCTAATGCAATCAACAATGAATTGCTTTAGAAATGAGATAGATTAATTCATATTTGATTTTTCTTGATGAAATAAGTTAAAAAGAATGATTAATAATTTCGACTAAAAGAGTTGAGATATACAGTCAACTAGAATGATTCACAATTAGACTTTCTTAATAGATATTGAAATATTTAAACAATTATTAAACATTTGATATGTCTAGATGTTACTCAAGGAATTTCATTCAAATACCTGCTTTCGTTGAGATTGACGGCAGCATATTCCCTATTGTATTATGTCCAAGAGGGGCAGCATCATACCATGTGCGAGAATGTGTTTTTTTTCGATGGACGCTGGAACAATCTGTCAGACTTTGGGTTCAGGCTTCGCTTGTACTTGATGAAGGTTTTCACCGGACATATTGCATCATCTGAAATATATTTATTACAATATTTAATACATAATCAAACTTTCAGTATGAACAAGTTGTCTAAAATATATAAATTGCTGTCAAATTTTACTTTTATTATTGCATGAATATAATCTTTCCAATTACTTGTGAATATTGTATGCACTTGTTAGTCAAGTTAGATATATTACTGATAAAAGAAACTAACCTGGAATTGCATACATTCTTCCCTCAGCACTGTTAGCATCATCTTGATGGTTTTTTGTTTGTTCGTCTTTGACTATGTACAAGTACATTCTCCCTCCTGGGTCGCTTGAAACAGCAAAATCTCCAACTTTCATGCCACACAAATTTTCACGCCCTCTCCTCCCAAAATACAGCATGATGTCAACGAAGACTTTCTCTTGTAGTTTTACAGGATCGTTTATGTCAAAATATTCGTACATCTTGCATATGTCAGCTTCTTCCATGGGAGGAAAATGTGCGACTCCCCCTTTTCCAGATCGCTTTAAGTTTCGGTTAACGGCAATGAACATTTTGTTTGATTCTGAGAATGACGGATCGTGTATGATGTCAAATTTATTGCAACTGTTCTGCAGGTATCTGTTGATGCCATGCCGGATGGAAAACATCGTAGTCCTCTTGTACTTCTCTCCATTCTCCCTTCTCGATTCAACGTAAAACAGATCACTTGTCCATCATATAATAATTTACCTTTGATAACTAGATTGTTGCAATATTTTATTTTGAAAACACACAACAATTTGATCTATGTCCATGAACTTACAAGACTCTTAAATTCATGGGTGGAAGAGCAAACGTTCCTAATAGCAATGTAATACAAAACTGGCTTAAATAAATAATTCATTTGTTCGAGAAATGTCATTCACGTTTTAATTCACTTGATAGATACTTCATGATTTATTTACTTGACTACGCTTTTACAAGGTAGTAGATTCTTTAGGTCCATTTTACTGTTGTTTTGAGGCACGTTAGAAGCATTTTCATTGGTTTGTTCAACTGTCATTATTGAGTCAAGCAATCTGTGCGTGAGCATTCCGAGAAAGGCATGTATCTGAAGGCAGTGCAACTATACCAAACCAGGGTAAGAATAGAGATTTTTTTGATTTTTTTCTGACTATTTCTTTAAATTTACACGTTATTCAGTAATTATAAAAGTTCTGATTATGAATCAGATTTAGAATGAAGATGGCCATTTTCGTTTGAATTTTTAGAATAGAGAAGTTTGTAGGAACATCCTGAATGCTGTCTAAGATTATCATATATATGTTAAAGCTCTGATTATAAAGTCGTTGCATGTCAGATTTAAAGAATTGAAGTGAACATTTTCTTTGGAGATATTGAAATAGAGAATTGTTATTGTACATTATGAATGATATCGAAGATCAGCATAATTGATGCTTTCATGTTTTTAAAATCATCGAAAACAGAATTCGTTCAAGCATATAGAATTGTATTTAATATATTTGATATGCATATGTCTTGTGAAGATGAATACACACATTCTTCCTACAGAACTTTTGATTGTGTGGCCGTTAAAACACATGGGGTGCAGAAATCTCAAAATGTCTTTTGGATAGAATGTTCGGCATTTAAGGTTTTAAAATAATAAATCATGTTAGAAAACGATGTTGCCAAGAAAAGACACCCTATTTGACATAAATTTGTTGATGCTGTGAAACGTTTTTTATTCAGCAAAAATGTATTTATTTCTCTGCTATCTCACCTCGTTAGAGAGATTCGAAATCGGGTGTTTCTAAAGCCTTTTTTTCTACAAACATGAAACGATAAAGTTTCAGAATTGTACACCACAGTATTTGATGTCGTCAGAAATTATGTAATCTTGTTTCTGTCATATCTATCACCCGTGGATTGAATTGTCCTGCGATTCGGTTGGTATCGGTTCTTTCTCCGACACTGGTTTACTCCTTGTGTACAATAACTATGTAGAATCGTTGCTTTCAGATTTGAAGAATGGAAGTGAAGATTGGAACTTGTAATCCCATGGTAGTATACCTTTTAACATATTATTTCAACTTGGGCAACTGCTTCTGTACAAAATCTCTGATCAACCAGAAGGAGTTTTCGGACACTGCGGTCACTGAACCTGCACTGTGGTCTAAGTCCGGGGTCGAATCCACAGCTATGTGTGCAAATCTTTGTGGTCTGGATCGGCGATGTCTCTCTTTCTTCTACAACACCCAGAGCGGTTTGTGTACTGCCCACAACGTCCAGTTTGACTCATCAGCTTCAACCATCTCTGATGTAGGATCTCTCTACTACACTCGTCTAGTTGGTGAGTGACCTTTATTTACCAGTTCATTGGTGGAACCAGAGGGTGGGGTTTGAGGAGCAGTTGTAGGGGTGTGATGTAGTGGAGGTGGTTTTAGGTGGCTCATGAGCTTCAACCATCTCTGATGTAGGATCTCTCTAGTACAGTCGTCTAGTTGGTGAGTTATCTTCATTTACCAGTTCAATGGCGGAACCAGGGGACGGGGTTTGGGGAAGCAGTTGTAGGATGTAGTGTGATGTAGTGGAGGTGGTTTTAGGTGGCTCATGAGCTTCAACATTGGCCCCTTTTTGTAATACTTAAAAAATCATAACTAAACTATACCGTATGAAGACGTATCGTCCTCTGTAAGTGATGTCATTAACGTCAAATGCTAAAGGTGTGTTGACTAAATGCATATGCTAAATTGTGGGAAGGATTTTAATGATAAAGATAAACAGCGATTGTAAAGGTCATATTTGTTGTCACTGATAGGAAAACACTGAGTCTTTCAAAAAGACAAGCTCACACCTGATTCTCCAACTCATGAACAATTAAGGTTTGACAGGACACAATCCTTCTAAGTTTTATCCCCTGCAACAAATATTTTTAGAAGTTGCGGGAGTACCATCCGTCCGTCCTTTGTAATTAACCAACCACTTCAATTCAAATATACATTGGAAATGAAATCATGTAATAGTGTGTCATGAGTAACAATTTTGAGAATATCTACATATAATATGTAACTTTGTTAGAAAAAGTGGTTAACTTGTAAGGAATTGTTATAAGTCTTGTCCGGCTCACAACATTTAATAAAATATGGTATGGAGATACATAATCGTATAACAATGTCTTAATTCATATTTGTAAATTTTACGAGGAGGATTGCTGTTGAAAACTGGTTTGAGTCCTGTCTGGTCCAAAACTTCTTAATATGTATCAAAGGTTGATCAAACTTGCTACTGAGATTCATATTGACATGAGGGTGAAAAATTTCCAATTGTGACGAAAAGAGACGATTCTGTTACAAATTCAAAACTGTCTGTCTAGATTTTCAACACTATCATTTTTCTAAATTAACTTTTAATACCGATGCAGATGGGATATGTCCTTATTTAATTACAATGTAGTTTTAAAATATTTGTGTACAAGTAAGCACTTAAGGTAAAAAAGATGTTGAATTTGAATGAATACATTAGTGAATACTTATTTCTATTTAAAAAAAGATAAAATTGATTATGAAGATCCCAAAAGTTGGTGTATTTAAGACATTTATTATTGGACTAAAATAATGTTTTGCTAGTGACATCTGAATCAGCAGTACGATTGAACAGAATCTTTTTCACCAAAAAAAAATTGAAAAAAGTAAAATCTATACATATTGTGTCATTTGCAGGGGATATAGCTTGACCATGTTTCTGCATATTTCTGTAGTATTCTAAAAAGAGAACAAGGCATATTCTAACACATGAGTTCAAAGCATCCTGTCTCAGGGAGCGAAAGTTACACTCCATCCACTATTCTGTACCCTGGGCTTTGAAGCTAGATTCGCTCGCACTGCCCGACTTGGGAAATCCCTAACAAATAAATGTATGCCATTATGTACTGAACCAAAACAGGTGAAAACCCATGGATATGTTTTGAAATGTTTTTTGAAGGTTTTAATTACTGAATAATTGCACATTTTATCACCTTAGCCTTAATTCTAAACTCTTCCAGCATTTTCTGTGTGATTTGGTGAAGTTTAAAAGGTTAACCTAAAGACCTGGTTAACATATCTTTTCATTAATTCTTTGTTTGCTCTTTTTGAAACCTCTTATCATCTTTCAAAACCTTGCCAGGATATTCAATAATCAATATTTTAAGGCAATGAACAGCCTTCGTAAGGGGCCTGATACAATTGACCCTATATCGCTTGGTCATATAACTGGTTACAAAACGCATGGAGATGTAACATATGCCATTTCAAAACATGAAATTATTGATGTGATGAAAGGTGGGGTTGGGGCAGGTCTATATCTTAAGAACTATTCACAAAACATTTTTCATCCATTTTACTTGCATAAGGTTTCAGTTAATATTGATCAAATCTTCTCAAATATTAAGAAACTATCAGTCATCATGAATAAAACAAATGGTATGATCTCTTGGAGTGAACCGGAAAAGAGAGTATGCAAAGCTGCGTAAAAGCATCAACAACGTCTTGATCGTATAAACATAATCCCCATGAATAACTCGCAATGTAACCCTTCGCGCAGACATTGTGACATGATATGCTTTTTCGAATAAAATCTGCCTCCCTGGAATACTTGTCACGCTGAAACTCAGCAAATATACTGAGACTTGGTGACAGAAGCAAAGTGTGCATCACTTTTAAAATCGCAGTCTTAAACCTTTTTCAATTGTTTAATAATAATAATCAAATATTGTCCCCTCATCGTTCCACAAACTTTAGACATATGTAGGTGAGAACAAAACACAATATCACAACTGCAATCAGTACATAAGAGCGAAAATACGGCCATTCAAAGTCGGGATTTTGATCGAAGTTTGAAGTTTGAAACCTTGTCATAAGCTGACAGGAAAATAGATTCGTTTTCATAGTGTTTATGAGTTATTGAAACTAATAGGTAGATAAAGTGGATGAATAATTTCGAATATTAAACGTATTTGAGATGTTTTCTTCGAATCAAATTTTAAGAAAGATACTCTGTGTAACTTTTGTGTCTGAGACTAGGGAGACTGTGACGATGTTCTGAGAGACTACCCACACGCACCAGACGGAAGCTACGTCATTGACCCCGGGCAAGGTCAAGGTCATATACATGTCTACTGTGACATGCCTTTTGGCGAGGGGGAAGTAACGATGATGATGAAAGACTGTGCTGACATACTGCTCCAGGACCCTAATTCTCCGAATGGTGTATACTTCGTCAAGCCAAGTGCTGATTTTGAACCCTTTCAGGTCTACTGTGATATGACCCAACACGGCGGTGGGTGGACGGTATGTTTTCAACCTTTACTATCAGCTTTTCCGATGGTCTTTAAATTCTGAACATGAATTGAAATTCGAATTAGTGTTATATGTAAGTGAATTATTAAATTGAGCAAATTTGATCGTAAGAGCGCATATGATGTTGTAATGATGTTTGATGTATTTCAGATGTTCCAAGATAGAATGAAGTTACAGGATGTTGTGATGATGTTTGATGTTTTTCAGGTGTTCCCAGATAGAATGAAGTAACCGGATGTTGTGATGATGTTTTATGTATTTCAGGTGATCCCAGATAGAATGAAGTAACATGATGTTGTGATGATGTTTGATGTATTTCAGATGTTCCCAGATAGAATGAAGTAACAGGATGTTGTGATGATGTTTGATGTATTTCAGGTGTTCCCAGATAGAATGAAGTAACCGGATGTTGTGATGATGTTTTATGTATTTCAGGTGATCCCAGATAGAATGAAGTAACAGGATGTTGTGATGATGTTTGATGTATTTCAGGTGTTCCCAGATAGAATGAAGTAACCGGATGTTGTGATGATGTTTTATGTTTTTCAGGTGATCCCAGATAGAATGAAGTAACAGGATGTTGTGATGATGTTTTGTGTATTTCAGGTGATCCCAGATAGAATGAAGTAACAGGATGTTGTGATGATGTTTGATGTATTTCAGATGTTCCCAGATAGAATGAAGTAACAGGATATTGTGATGATGTTTGATGTATTTCAGATGTTGCCAGATAGAATGAAGTAACAGGATGTTGTGATGATGTTTTATGTATTTCAGGTGTTCCCAGATAGAATGAAGTGACAGGATGTTTTGATGATGTTTTATGTATTTCAGATGTTTCCAGATAGAATGAAGTAACATGGATGTTGTGATGATGTTTTATGTATTTCAGGTGTTCCCAGATAGAATGAAATAACAGGATATTGTGATGATGTTTCATGTACTTCAGGTGTTCCCAGATGAAGTGACAGGATGTTGTGATGATGTTTTATGTATTTCAGATGTTTCCAGATAGAATGAAGTAACATGGATGTTGTGATGATGTTTTATGTATTTGAGATGTTCCCAGATAGAATGAAATAACAGGATATTGTGATGATGTTTCATGTCTTTCAGGTGTCCCCAGATAGAATGAAGTGACAGGATGTTGTGATGATGTTTTATGTATTTCAGGTGTTCCCAGATTGAATGAAGTAACATGATGTTGTGATGATGTTTGATGTATTCCAGATGTTCCCAGATAGAATGAAGTAACAGGATGTTGTGATGATGTTTTGTGTATTTCAGATGTTGCCAGAAAGAATGAAGTAACAGGATGTTGTGATGATGTTTTATGTATTCAGGTGTTCCCAGATAGAATGAAGTAACAGGATGTTGTGATGATGTTTTATGCATTTCAGGTGTTCCCAGATAGAATGAAGTAACAGGATGTTGTGATGATGTTTTATGTATTTCAGGTGTTCCCAGATAGAATGAAATAACAGGATATTGTGATGATGTTTTATGTATTTGAGATGTTCCCAGATAGAAAGTAATAACAGGATATTGTGATGATGTTTCATGTCTTTCAGGTGTCCCCAGATAGAATGAAGTAACAGGATGTTGTGATGATGTTTTATGTATTTCAGGTGTTCCCAGATAGAATGAAATAACAGGATATTGTGATGATGTTTTATGTATTTGAGATGTTCCCAGATAGAAAGTAATAACAGGATATTGTGATGATGTTTCATGTCTTTCAGGTGTCCCCAGATAGAATGAAGTGACAGGATGTTGTGATGATGTTTTATGTATTTCAGGTGTTCCCAGATTGAATGAAGTAACATGATGTTGTGATGATGTTTGATGTATTCCAGATGTTCCCAGATAGAATGAAGTAACAGGATGTTGTGATGATGTTTTGTGTATTTCAGATGTTGCCAGAAAGAATGAAGTAACAGGATGTTGTGATGATGTTTTATGTATTCAGGTGTTCCCAGATAGAATGAAGTAACAGGATGTTGTGATGATGTTTTATGCATTTCAGGTGTTCCCAGATAGAATGAAGTAACAGGATGTTGTGATGATGTTTTATGTATTTCAGGTGTTCCCAGATAGAATGAAATAACAGGATATTGTGATGATGTTTCATGTATTTCAGGTGTTCCAGAGAAGAGTGGACGGCTCTGTCGACTTCCAACAAAACTGGTATTCATACAAGCTTGGTTTTGGAAATCTTGACGGCAATTTCTGGCTTGGTAAGAGCGAAAGCTCCTTCTCTACTTTCAGGTTTTTCAGCACATCACATGAATTTCACGAATTAGCAAATGAGCCCACTTCAGCATTAAAAATGGTTGAATAATCGTTTTATATGTTTTAAAAAGTCATACTTGTCCGACAAATCGAGTTATAATGATAATGATAATATCAGTTTTCTTATACCGATATATATGCATGACAAAGCATGCTCAAGTTAAGTATGAAAGTGTTTCTTACACCACTAGGGAAAGTTATGTCCATTGTTCTGACGAGTATTTTTTCTGAATAACTGAACATCACCTCGTTTATTTCCATGTGTTGAGGTCGGTTATTGTGGCAATGCGAACGACCGCAGTGGTTATTTAAAGGTTTTTGTATTTGACGCGACATTTTACTTGGACTTGGTATCTTCCCTCGAGAATTAAACATTCAGAATTTTTAAATATTGCCTCTCGGCTTCACATTGGATCAATATTTGAAAATTCAAAATGTAAGTTGGTTTGTCCGAAATTTATGAAGCAACCTCTTAATAACTACCTCATTTGTACACATAACCAATATAACCATCCCAACTAAAATAACACAAAACATACACAACAAACTTTCAAAGCATTTTATTGAATTGAAGGTCTTTCAAATAAAATGTTTCGACGATTGTGTTCCATCCTTCAAGAGAGGGGCGATGTTGGTAGTCATCTCTCCATCACTGCTTCTCAAAAAGGCGGTCACACCTGAAACATGAACAAAATAGAATATAATGTCACCTCATGTAAGAGTTTCGAAAAAAACATTTTATTAGTTAAAGTGCGCACAGATTCAAAGACTCATTTGTGACCAATATTCGGATAATTAGTGTTTTCTTGACCTTTTCTTAATTTCTTAAATCTAGATATATTATCAGATATAGTTTCAACGAAAATCATGAGAACTAAAAATTAACCCTTTATATTTTAATTATTGAAAATGAACCTCAATACTGTCAGTTTTTGCCATGAGACAGTCTATTCCGTGTATATGACCATAATGGTTCTCAGTGTATTGTTTAAGTGATAAAGCATGCTATACGTTAATCATATTTTGAATTGACTTTTATTATTATACTCTATATGCCGATTTACAGAAATAAATAAAATTGTTTTATTGACATAACTCCCAATTATCCAAAGTTTTGTTTCGTTTACAAAAGATTACAAACGTTAGAATCACTTGGCTACATTATCTTGTTGTTGAACTTCACTATGTATTCTTTGTAACTATATAACCAGCAATTCACAACAAGACTCACCTTGATTGTTGTTTTCTGTGTTGGTAGACGTTGTTAATAACGTCAACACAATGCAAGATCTGCTTCGTCATTCAGTTTCACAAGATCATTAAGTTAAAAAATAACAGAATTGAAATCCTACTTATCACTAACTCCACCTCAATGAGCTCTTGTTCACAATTTCTTTACCTGAATCGAAAAGTGGGTACAAACAGTGCGAAATGAATTGCGTTGAATGTCAGTCGTCGTGTGATCATGCGTTGACGGGCGCTTCACAAAATATGCAAATTCCCAAAGGATCGTAAGCAATCGGGCCATTCGTAAACACATCTTAAATCATCTTTTGGCTGCCGCAAGAGTTTTTCTGCGTCCGGCGGCAACATCAGGGAAGTGAGCAAATTGTTGATCATGCCATTTTTGTGTTGCATCCATGTCTCAATCTTCCCCTTCGCATGAGTATCGAGGTACCGTAGTGTGAATTCGTGCTGTGTTCGTAATGCCTTCGTATATCGATCACTACGATGATGACATTCGATTTTATTTGCATGTAAAACTCGCCCATTGAATAGATGATCACCTTGAAGGTAGTACTATGACAACACGGATTGATAGCTATTGTTGTACGAACGGCAAAATGGAGACACGATTGAACCAAGAAATTGTATATTTGCATAGATTATCAAAATAATTTTGACATACCAAAAAACTTCCATTTTCCTACCGGTTTTGCTGCCAGAGTTATGAAATCTCTACCGACTGAAATACGAAGCATAAAGATGTTTTCACGATAGTCCCGGTAACTTTGCAATTCATTCTCGATGCACGCGGCGCTGATTAACAAAGTTGATTATTAAAAGTTCATGTGATGCCCAGGAAGAATAAAACAAATATCAGATGATAATACTCGTAAGGTCGTTTAATACAATCGAATTGTGCAGCCATGATACTGTTCCCAGCTGACTTCCAGAGATCACGTGATGTTTACCGGCAACTGGTTAGAGGCATGGCATATGTACTGATCGTACTCCCGTTACGGCGTCGTGCTGCCACCGTGTTGTCTTCGTGCTGATTTCATAAAGGCTGAGTTCGAACGCTTTGAATCATTTCCAATTGTTAATGATTGTTAGCTAGCAAATCAACTTAAAATTATATCATAGGACCATTGTCACATCATTCGAATTTCAAAATTTCAAATTCGTGTTTCTGTCGTTGTTAAAATCGGGACAGTGTGAAGCCACCCTGAGAGACAATCTTGCACGAGAATCGCGTGCACTTTTCTTCAAGTGAGCGCAAAGTGGTACGTTTCGGCGCACTGTTAGGTTAGGTGCAAACAATAACCGACCTAAGCCAGTTATTTATTAGAAAAAAAAAATTTGTTGTAGATAATATTTTAACATGCAAAATAAGTTATACACATAAAAGATAAGTATGTCCATGTGGTGTAAGTCGTTTATTCACCCTTACTGCTGTAGTTAATTAAAAAACTCATCACGGGCTCCGCCCTCTAACAATAACCGACCTAAGCCAGTTATTTATTAGAAAAAAAAAATTTGTTGTAGATAATATTTTAACATGCAAAATAAGTTATACACATAAAAGATAAGTATGTCCATGTGGTGTAAGTCGTTTATTCACCCTTACTGCTGTAGTTAATTAAAAAACTCATCACGGGCTCCGCCCTCTAAATTTTTTCTTAAATAACAACCTTGTAAGGGTAGTTAACCTTAACTTGTAACATGTTTTTTGAAGAATTACATACACCTGGGAATGGTCCACGTTGAACCACCTGTAGGCTTGTGTGAAGTCCTCTCTCTCTCTCTCTCTCTCTCTCTCTCTCTCTCTCTCTCTCTCTCTCTCTCTCTCTCTCTCTCTCTCTCTCTCTCTCTCTCTCTCTCTCTCTCTCTCTCTCTCTCTCGCTCCCTCTCTCTCTCTCTCTCTCTCGCTTTCTCTCTCTCTCTCTCTCTCTCTCTCGCTTCCCCTCTCTCTCCTCTCTCTCTCTCGCTTTCTCTCTCTCTCTCTCTCTCTCTCTCTCGCCTCTCTCTCTCTCTCTCTCTCTCTCTCTCTCTCTCTCTCTCTCTCTCTCTCTCTCTCTCTCTCTCTCTCTCTCTCTCTCTCTCTCTCTCTCTCTCTCTCTCTCTCTCTCTCTCTCTCTCTCTCTCTCTCTCTCTCTTAAATCGAACCTTAATGGCTACTATGGCAACGATGTACACGGTAAAGGGATCAACTGGCTTACTTGGCATGGGTACACGATTTCACTGACATGGACGGAAATGAAAATGAAACCTGCTTAGAGGCACAAATACAAGCTTTCTCATCCGTGAATAAAACACAATTGCTCACCATTTTAACTATATCTAAAGCACAAACGCTTACTCAATGAATTAAAATCATGGCACAGTTTATCCTCAACTATTTTGAAGATATAATTGCTCACCAACTCAATTATATCTAAAGCACAAACGCTCACTCAATGAATTAAAATCATGGCACAGTTTATCCCTCAACTATTTTGAAGAAACAATTGCGCATCAACTCAATTATATCTAAAGCACAAACGCTCACTCAATGAATTAAAATCATGGCACAGTTTATCCCTCAACTATTTTGAAGACATAAATGCTCATCACTTCAATTATATCTAAAGCACAAACGCTCACTCAATGAATTAAAATCATGGCACAGTTTATCCCTCAACTATTTTGAAAACACAATTGCGCACCAACTCAATTATATCTAAAGCACAATCACTCACTCAATGAATTACAATCATGGCACAGTTTATCCCTCAACTATTTTGAAGAAACAATTGCGCACCAACTCAATTATATCTAAAGCACAAACGCTCACTCAATGAATTAAAATCATGGCACAGTTTATCCTCAACTATTTTGAAGATATATTTGCTCATCACTTCATATTATATCTAAAGCACAAACGCTCACTCAATGAATTAAAATCATGGCACAGTTTATCCTCAACTATTTTGAAGATATAATTGCTCATCACTTCAATTATATCTAAAGCACAAACGCTCACTCAATGAATTAAAATCATGGCACAGTTTATCCTCAACTATTTTGAAGATATAATTGCTCATCACTTCATATTATATCTAAAGCACAAACGCTCACTCAATGAATTAAAATCATGGCACAGTTTATCCCTCAACTATTTTGAAGAAACAATTGCGCACCAACTCAATTATATCTAAAGCACGAACGCTTACTCAATGAATTAAAATCATGGCACAGTTTACTCCTTAAATACTTTGAAGACATAATTGCTCACCAACTAAATTATATCTAAAGCACAAACGCTCACTCAATGAATTAAAATCATGGCACAGTTTATCCCTCAACTATTTTGAAGAAACAATTGCGCATCAACTCAATTATATCTAAAGCACAAACGCTCACTCAATGAATTAAAATCATGGCACAGTTTATCCCTCAACTATTTTGAAGACATAATTGCTCATCACTTCAATTATATCTAAAGCACAAACGCTCACTCAATGAATTAAAATCATGGCACAGTTTATCCCTCAACTATTTTGAAAACACAATTGCGCACCAACTCAATTATATCTAAAGCACAAACGCTCACTCAATGAATTAAAATCATGGCACAGTTTATCCTCAACTATTTTGAAGATATAATTGCTCATCACTTCATATTATATCTAAAGCACAAACGCTCACTCAATGAATTAAAATCATGGCACAGTTTATCCTCAGCTATTTTGAAGATATAATTGCTCATCACTTCATATTATATCTAAAGCACAAACGCTCACTCAATGAATTAAAATCATGGCACAGTTTATCCCTCAACTATTTTGAAGAAACAATTGCGCACCAACTCAATTATATCTAAAGCACGAACGCTTACTCAATGAATTAAAATCATGGCACAGTTTACTCCTTAAATACTTTGAAGACATAATTGCTCACCAACTAAATTATATCTAAAGCACAAACTCTCACTCAATGAATTAAAATCATGGCACAGTTTATCCCTCAACTATTTTGAAGAAACAATTGCGCACCAACTCAATTATATCTAAAGCACAAACGTTCACTCAATGAATTAAAATCATGGCACAGTTTACTCCTTAAATACTTTGAAGACATAATTGCTCACCAACTAAATTTTACTAAAGCACAAACGCTCACTCAATGAATTAAAATCATGGCACAGTTTACTCCTTAAATACTTTGAACACATAATTGCTCACCAACTAAATTATATCTAAAGCACAAACGCTCACTCAATGAATTAAAATCATGGCACAGTTTACTCCTTAAATACTTTGAAGACATAATTGCTCACCAACTAAATTATATCTAAAGCACAAACGCTCACTCAATGAATTAAAATCATGGCACAGTTTATCCCTCAACTATTTTGAAGAAACAATTGCGCACCAACTCAATTATATCTAAAGCACAAACGCTCACTCAATGAATTAAAATCATGTCACAGTTTATTCCTCAACTACTTTGAAGACATAATTGCTCATCACTTCAATTATATTTAAAGCACAAACGCTCACTCAATGAATTAAAATCATGGCACAGTTTATTCCCCAACTACTTTGAAGACATATTTGCTCATCACTTCAATTATATTTAAAGCACAAACGCTCACTCAATGAATTAAAATCATGGCACAGTTTATTCCTCAACTACTTTGAAGACATAATTGCTCATCACTTCAATTATATTTAAAGCACAAACGCTCACTCAATGAATTAAAATCATGGCACAGTTTATCCCTCAACTATTTTGAAGACATAATTGCTCATCACTTCAATTATATTTAAAGCACAAACGCTCACTCAATGAATTAAAATCATGGCACAGTTTATTCCTCAACTACTTTGAAGACATAATTGCTCATCACTTCAATTATATTTAAAGCACAAACGTTCACTCAATGAATTAAAATCATGGCACAGTTTATTCCTCAACTACTTTGAAGACATAATTGCTCATCACTTCAATTATATTTAAAGCACAAACGCTCACTCAATGAATTAAAATCATGGCACAGTTTATCCCTCAACTATTTTGAAGACATAATTGCTCATCACTTCAATTATATCTAAAGCACAAACGCTTACTCAATGAATTAAAATCATGGCACAGTTTATCCCTCAACTACTTAGAAGACATAATTGCTCATCACTTCAATTATATCTAAAGCACAAACGCTCACTCAATGAATTAAAATCATGGCACAGTTTATCCCTCAACTATTTTGAAGACATAATTGCTCATCACTTCAATTATATCTAAAGCACAAACGCTTAGTCAATTAATTGAAATCATGGCACAGTTTATCCCTCAACTACTTTGAAGACATAATTGCTCATCACTTCAATCATATTTAAAGCACAAACGCTTACTCAATGAAATAAAATCATGGCACAGTTTATCCCTCAACTATTTTGAAGAAACAATTGCCCACCAACTCAATTATATCTAAAGCACAAACGCTCACTCAATGAATTAAAATCATGGCACAGTTTATCCCTCAACTACTTTGAAGACATAATTGCTCATCACTTCAATTATATTTAAAGCACAAACGCTCACTCAATGAATTAAAATCATGGCACAGTTTACCCCTCAACTATTTTGAAAAAACAATTGCGCACCAACTCAATTATATCTAAAGCACAAACGCTCACTCAATGAATTAAAATCATGGCACAGTTTATCCTCGATTATTTTGAAGACAGAATTGCTCACCACCTCAACTTTACACATTATAATACGAATAACAAAGGACCTCCTTTTTCATTTTTTAAAAATTGGTTACTATTTGAATATTTTGATTATTTTGATGTATAGACAACTCTAGATGTAACAATTGCTTTATTTTTTTTACCTTTTTATTTAACTTATATCTTTGATATGCATAAATAATGAAATGATTACCGGAAGGATATTAATATAAGCATTTGCTTGTTTGTCAATCCTTCTGTTTGGGAAATAATGATGTTTAAACCATAAATAGGGAAAATGTGAGACAGCTGAAATGTGGCCAAGTATAATTATTGTCATTGGGATAAAAGTACACAATAAACTTTGTTTAATATTGACATTCATACACAAACATCCTTTTATCGTGCATGATAAGAGGCTAGGAGGACATTGGATTTCCAGCAATGTTTTCATCAAAACTGTATAAAATGCCTACATCTGTGAGTAAATTTGAGATTCTTCGAGTTGAATATGTTGAACAAACACTTTCTCTAAATTCATTACCTTAAAGGGGCAGTAGCACGTTTTCGATAATTTCATATCTTAAATTTTCGCTGATAATTGTAAATTAATGCTAAATGTATTAATTTGACAGTGTCAACATTCTTACTACACAATCCAATCATCCATAGTCAGAGGACGAAGAATGCAGATTCAAATAAAATCCATTGGCGGCCATTTAGTGTGATCACCTTTTATTCATTTTGTACAAAAAAAGGGAATCGCATGGCTAAACTTTACGTTATATGTTTGAATTATTACTGCTCCATGGAGTTTAAATACATTTACTTTAAATTGGAACCATTTATTTTCAATTTTCCTGACATCACCTTACATTCCCCCTAACAACGTGCTACTTCCCCTTTAAACAGTGCCTATTTTTATATCTATGCAGTATCCTTTAATCTTATATTTGATAATTTTGTGATACTGCATTGCAGGTTCATAATGCTTAAACAGTTTACTTTTGCTATGTGTTTATTTACTAAAAGGTCAGCAATTCAGTATTGGGAATGATAATAATCACATTTCAGCAAGAAATATTGACTTTCATTTATTAGGTATTGGAATTTGACTCAAAAATAGTTTTCGTCTCTACACTGCTAGATAATCGATCTATTAAAACACCCTAATTCTTAGCCTGTTCTTCTGATAGGAAATATGTGTTTGCTTAATTAAGTTCCTTGTGTATATAGTTTAGTCAAATTTAACAATCAGGCAATGTGTACAATGACTGAAATAACCAGTCAATGGACACATTGCCTAACGAGCCTAGTAATTTAGTACACTGCCTAAAATGTCAAGGCATTGTGTACATTGCCTGGTTTATTAACCACATTTGTACAGATTGCCTGATCAATGATCAAAGGCTTTGAAGGGTTTATTGTTTTTAAAAATACTTGATTAAAAATGTTTTTGATTGTTAAACACGGTTTTCTTTGGTTATAATAAAATATCATAGTTAATTAGGCCAAAGCGTTCCCCTGGCACATTTTGCTCATTTGGGGATAGCATTTGATAGGGACATCATTGACAATTATCAAAGCAATAAATTTGATTATTTTCAATGAAAAAGTGATAACAATTTAGCAAGGGCACTCGGTTTCAACATTGCATTTTGTTTTCTGCAAAATATTTGAATTCCGACATATTCTTTCCTTATTGATAAAGGCCGTTTTCAACTTTTATCTATCTCCAACTCACACCAAGGATGCCAGTCATGTTTTAGTCACGCTCTGCCCTTGTAATGTCATGCCATGTGGTGTTCGATAAAAACTTTCCAAGACTCAGGATATTGACTGGCCCATTTGAATACCAAATTTGGAAATCTAGAACGATCCATTTTTTATAGCTTACTCTAAAACGAAAGATTTCAATTGTTTGATTTGTAAAGGGCAGAATCCATATCCTAATGTACAACCAAATTTGGTGTGTTACAACCCACGTTGAGGAAAAATCTGTATGCCCGATTCTGGACAGAATTGATAATATCAAACTGCCTGGTACCCCATATTGCTGACCGGTATGTTTGATATGTAGGACCAGTCAATAACTGCTATGTTTTAAAACTTTTTCCTTTTTAAACAAAATGAATACAAAAGGTGGTAAAGTTTCTTTCGGGCAACAGTAAAGTTGACAATAAATGTACTTCTTCAGACGATAGTTAAGTTGACAAAAAATGTACTTTCTTCAGGCATAAATATTTCATTACTCAACCCAAAGAAAGTTTCTAGAATTGTGCAAACGCTGTTGACAGTCATTTTTGTGTGTAAAAACCTTTATTCATTTGTGGTAAGAACATTTGCGTTGCTTAAACCTAAAAAAGTAGGTTTGTTTAGAACCAAAACTTGAAAGCATTGATTGATATTTGGTAACATTTATTTCCGTTTTGGTAGGATACTGCCCGTAGGATACAACGTTCTACTATCCCTTTAAACAGGTAGATAACCTGATATTGAGTTACCTTATAGATGACGAGCACATACCAATCTTCTTAGCAGTTGCAATTCATGAAGAGCTACATAACTAGGTAAAAAATCATTTTACCATACAAAATGCGATAAAAATGCGACTGATATAAAACAGAGTTATACCATGTCTTCAAAACTAAATTACTTTTAAATAATACCACAATGTCTCTTGGTATAAGATGTTTATTTCGGTAAAAAGGCTAACAGAATATTACAATGCTAAAATGTTATGACTTAAGTCTAAACAACGATGCATTTAAACCACACATCAATGTTATCTGAGACCACTGTGATCAAACAAAGCTACTTTAAAATTGATTTTTTGTTTTTCAATTTGAAAACAAAAAAGGTGACCAAAGCAAGATTATTGATTGTAACACAATACCGTTTTCTAAATGCACCTTTAAAGACATGTTTTGGAAAATCCTGAACTTAAAGATGGACTGAAATGCTATATTGCAACTTTCGGGATTCATGAAATAGTGGTTACAATTTCACATGGACTCAACTTTGAATTTCTGAAATCGACCTAGAAACGGTTTAATTACGACTGTATAAATAACACCGCCTAATTAGGTAGGCGAACAGAATAAAACGCACTGAAGCAACACACAAGCTAACAGTACAGCTCGATGTTTAACCGTCGATTAAACACCCTAAACAACATCAAAACATCTCAAACCTTCAATAAATCGGTAGTATATTTATTCAACTGGCAATTTGTATTGATGCAAATGTAAGACCCTGATTTAAAACGAAGTTGTGCGCATAATGCTACAGCATGTAGATGGTCTCACTTTGCGCAATGTTGTCATAAGACTGCCCGTGAGAACCCGGAAGTATTTTCGTCATAAACAATTGCGCACATGTGAACCGTTATATCTTCGTGCACAGTTGTTTGTTGTAATTGAATATAACTTTAGTAGCACAGCAGAAAGGATGTTATTATACTATACAATACTATTTGTTATACATTTAAACCAATTTTTTAAAAATGCGTTTGACTTCATTTTGTTACAGGATACAACGTATACGTTTTTCTTAGTTATTTCATTTAGTGATGGATAAGTTACAAAAAAATACTAGTTAGGTTGATTCAGGTACCCTTTAAACAGCTGGGTTTAGTTAGGTTGATTCAGGTACCCTTTAAACAGCTGGGTTTAGTTAGGTTGATTCAAGTACCCTTTAAACAGCTGGGTTTAGTTAGGTTGATTCAGGTACCCTTTAAACAGCTGAGTTTAGTTAGGTTGATTCAGGTACCCTTTAAACAGCTGGGTTTAGTTAGGTTGATTCAGGTACCCTTTAAACAGCTGGGTTTAGTTAGGTTGATTCAGGTACCCTTTAAACAGCTGGGTTTAGTTAGGTTGATTCAGGTACCTTTAAACAGCTGGGTTTAGTTAGGTTGATTCAGGTACCCTTTAAACAGCTGGGTTTAGTTAGGTTGATTCAGGTACCCTTTAAACAGCTGGGTTTAGTTAGGTTGATTCAGGTACCCTTTAAACAGCTGGGTTTAGTTAGGTTGATTCAGGTACCCTTTAAACAGCTGGGTTTAGTTAGGTTGATACAGGTACCCTTTAAACAGCTGGGTTTAGTTAGGTTGATTCAGGTACCCTTTAAACAGCTGGGTTTAGTTAGGTTGATATAGGTACCCTTTAAACAGCTGGGTTTAGTTAGGTTGATTCAGGTACCTTTAAACAGCTGGGTTTAGTTAGGGCCTTAAGACACAACATTTTGGCGATGCTTGATTCGTTTAAGAGGCGTACACGCCGGTCACTTGTCCTGCCAAGGTTTTCAACAGGCTGAAGTTGAATTAAGTGTATTGACGTATGCACAGGAAATTGTAAGCATTTATCAAACTAGTTTCGAAAATCTTATTGGTGTAAGACGAATTCTTTTAATTTAAAAAAAATGTTTTTAAAACATCCACTTTTGTTAAATGGTTTGATTTAATAATTAAGGTTTGATTATTGATCAGATAACACTTATTACACAAACAATTTCAGATAATAAATAGTAACACTATACAAATCAAAAGTATTCATTTCGCAAAAAATAAATTATATCAACCAGAAGATAGTTGTCCGCCATTATGCGCCGGGTAAGCCTGTCTTTTCAAAAAGGCATATCATGCACGCCTTGATTGCACACAGGCTACTTATACAGTGCTTCCCAAGCTTTCACTTTAGATGGATGGATTCATGCAACAATAAGTGGAGGTAATTGTAAATTAATTAAAAAAATATGTACACAATATAAGTTTTTGATTAATGAGGTGAGCTATCTTTCGAATGTTAAAGTTGAAGAGGAGAGTATTTCCCCTCATTCCATTGAGTATATAACCCCATACACACGGCTGAGGTTTGTCTCACAGCTCTGCGCACTCTCATCAATCCCATTCACATCACACTGAAGTCTTTGAAAGATTCCTATGCTCACAATTATATCTCTGACACTCGCCAGTGGTCACATATTGTAACAAACGGGTTTGCGATTTCAATAGTCTGTTTTTTAAAAAAAGCGGAGATTTTGCATTCAATGACTCATATCTTGCTTGCAAGGCCTGCTGATGTTGTCACATTTGTCTCAATTGGAACATCGTATGTCAGGAGCAAGAACTTAAGATAAGATAACTTAAGATGAGATAAGATAAGATAAGATAATCTTTATTGTCCCAAAGGGGGAATTTGTTTTGTATAATTACAATTCTCCAGAAATGTGATGACAACTAATTAGTAATTACATAATATTTAAAACAATTTATATAAAAAACAATTAACATAGACTAGAATACATGTAAAACGTGATGCAGCATTAGACAGAATTTATTTCTCTAATGCTGCACAGAATGAACGATTGGCGGAACCTGTTTGCGTGAAAAATCAGCATACGAAGCCTAATGGACCGGTCTAAATGACCTTCACAAAATATAAATGTCCCAATGCCAATGTGTGAAAGCCTTCATAGTCCCACAAGACCTGAAGATTCTGTAGGGGGTTGCAACTAATTAAAAAAGCTATAGATCTTAAGTCGGTTGCAAGTAAATCGCATGACGGTCTCAGAAACTGATGGTCAATGGTTTTAGCCACTCACATCGAAATTCGTCCGTGGGGTCTTATCTAAATTATATATGATAGAGTAGAAACCGATTAATGGCCTTTGCACCTGACTTAATTTATATTAAGTCTTTAGCAAAGTGTTTGCCAAAAAAAGCTTATGTGGTCATTTTAGGTCTCGTAAAACTGGATTGAAGGAACCGCTTACTCAAAATTGCAGAAATTTGGTCATTTTAACATCTTATACCGCTTCGACAGACATGATAAATGCAATCATTGACTTTTGCATATTGCTCAAGGTATACTATTACAGTTGCTTAACAAAAGTGCAAAACTGTGTAGGATGTGTACGATTCCCTACCTAATTTCATCATTATTTAGAATTCTCAATTTCTCATACTTCTTAGCAAAAACTTAAGTTCATGTAGTCAAGCCCTTTCAATGAAAATGTGTAGGGATGACTTTTACACCATACATGTAAATACACCTTAAGCATTTATAAAAAAGGGTCAACATTAAAAGCTTTAACTTTAAAGTGTCATTTTTATCTGCAATATTATGGTAGATTGACGATTGGATGAGAAGAATTTAATCGAACACTACATGGCATGATATTACGAGGGAAGAGCGTGCCTAAAACATGACTGGCATCCTTGGTGTGAGTTGGAGATAAAGTAAAAGTTGAAAACGGCCTTTATCAACAAGGTAAGAATATGTCGGAATTCAAATATTGTGTAGAAAACAAAATGCAATGTTGAAACCGAGTGCCCTTGCTAAATTGGTATCACTTTTTTATTGAAAATAATTAACCTTATTGCTTTGATAATTGTCAATGATGTCCCTATCGAATGCTATCCCGAAATGAGCAAAATGTGCCAGGGGAACGCTTTGGCCTAATTAACTATGACTTTTTATTATAACCAAAGAAAACCGTGTTTAACAATCAACAAAAATTTTAATCAAGTTTTTTTAAAACAATCAACCCTTCAAAACCGTTGATCATTGGTCAGCCAATCTGTACAATAATTTGGTTAATAAACCAGGCAATGTTCACAATGCCTTGACATTTGAGGCAATGTATTAAATGACTAGGCTCGTTAGGCAATGTGTCCATTGACTGGTTATTTCAGTCATTGTACACATTGCCTGATTGTTAAATTTGACTAAACTATATACACAAGGAGAAAAACAGGCAAACAATTCAATAGATCGATCATCTAGCAGTGTAGCAGTGAAGAAACGAAAACTATTTTTGAGTCAAATTCCAATTTACCTAATAAATGAAAGTCAATATTTCTTGCTGCAATGTGATTATTATCATTCCCAATACTGAATTGCTGACCTTTTTGTAAATAAACACATAGCAAAAGTAAACTGTTTAAGCATTATGAACCTGCAATGCAGTATCACAATATTATCAAATATAAGATTAAGGATACTGCATAGATATAAAAATAGGCACTGTTTATGTAAATGTATTTAAACTTCATGGAGCAGTAATAATTCAAACATATAACGTTAAGTTTAGCCATGCGATTCCTTTTTTTACACATAATTAATAAAAAGTGCTCACACTAAATGGCCACCAATGGATTTTATATGAATCTTCATACTTTGTCCTCTGACTATGGATGATTGGATTGTGTAATAAGAATGTTGACACTGTCAAATTAATACATTAAGCATTAACTTACAATTATCAGCGAAAATTTAAGATATGAAATTGTCGAAAACGTGCTACTGCCCCTTTAAGGTAATGAATTTAGAGAAAGTGTTTGTTCAACAAATTCAATTCAAAGAATCTCAAATTTACTCACAGATGTAGGCATTTTATAAAGTTTTGATGAAAATATTGCTGAAAATTCAATGTCCTCCTAGCCTCTTATCATGCACGATAAAAGGATGTTTGTGTATGAATGTCAACTATTTAAAAAAGTTTGTTGTGTACTTTCGTCCCAATGACGATAATATTACTTGGTTATGTTTCAGTTTTCTCACATTTTCCCTATTTATGGTTTAAACATGTTTATTTCCCAAACAGAAGGATTGACAAACAAGCAAATGCTTATATTAATATCCTTCCGGTATTCTTTTCATTATTTATGCATATCAAGTATTTTTAGTTAAATTAACTGGTAACACAATAAAGCAATTGTTACATCTAGAGTTACCAATACATCAAATTAATCAAAATATTCAAATAGCAACCAATTTTAGAACATTTGAAAAAAGGGGGTGTTTAGTTATTCGTATTATAATATGTATAGTTGAGGTGTTGAGCAAATACGCCATATGCTACGGTTTAAGTTGATAGAGTGAGCGTTTGTGCTTTAGATATAGTTGAGATGGTGCGCGATTGTGTCTTCAAAGTAGTTGAGGGATAAACTGTGCCATGATTTTAGTTTTTTGAGTGAATGATTGTGCTTAAGATATAGTTGAAATGGTGAGCAATTGTGTCTTCAAAAGAGTTGAGGATAAACTGTGCCATGATTTTAGTTTTTTGAGTGAGTGATTGTGCTTAAGATATAGTTGAAACGGTGAGCAATTGTGTCTTCAAAAGAGTTGAGGATAAACTGTGCCATGATTTTAGTTTTTTGAGTGAGTGATTGTGCTTAAGATATAGTTGAAACGGTGAGCAATTGTGTCTTCAAAAGAGTTGAGGATAAACTGTGCCATGATTTTAGTTTTTTGAGTGAGTGATTGTGCTTAAGATATAGTTGAAATGGTGAGCAATTGTGTCTTCAAAAGAGTTGAGGATAAACTGTGCCATGATTTTAGTTTTTTGAGTGAGTGATTGTGCTATTGATATAGTTGAAATGGTGAGCAATTGTGTCTTCAAAAGAGTTGAGGATAAACTGTGCCATGATTTTAGTTTTTTGAGTGAGTGATTGTGCTATTGATATAGTTGAAATGGTGAGCAATTGTGTCTTCAAAAGAGTTGAGGATAAACTGTGCCATGATTTTAGTTTTTTGAGTGAGTGATTGTGCTTAAGATATAGTTGAAATGGTGAGCAATTGTGTCTTCAAAAGAGTTGAGGATAAACTGTGCCATGATTTTAGTTTTTTGAGTGAGTGATTGTGCTTAAGATATAGTTGAAATGGTGAGCAATTGTGTCTTCAAAAGAGTTGAGGATAAACTGTGCCATGATTTTAGTTTTTTGAGTGAGTGATTGTGCTTAAGATATAGTTGAGATGGTGCGCAATTGTGTCTTCAAAAGAGTTGAGGATAAACTGTGCCATGATTTTAGTTTTTTGAGTGAGTGATTGTGCTTAAGATATAGTTGAAATGGTGAGCAATTGTGTCTTCAAAAGAGTTGAGGATAAACTGTGCCATGATTTTAGTTTTTTGAGTGAATGATTGTGCTTAAGATATAGTTGAGATGGTGCGCAATTGTGTCTTCAAAAGAGTTGAGGATAAACTGTGCCATGATTTTAGTTTTTTGAGTGAGTGATTGTGCTTAAGATATAGTTGAATTGGTGAGCAATTGTGTCTTCAAAAGAGTTGAGGATAAACTTTGCCATGATTTTAGTTTTTTGAGTGAGTGATTGTGCTTAAGATATAGTTGAAACGGTGAGCAATTGTGTCTTCAAAAGAGTTGAGGATAAACTGTGCCATGATTTTAGTTTTTTGAGTGAGTGATTGTGCTTAAGATATAGTTGAAATGGTGAGCAATTATGTTTTATAAAAAGGCGTCCCTATGAGAAAGCTAGTATTTGTGCCTCTAAGCAGGTTTCATTTTCATTTCCGTCCATGTCAGTGAAATGTCGTACCCATGCCATGTAAACCAGTTGATCCCTTCAGCATATACATCGTTGCCATAGTAACCATTAAGGTTCGATTCAAAGCATTCATTAAACCACCATCCCCCTCCCCAATGTTCAGCACAGTGCATAATGTAGGCTTCGTTGTCTCGGTCATAGGTGCTGAATTGTTGTCCATTATGTTCAGTCGCAAATGAATCACCTGAAAGATTAATAAACTAGAAATACACTGCACTGTTGACCAATGTAATCAAACCTCATAATATTAGCCTTAAGTTATATCATGCCAGTTTTGCCGAAGATAATCACAATTATAATCCAAAGTGAACAATCTTTTAGAAGAAATGAGATAACATTAGCAAATGGCAGTATTACATCTTAGGGTCTATTCACATTTTTGGTTAAAGCTTTAAGTAAAGAAAATAAAGTAATTGATAAGCCGATAACAGACAGGATTTTGAGCATTCACCTGTTGGGAAGCGCTCCAAATTCACTTAACGTAACAAAACCATTAACGTTTTGTCAGATTTTAGCAAGAAACCTCCTAATCAAGTTTCCACACTGAAGTTTAAGTACAAATACTTTTGTTCCAATGATTTATACCAACCTCTGTCGCCTGCAAACCCAGACACTGTCAGGAGGAAGTTGGCGGTCTCATCACCCACACGGAAGTTGGAATACGTTGCATATCCTGAGTAGCCATGTTTGTCACGCATGTCAATGCGCAGTTGTGAAGGCTTTTGGGTACTCAACTTGTTAATGAAGTCATTTCCTGTGAAAGTGTTTTATAATTCGCCTGTTATTTCAAGAGAACAAATACAGATACTAAGTTATACATAAGATAATCATAAATCTTTAGCCCAAGTGGCCTTAAGCATTAGCTCACTCACTCACTCATAAATATGCATAGAACAGGTATTAAATGAATATGTGGATAATAAATGATAATTTATGAAAAGATGTATATCCGTAAGAGAGCGAGGACTTCACACAAGATAAGTAGGGGAAATTGCTTTTGCTCTTACCAAGCCAGAAATCACCATCAAGATTTCCAAAACCAAGCTTGTATGAATACCAGTTTTGATGGAAGTTGACAGAGCCGTCCTTTCTCCTCTGGAACACCTGAAATACATCAACCATCATGACAACATCCTGTTACTTCATTCTCTCTGGGAAAACCTGAAATACATCAAACATCATCACAACATCCTGTTACTTCATTCTATCTGGGAAAACCTGAAATACATCAAATATCATCACAACATCCTATTTCTTCATTCTATCTGAGAACACCTGAAATACATAAAACATCACAACATCCTGTTACTTCATTCTATCTGGGAACACCTCAAATACATCAATCATCATCACAACATCCTGTTACTTCATTCTATCTGGGAACACCTGAAATACATCAAACATCATCACAATATCCGGTTACTTCATTCTATCTGGGAAAACCTGAAATACATAAAACATCATTAAAACATCCTGTTACTTCATTCTATCTGGGAACATCTGAAATACATAAAACATCATCACAACATCCTGTTACTTCATTCTATCTGGGAACACCTCAAATACATCAATCATCATCACAACATCCTGTTACTTCATTCTATCTGGGAAAACCTGAAATACATAAAACATCATTAAAACATCCTGTTACTTCATTCTATCTGGGAACACCTGAAATACATAAAACATCATTAAAACATCCTGTTACTTCATTCTATCTGAGAACATCTGAAATACATCAAACATCATCACAACATCCTGTTACTTCATTCTATCTGGGAACATCTGAAATACATAACACATCCTGTTACTTCATTCTATCTGGGAACACCTGACATACATAAAACATCACAACACCCTATTAATTCATTCTATCTGGGAACACCTCAAATACATCAATCATCATCACAACATCCTGTTACTTCATTCTATCTGGGAACACCTGAAATACATCAAACATCATTTCAACATCCTGTTACTTCATTCTATCTGGGAACATCTGAAATACATAAATCATCATCACAACATCCTGTTACTTCATTCTATCTGGGAACATCTGAAATACATAACACATCTTGTTACTTCATTCTATCTGGGAACACCTGAAATGCATAAATCATCATCACAACATCCTGTTACTTCATTCTATCTGGGAACATCTGAAATACATAAAACATCATCACAACATCCTGTTACTTCATTCTATCTGGGAACATCTGAAATACATAAAACATCATCACAACATCCTGTTACTTCATTCTATCTGGGAACATCTGAAATACATAAAACATCATCACAACATCCTGTTACTTCATTCTATCTGGGAACATCTGAAATACATAACACATCCTGTTACTTCATTCTATCTGGGAACACCTGAAATGCATAAAACATCATTTCAACATCCTGTTGCTTCATTCTTTCTGGGAACACCTCAAATACATAAAACATCATCACAACACCCTGTTACTTCATTCTATCTGGGAACACCTGAAATACATCAAATATCATCACAACATCCTGTTACTTCATTCTATCTGGGAACACCTGAAATACATCAAACATCATCACAACATCCTGTTACTTCATTCTATCTGGGAACACCTGAAATACATCAAACATCATCACAACATCCTGTTACTTCATTCTATCTGGGAACACCTGAAATACATCAAACATCATCACAACATCCTGTTACTTCATTCCATCTGGGAACATCTGAAATACATAACACATCCTGTTACTTCATTCTATCTGAGAACACCTGAAATACATAAAACATCATCACAACATCCTGCTATTTCATTCTATCTGGGAACACCTCAAATACATCAATCATCATCACAACATCCTGTTACTTCATTCTATCTGGGAACACCTGAAATACATAAAACATCATTAAAACATCCTGTTACTTCATCCTATCTGGGAACATTTGAAATACATAAAACATCCTGTTACTTCATTCTATCTGGGAACACCTGAAATGCATAAAACATCATTTCAACATCCTGTTGCTTCATTCTTTCTGGGAACACCTGAAATGCATAAAACATCATTTCAACATCATGTTACTTCATTTTATCTGAGAACACCTGAAATACATCAAACATCATCACAACATCCTGTTACTTCATTCTATCTGGGAACACCTGAAATACATCAAACATCACAACACCCTATTACTTCATTCTATCTGGGAACACCTCAAATACATCAATCATCATCACAACATCCTGTTACTTCATTCTATCTGGGAACATCTGAAATACATAACACATCATGTTACTTCATTCTATCTGGGAACATCTGAAATGCATAAAACATCATTTCAACATCCTGTTACTTCATTCTATCTGAGAACACCTGAAATACATAAAACATCATCACAACATCCTGTTACTTCATTCTATCTGGGAACACCTCAAATACATCAATCATCATCACAACATCCTGTTACTTCATTCTATCTGGGAACACCTGAAATACATAAAACATCATTAAAACATCCTGTTACTTCATTCCATCTGGGAACACCTCAAATACATAAAACATCCTGTTACTTCATTCTATCTGGGAACACCTGAAATACATCAAACATAATCACAACATCCTGTTATTTCATTCTATCTGGGAACACCTGAAATACATCAAACATCATCACAACATCCATGTTACTTCATTCTATCTGGGAACACCTGAAATGCATAAAACATCATTTCAACATCATGTTACTTCATTCTATCTGAGAACACCTGAACTACATCAAACATCATCACAACATCCTGTTACTTCATTCTATCTGGGAACACCTGAAATACATAAAACATCACAACACCCTATTACTTCATTCTGTCTGGGAACACCTCAAATACATCAATCATCATCACAACATCCTGTTACTTCATTCTATCTGGGAACACCTGAAATACATAAAACATCATTAAAACATCCTGTTACTTCATTCTATCTGGGAACATCTGAAATACATAACACATCATGTTACTTCATTCTATCTGGGAACACCTGACATACATAAAACATCACAACACCCTATTAATTCATTCTATCTGGGAACACCTCAAATACATCAATCATCATCACAACATCCTGTTACTTCATTCTATCTGGGAACACCTGAAATACATCAAACATCATTTCAACATCCTGTTACTTCATTCTATCTGGGAACATCTGAAATACATAAATCATCATCACAACATCCTGTTACTTCATTCTATCTGGGAACATCTGAAATACATAACACATCCTGTTACTTCATTCTATCTGGGAACACCTGAAATGCATAAATCATCATCACAACATCCTGTTACTTCATTCTATCTGGGAACATCTGAAATACATAAAACATCATCACAACATCCTGTTACTTCATTCTATCTGGGAACATCTGAAATACATAAAACATCATCACAACATCCTGTTACTTCATTCTATCTGGGAACATCTGAAATACATAAAACATCATCACAACATCCTGTTACTTCATTCTATCTGGGAACATCTGAAATACATAACACATCCTGTTACTTCATTCTATCTGGGAACACCTGAAATGCATAAACATCATTTCAACATCCTGTTGCTTCATTCTTTCTGGGAACACCTCAAATACATAAAACATCATCACAACACCCTGTTACTTCATTCTATCTGGGAACACCTGAAATACATCAAATATCATCACAACATCCTGTTACTTCATTCTATCTGGGAACACCTGAAATACATCAAACATCATCACAACATCCTGTTACTTCATTCTATCTGGGAACACCTGAAATACATCAAACATCATCACAACATCCTGTTACTTCATTCTATCTGGGAACATCTGAAATACATCAAACATCATCACAACATCCTGTTACTTCATTCCATCTGGGAACATCTGAAATACATAACACATCCTGTTACTTCATTCTATCTGAGAACACCTGAAATACATAAAACATCATCACAACATCCTGCTATTTCATTCTATCTGGGAACACCTCAAATACATCAATCATCATCACAACATCCTGTTACTTCATTCTATCTGGGAACACCTGAAATACATAAAACATCATTAAAACATCCTGTTACTTCATCCTATCTGGGAACATTTGAAATACATAAAACATCCTGTTACTTCATTCTATCTGGGAACACCTGAAATGCATAAAACATCATTTCAACATCCTGTTGCTTCATTCTTTCTGGGAACACCTGAAATGCATAAAACATCATTTCAACATCATGTTACTTCATTTTATCTGAGAACACCTGAAATACATCAAACATCATCACAACATCCTGTTACTTCATTCTATCTGGGAACACCTGAAATACATCAAACATCACAACACCCTATTACTTCATTCTATCTGGGAACACCTCAAATACATCAATCATCATCACAACATCCTGTTACTTCATTCTATCTGGGAACACCTGAAATACATAAAACATCATCACAACATCCTGTTACTTCATTCTATCTGGGAACATCTGAAATACATAACACATCATGTTACTTCATTCTATCTGGGAACATCTGAAATGCATAAAACATCATTTCAACATCCTGTTACTTCATTCTATCTGAGAACACCTGAAATACATAAAACATCATCACAACATCCTGTTACTTCATTCTATCTGGGAACACCTCAAATACATCAATCATCATCACAACATCCTGTTACTTCATTCTATCTGGGAACACCTGAAATACATAAAACATCATTAAAACATCCTGTTACTTCATTCCATCTGGGAACACCTCAAATACATAAAACATCCTGTTACTTCATTCTATCTGGGAACACCTGAAATACATCAAACATCATCACAACATCCTGTTATTTCATTCTATCTGGGAACACCTGAAATACATCAAACATCATCACAACATCCATGTTACTTCATTCTATCTGGGAACACCTGAAATGCATAAAACATCATTTCAACATCATGTTACTTCATTCTATCTGAGAACACCTGAACTACATCAAACATCATCACAACATCCTGTTACTTCATTCTATCTGGGAACACCTGAAATACATAAAACATCACAACACCCTATTACTTCATTCTATCTGGGAACACCTCAAATACATCAATCATCATCACAACATCCTGTTACTTCATTCTATCTGGGAACACCTGAAATACATAAAACATCATTAAAACATCCTGTTACTTCATTCTATCTGGGAACATCTGAAATACATAAAACATCATTAAAACATCCTGTTACTTCATTCTATCTGAGAACACCTGAAATACATAAAACATCATCACAACATCCTGTTACTTCATTCTATCTGGGAACACCTCAAATACATCAATCATCATCACAACATCCTGTTACTTCATTCTATCTGGGAACACCTGAAATACATAAAACATCATTAAAACATCCTGTTACTTCATTCTATATGGGAACATCTGAAATACATAACACATCCTGTTACTTCATTCTATCTGGGAACAACTGAAATGCATAAAACATCATTTCAACATCCTGTTGCTTCATTCTTTCTGGGAACACCTCAAATACATAAAACATCATCACAACATCCTGTTACTTCATTCTATCTGGGAACACCTGAAATACATCAAACATCATCACAACATCCTGTTACTTCATTCTATCTGGGAACACCTGAAATACATCAAACATCATTAAAACATCATATGCGCTCTTACGAGCAAATTTGCTAAATTCAACAATTCACTTATATATAAACACTAGGAAAAGTTTCATTCGAATTTCCATTCATGTTTAGAATTCAAAGAAAATCGGAAAAGCTGATAGTAAAGGTTGAAAACATACCGTCCACCCACCGCCGTGTTGGGTCATATCACAGTAGTATGGAGTAGTATGTCAGCACAGTCTTTCATCATCATCGTTACTTCCCCCTCGCCAAAAGGCATGTCACAGTAGACATGTATATGACCTTGACCTTGCCCGGGGTCAATGACGTAGCTTCCGTCTGGTGCGTGTGGGTAGTCTCTCAGAACATCGTCACAGTCTCCCTCGTCTCAGACACAAAAGTGACACAGAGTATCTTTCTTAAAATTTGATTTGAAGAAAACATCTCAAATACGTTTAATATTCGAAATTATGAATCCACTTTATCTACCTATTAGTTTCAATAACTCATAAACACTATCAAATCAAATCTATTTTCCTGTCAGCTTATGACAAGGTTTCAAACTTACGTTTGGCGAATTTGCTCGCCACTCGAGCCACATTGTCTGGTTTTCGATCAAAATCCCGACTTTGAATGGCCGTATTTTCGCTCTTATGTACTGATGAACTTGCAGTTGTGATATTGTGTTTTGTTCTCACCTACATATGTCTAAAGATTGTGGAACGATGAGGGGGCAATATTTGATTATTATTATTAAACAATTGAAAAAGGTTTAAGACTGCGATTTTAAAAGTGATGCACACTTTGCTTCTGTCACCAAGTCTCAGTATATTTGCTGAGTTTCAGCGTGACAAGTATTCCAGGGAGGCAGATTTTATTCGAAAAAGCATATCATGTCACAATGTCTGCGCGAAGGGTTACATTGCGAGTTATTCATCGGGATTATGTTTATACGATCAAGACGTTGTTGGTGCGTTTACAGCAGGTTTGCATACTTTCTTTTCCGGTTCACTCCAAGCGATCATACCGTTTGTTTTATTCATGATGACTGATAGTTTCTTAATATTTGAGAAGATTTGATCAATATTAAGTGAAACCTTATGCAAGTAAAATGAATGAAAAATGTTTTGTGAATAGTTCTGAAGATATAGACCTGCCCCAACCCCACCTTTCATCACATCAATAATTTCATGTTTTGAAATGTCATATGTTACATGTCCATGCGTTTTGTAACCAGTTATATGACCAAGCGATATAGGGTCAATTGTATCAGGCCCCTTACGAAGGCTGTTCATTGCCTAAAAAATATTGATTATTGAATATCCTGGCAAGGTTTTGAAAGATGAGAAGAGGTTTCAAAAAGAGCAAACAAAGAATTAATGAAATATGTTATGTTAACCAGGTCTTTAGGTTAACCTTTCAAACTTCACCAAATCACACAGAAAATGCTGGAAGTGTTTAGAATTAAGGCTAAGGTGATAAAATGTGCAATTATTCAGTAATTAAAACCTTCAAAAACATTTCAAAACATATCCATGGGTTTTCACCTGTTTTGGTTCAGTACATAATGGCATATATTTATTGGTTAGGGATTTCCCAAGTCGGGCCGTGCGAGCGAATCTAGCTTCAAAGCCCAGGGTACAGAATAGTGGATGGAGTGTAACGTTCGTTCCCTGAGACAGGATGCTTTGAACTCATGTAATAGAAAATGCCTTGTTCTCTTTTTAGAATACTACAGAAATATGCAGAAACATGGTCAAGCTATATCCCCTGCAAATGACACAACATGTATAGATTTTACTTTTTTCAATTTAAGATTTTTCTTCATTTTTTTTTGGTGAAAAAGATTCTGTTCAATCATACTGCAGATTCAGATGTCACAAGCAAAACATAATTTTAGTCCAATAATAAATGTCTTAAATACAACAACTTTTGGGATCTTCATAATCAATTTTATCTTTTTTTACCTTAAGCGCTTACTTGTACACAAATATTTTAAAACTAATTAAATAAGGACATATCCCATCTGCATCGGTATTAAAAGTTAATTTAGAAAAATGATAGTGTTGAAAATCTAGACAGACAGGTTTGAATTTGTAACAGAATCGTCTCTTTTCGTCACAATTGGAAATTTTTCACCCTCATGTCAATATGAATCTCAGTAGCAAGTTTGATCAACCTTTGATACATATTAAGAAGTTTTGGACCAGACAGGACTCAAACCAGTTTTCAACAGCAATCCTCCTCGTAAAATTTACAAATATGAATTAAGACATTGTTATACGATTATGTATCTCCATACCATATTTTATCAAATGTTGTGAGCCGGAGAAGACTTATAACAATTCCTTACAAGTTTACCACTTTTTCTAACAAAGTTACATATTATATGTAGATATTCTCAAAATTGCTACTCATGACACATTATAACATGATTCTTCATTTCCAATATAAATTTGAATTGAAACGGTTGATTAATTACAAAGGATGGACGGATGGTACTCCCGCAACTTCAAAAAAAATTGTTGCAGGGGATAAAACTTAGAAGGATTGTATGACGTCACCTTATGGCTCTTTCAGTTTTCCTGTCAAACCTAAATCGAGGCTTGTTCATGAGTTGGAGAATCTGGTTTGAGTATGTCTTTTTTCCTATCAGTGACATCAAATATGACCTTTACAGTCGCTGTTTGTCTTTATCATTAAAATATTTCCTACAATTTAGCATTTGCAATTAGTCAACACACCATTAGCATTTGACGTTAATGACACCACTTACAGAGGACGATTCATACGGTAAAAATAGCATTATATTTGGGCTGTCCAATAAGGGAGCAGGGATAAAATTATCTCATTTGAATGACATTGCAGAGGCAGAATTAGATATTCTGAATGTGGGTTCTCTAATCGAGAAGAGACGGGAGCATGGTGACCCTTTGGATCGACCACTTGATAGTTTAGTTATGATTTTTAAAGTATTCCCAAAAGAGAGACCAGCGTTGAAGCTCATGAGTCACCTAAGACCACCTCCCCTACAACACACCCCTACAACTGCTCCTCAAACCCAATCCTCTGGTTCCGCCAATGAACTGGTAAATAAAGGTCACTCACCAACTAGACGAGTGTAGTAGAGAGATCGTGCATCAGAGATGGTTGAAGCTGATGAGCCCCTTATACCACCTCCACTACATCACACCCCTACAACTGCTCCTCAAACCCCACCCTCTGGTTCCACCAATGAACTGGTAAATAAAGGTCACTCACCAACTAGACGAGTGTAGTAGAGAGATCCTACATCAGAGATGGTTAAAGCTGATGAGCCCCTTATACCACCTCCACTACAACACACCCCTACAACTGCTCCTCAAACCTCATCCTCTGGTTCCGCCAATGAACTGGTAAATAAAGGTCACTCACCAACTAGACGAGTGTAGTAGAGAGATCCTACATCAGAGATGGTTGAAGCTGATGAGCCCATTATACCACCTCCACTACATCACACCCCTACAACTGCTCCTCAAACCCCACCCTCTGGTTCGACCAATGAACTGGTAAATAAAGGTCACTCACCAACTAGACGAGTGTAGTAGAGAGATCCTACATCAGAGATGGTTGAAGCTGATGAGTCAAACTGGACGTTGTGGGCAGTACACAAACCGCTCTGGGTATTGTAGAAGAAAGAGACACATTGCCGATCCAGACCACAAAGATTTGCACACATAGCTGTGGATTCGACCCCGGACTTAGACCACAGTGCGGGTTCAGTGACCGCAGTGTCCGAAAACTCCTTCTGGTTGATCAGAGATTTTGTACAGAAGCAGTTGCCCAAGTTGAAATAATATGTTAAAAGGTATACTACCATGGGATTAAAAGTTCCAATCTTCACTTCCATTCTTCAAATCTGAAAGCAACAAATTCTTAACCATGTCGAAGAAAGAACCGATACCAACCGAATCGCAGGACAATTCAATCCACGGTGATAGATATGACAGCAACAAGATTACATAATTTCTGACGACATCAAGTAACTGTGGTGTACAATTCTGAAACTTTATCGTTTCATGTTTGTAGAAAAAAAGGCTTTAGAAACACCCGATTTCGAATCTCTCTAACGAGGTGAGATAGCAGAGAAATAAATACATTTTTGCTGAATAAAAAACGTTTCACAGCATCAACAAATATATGTCAAATAGGGTGTCTTTTCTTGGCAACATCGTTTTCTAACAAGATTTATTATTTTAAAACCTTTAATGCCGAACATTCTATCCAAAAGATATTTTGAGATTTCTGCACCCCATGTGTTTTAACGGCCACACAATCAAAAGTCCTGTAGGAAGAATGTGTGTATTCATCTTCACAAGACATATGCATATCAAATATATTAAATACAATTCTATATGCTTAAACGAATTCTGTTTTCGATGATTTTAAAAACATGTAAGCATCAATTATGATGATCTTCGATATCATTCATAATGTACAATAACAATTCTCTATTTCAATATCTCCAAAGAAAATGTTCACTTCATTCTTTAAATCTGAAATACAACGACTTTATAACCGGAGCTGTAACACATACATGATAATCTTAGACAGCATTCAGGATGTTCATACAAAATTCTCTATTCTAAAAATTCAAACGAAAATGGCCATGTTTATTCTAATTCTGATTCATAATCAAAACTTTTATAATCACTGAATAACGTGTAAATTTAAAGAAATAGTCAGAAACAAAATCCAAAAAATCTCTATTCTTACCGTGGCTATAAATAGAGGTATACTTGCACTGCCTTCAGATACATGTCTTTCTCGGAATGCTCACGCACAGATTGCTTGACTCAATAATGACAGTTGAATAAACCAATGAAAATGCTTCTAACGTGCCTCAAAACAACAGTAAAATGGACCTAAAGAATCTGCTAGCTTTTAAAAGCGTAGTCAAGTAAATAAATCATGAAGTATCTATCAAGTGGATTAAAACGTGAATGAAAATTAGCCAGTTTTGTATTACATTGCTATTAGGAACGTTTGCTCATCCACCCATGAATTTAAGAGTCTTGAAAGTTCATGGACATATATCAAATTGTTGTGTGTTTTCAAAATAAAATATTGCAACAATCTAGTTATCAAAGGTAAATGTCATGTTACTATAAAGTCTTGGTGTAATGAATATTGCATATCAAACATTAACTGTCTAAATGCTTCAGATAAGTTTCACACATTATATCCGAGTAATTTGAAGTTCGTCTATGTCCGTTTTTTAACAGATCATAATTCCTGATTTTGTCACACAACGTTGAATAGATTTATAATGATACTTCCCTTCAACAGTTGATACTTCACGATAAAATGTCACTATTGGTAAGCTTGGCATCTTCGACCCCTGACATCTCTAGGAGTGGCTCTTTAATAATGAAAGCAAGTCTTTTAAAAAGCAAAATGGTTCTGCTAAGAGACAATATACATCCAGCAGTGTACATGTTTAAACAAGACGTTAGTCTAGCAACGTTTTGTTGTCTTCGAATAGCTGGCTAAAAGCACCATTACTGTTGAAACAGGGATTCAAATCCTTTGTCAGGCGTAAGTGTTTCCAAGTCTGTTAATTGTTGAGTGCATGCATGACTACTTGGTACAAGAATGTTGTTTACAATAGTCCTAAACTTCATGGCATACTATAGTTTCTCCTCGAGGTAGATCATTATTTTGAAAAAAAGTTAACTAAAATTCCTTTTTTTCTAATGTTCATTAAGCTGTTTTTATTTGAATTAATTACTTAATAAATGAATAGTTTATTTATCGAATGGTTTATTCATCTAATTTATCATTACATTCCAAGAGCATAGCATTTCAGTTTTCTAATTTGGGTGTGCTTATTTAAATTCAGTGTGTATATAACAATTCAAATCAATATTATGTAAATGAAAGTATTTGGAATTGAATGTTGTATGAATGTTTTGTCAAGAGTGTCTCTGTGAAGAAGAAATAGTTCCTACTCAGGATAAAAATACCATCATTATGAAATAACAAGATTACATGTTATGTCAATAAAAATGAATTCAAACATTTTGAAACATACATGTTTATTAGAAATTAAATGATGAATGTTTGCAAATAAAGTCAGGTCGCAATAGACCGCACACTAATAATCATTATTCCATTAATCCATACATAGGGACAACTTCAAAATGCCCGTTTCCACAATCAGCAAAATGCGAACTTAAAGGAATAGTACGATTTTTGGGATGAATAATTTGAGATCTGTGCAAATCCATGCGTTATTTCAACTTTATATATCACTCAAAAATATCTAAGGAAACCTCAAGTAGTATTCATAATTTTGCATAAATTTCACTTTCGAAGCAATAAATTATCCATGACATCATTTTGTACCTAAACTATATTGATTTTATAAACTGCTATTTTCTTTGAGAATCATTTTGATGATCAATCATAGGATAATTTCAACTCTTAACCGAACACAAAATCAAAAGAAGCTGAACTGGATATGAAATGTTAACTGAATCTTCACCACCCTTTGCGCCAATCTAATCTATTTGAACCATTGAATAGTATCACAGTCAAGACCAAGATTGGGATAAAGTGTTAAATATTAGTGAACAACTTTTTTTCGAGTCGTTATTGTACAATATACGAGGTCACATGATAAAATATTCAGCTCATAAAAGGAAAGAAAGATCAAAATTAGAAGATGAATACGTCAGACTTAAAAATTTGGACGAAAACAAGATAGCATTGATACCGAAGAGACAAAATCAAAATACTACAAGAAAATAACATGATTAAAGAACACTAAATTTAACTAAATAAGTCAGAAGGAATAATGTTAAGGCAAAGAATAAAACGGTATGAAAAAAAGGTGAAAAATCAATTAAATTATTTTATCTCTAAACAAATTTTTTTTATAATCAATGCAATAACCAGATTAGAAACGAGATAAATCATTACATATAGAAAAACAAATACTTCCAAACTCTAATTACGAGAATACCCGCAAAAGATATTGACCTCGAGATGCTTTTCAAAGACAACAATTACCTAGATCATCTGAAAATGATGCACTAACGCATGAAAGAGAATTGCATTATGATGAAGTCTTAGTAGCATTTAAAAATGTGAAAAATGAGAAAAGTCCTGGTCCTTCCGGTTTCACTGATGAATTTTAATTTTTTTAAATTGAAGATGTTAACATATACCTTATTAACTCTGTAAATGCATCGTATGCGTCAGGCGAACTGTCAGTAAGACAGAAACAATTGCAAGGCCTTATAACATGCATTCCGAAAAAGGATATATGAAGGTTTAATTTCATAAATGAAAAATCATTCCAAGCGCTAATTTAATACTATCAATAAGCAGAAAAAATTGCCCTTTATTCCTCCAAACTTAGAAATTCTCTATAGAGCAAAGAAAGGATGTAGTGTATTTTCTCTAGCCAGGATAACTCAACCCAAAAAGTAAACAACCAACTTAAGTGAGAAATATAAAGTGTAGACATCAGCCCCGAAGTGTGGAAGTCTTATTCTAGAATGATAAGTATTCAGATAATCACAGCTTGACTGTATGTGCAACCAGGGTTCTAGAATGATAAGTATTCAGATAATCACAGCTTGACTGTATGTGCAACCAGGGTTCTAGAATGATAAGTATTCAGATAATCACAGCTTGACTGTATGTGCAACCAGGGTTCTAGAATGATAAGTATTCAGATAATCACAGCTTGACTGTATGTGCAACCAGGGTTCGATTTAAGCCCCCGTCACAACCCATCGTGCGTGCAATTCGTTCGTACGTTTTTTGGGGAGGCCACGGTCGCTACGTTTTTCTGAAAACGTAGGGTGGATTTATCAAGAACAGAGAGGGAGTTTGCCAACGCACGTCACACGCACGTCGTACGTACGTAGCCCGTCGACACGTCTGGCAGTGAGGAGCTGCGTGCATCTACGATGCGCACGTGGTACGTGCGTGTGGCGTGCGTACAACGTGCGTACAACGTGCGTGTGATGTGCGATTGTCACATTGTCGTACGGAGCCGTGCGTCTCGCGTACAGTGTCCTTACGCCACGCATGTTGTTTCCCGCCCGATTGACAGGTGCTTGGTTCACATTGTCACATGTGCTGGAGCCATAAGATGCCGCCCTTTCCATCGCTCCGGGTCCTGATGCTGCAAGAGCATGTTCTCTTCAAATGATGGCAATCGTCCGTCGGCTCGGCTTATATCCTTAAAAAGGTGCCCAAAACATGCGTTGTACGTGCTTACTCGGTACGTTGTACGTGCTTACTCGGTACGATCGACGTGAGTTTTCTTTAATTATTTGATAGTTAAACTTTGGACGTGCCGAGTAAGCACGAACTACGCACGTACAACGCACGTTGTACGCACGTGCAACGTGCGTCGTTCGTAGAGAAAGTTTGAGTGGGTAAGCTTGAAAAAAACGCACGATGTCGGTGCGTTGTGCGTGCGGTTGTCGTACAGGGCACGCACGTCGATCGCACGGAGGAAAATTCGCAGCCCGTTCGTAGACTGCACGCAGCGAAAGTTCTGCATGCACTTAAAGTTCTACGACGAGTCTGCGTGCTCCAAATTTGTCCAAAATCGGTACGGCGTCGGTAAAGAGGACGCACGAATTCCCCAATTTACCCCACGTTTTTGTCGGTAGACAGCACGCAGCTGCACGTACGACGGGTTGTGACGGGGGCTTTAGTGAGGCTTAAAGAGATTGCATCAAGTGAAAACTGAAAGGTTAATTAGGTTGCATTTTGCAAAAAAATGGTTTAACAAACAGCTTATGTATATTTGTTACAATTCATGTATATGTTATTAGATTAGTTCAAGACTTACAAAATGTAAATGTGTAAAATGTAATAACTGTTATAAAAAAGCACAACAATTATACTTGTAAAGTATTATTATTGATATTTTAGATTCATGCAACTTAGGATTTGTGAGGAAAACATACACATCAGTGCTGTCTTGTATGTTTCACTTGCCATTAAACTATGAAGATATTACATTTACTGTTACTTGCACTAGGTGAAACCTGCTTGTAAACTTAACTTGCACTTGCATTAAATTAACTTGCAGATATACAAGTTCTTATTAAAGACAAATCTTTTATGATCGCTGGCTGATTGAACCCTGGAAACCCCAAACAGATAGCGAATATATAGGACTACTGTTCAACTCCAGAATTGCTTCACTGCATTAAGTCCTTAAATACATAATACATTCAAAGTAAAATTGACATTTAACTCATTAACCCCTGATCTTCACGGCTCGATGCCCGGACCCCTTCTCAGCATAACTGCCTGTTCCTGCAACACTAATCAGCGCTATGCAACGCTCATCTCCAGCGAGACGCGATGAATGCAACTGTCTCGTCTTGTAAAGTACCATTAGGTTCTGATTGTTTTATTGATTATGGAGCTCAAAATAGAAAGTGGCAGGTGTGAAAAGGCAGAAGAAGAAGAAAACGAAACTATTTTATTCATGTCTCACGTTGTCCACAGTCAGTTAAGGACAACACTTAATAAAAACTTTCCAAGACTCAGGATATTGACTGGCCCATTTGAATACCAAATTTGGTAATCTAGAACGATCCTTTTTTATAGCTTACTCTAAAACGAAAGATTTCAATTGTTTGATTTGTAAAGGGCAGAATCCATATCCTAATGTACAACCAAATTTGGTGTGTTACAACCCACGTTAAGGAAAAATCTGTATGCCCGATTCTGGACAGAATTGATAATATCAAACTGCCTGGTACCCCATATTGCTGACCGGTTTGTTTGATATGTAGGACCAGTCAATAACTGCTATGTTTTAAAACTTTTTCCTTTTTAAACAAAATGAATACAAAAGGTGGTAAAGTTTTTTTCGGGCAACAGTAAAGTTGACAATAAATGTACTTCTTCAGACGATAGTTAAGTTGACAAAAAATGTACTTTCTTCAGGCATAAATATTTCATTACTCAACCCAAAGAAAGTTTCTAGAATTGTGCAAACGCTGTTGACAGTCATTTTTGTGTGTAAAAACCTTTATTCATTTGTGGTAAGAACATTTTCGTTGCTTAAACCTAAAAAAGTAGGTTTGTTTAGAACCAAAACTTGAAAGCATTGATTGATATTTGGTAACATTTATTTCCGTTTTGGTAGGATACTGCCCGTAGGATACAACGTTCTACTATCCCTTTAAACAGGTAGATAACCTGATTTTGAGTTACCTTATAGATGACGAGCACATACCAATCTTCTTAGAAGTTGCAATTCATGAAGAGCTACATAACTAGGTAAAAAATCCTTTTACCATACAAAATGCGATAAAAATGCGACTGAAATAAAACAGAGTTACACCATGTCTTAAAAACTAAATTACTTTTAAATAATACCACAATGTTTCTTGGTATAAGATGTTTATTTCGGTAAAAAGGCTAACAGAATATTACAATGCTAAAATGTTATGACATAAGTCTAAAAAACGATGCATTTAAACCACACAGCAATGTTATCTGAGACCACTGTGATCAAACAAAGCTACTTTAAAATTGATTTTTTTGTTTTTCAATTTGAAAACAAAAAAGGTGACCTAAGCAAGATTATTGATTGTAACACAATACCGTTTTCTAAATGCACCTTTAAAGACATGTTTTGGAAAATCCTGAACTTAAAGATGGACTGAAATGCTGTTAGTGGCAACTTTCCTACCTTTTTACACAACGTTCAAATCTAAATGTGAGCATTGTAAATTCGAATTATTACCATAAATCAGCCAAAAACTTTTCCATATAAGCAGACGAACGCTTCACCTACTGCCACGTCACTTCCGGTATCGCCTTCCCGTGGCCTCTCAGCCTTGTTTGGGTTTCTCGCTGGATGGCGACAAGCAGACACCTTGTTACGCAATGTTTGCTTAGCTGTAGCTTCATTGAGAAACTGTGTATCGTTGCTGTTTTGGCCTAATATTTATGTTATATAGTTATTTGACCAATATCTTATTACAAATATATTTTAAAAAGATTATACAGCGCCTCTTTAACAGGAAAACTGCGGCAAGCTTTTGCTGCTTGTCTCATAGCAAAACATCTTTTAACAATCAAATTTCTACTTATGATAATTTTCAACTCGAATAGATTTGCGCAAAACAACAGATGCTGAAAAGGTGATTAAAGGAAGCGAAATGTTTTAAGCAGACATTCAATACAAAGTAATAACATCTGCAATTGTGAATACTGCTTTACAAAAAATGTGCCTATGACAAACAATTAAAGTCACCTTTCTCTGCAACTTATTTTTTCTAACTCAGTTGCAAGGCAATGTGGACTGGTTGATTCAGGTACCCTTTAAACAGCTGGGTTTAGTTAAGTTGATTCAGGTACCCTTTAAACAGCTGGGTTTAGTTGGGTTGATTCAGGTACCCTTTAAACAGCTGGGTTTAGTTAGGTTGATTCAGGTACCCTTTAAACAGCTGGGTTTAGTTAGGTTGATTCAGGTACCCTTTAAACAGCTGGGTTTAGTTAGGTTGATTCAGGTACCCTTTAAACAGCTGGGTTTAGTTAGGTTGATTCAGGTACCCTTTAAACATCTGGGTTTAGTTAGGTTGATTCAGGTACCCTTTAAACAGCTGGGTTTAGTTAGGTTGATTCAGGTACCCTTTAAACAGCTGGGTTTAGTTAGGTTGATTCAGGTACCCTTTAAACAGCTGGGTTTAGTTAGGTTGATTCAAGTACCCTTTAAACAGCTGGGTTTAGTTAGGTTGATTCAGCTACCCTTTAAACAGCTGGGTTTAGTTAAGTAAATTCAGGTACCCTTTAAACAGCTGGGTTTAGTTAGGTTGATTCAAGTACCCTTTAAACAGCTGGGTTTAGTTAGGTTGATTCAGCTACCCTTTAAACAGCTGGGTTTAGTTAGGTTGATTCAGGTACCCTTTAAACAGCTGGGTTTAGTTAGGTTGATTCAAGTACCCTTTAAACAGCTGGGTTTAGTTAGGTTGATTCAGCTACCCTTTAAACAGCTGGGTTTAGTTAAGTTGATTCAGGTTCCCTTTAAACAGCTGGGTTTAGTTAGGTTGATTCAAGTACCCTTTAAACAGCTGGGTTTAGTTAGGTTGATTCAGGTACCCTTTAAACAGCTTGGTTTAGTTAGGTTGATTCAGGTACCGTTTAAACAGCTGGGTTTAGTTAGGTTGATTCAGGTACCGTTTAAACAGCTGGGTTTAGTTAGGTTGATTCAAGTACCGTTTAAACAGCTGGGTTTAGTTAGGTTGATTCAAGTACCCTTTAAACAGCTGGGTTTAGTTAGGTTGATTCAAGTACCCTTTAAACAGCTGGGTTTAGTTAGGTTGATTCAGGTACCCTTTAAACAGCTGGGTTTAGTTAGGTTGATTCAAGTACCCTTTAAACAGCTGGGTTTAGTTAGGTTGATTCAGCTACCCTTTAAACAGCAGTCGTATGTCAGGAGCAAGAACTTAAGATAAGATAAGATAAGATAAGATAAGATAATCTTTATTGTCCCAAAGGGGAAATTTGTTTTGTATAATCACAATTCTCCAGAAATGTGATGACAACTTATTACATAATATTTAAAACAATTCATACAAAAAACAATTAACATAGACTAAAATACATTAAAAGGTGATGCAGCATTAGACAGAATTTATTTCTCTAATGCAGCACAGAATGAACGATTAGCGGAACCTGTTTGCTTGAAAAATCGGCATACGAAGCCTAATGGACCGGTCTAAATGACCTTCACAAAATATAAATGTCCCAATGCCAATGTGTGAAAGCCTTCATAGTCCCACAAGACCTGCAGATTCTGTAGGGGGTTGCAAACAATTAAAAAACCTGTAGATCTTAAGTCGGTTGCAAGTAAATCGCATGACGGTCTCAGAAACTGATGGTCAATGGTTTTAGCCACTCACATCGAAATTCGTCTGTGGGGTCTTATCTAAATTATATATGATAGAGTAGAAACCGATTAATGGCCTTTGCACTTGACTTAATTTATCTTAAGTCTTTAACAAAGTTTTTGCCAAAAAACGCTCATGTGGTCATTTTTGGTCTCGTAAAACTGAATTGAAGGAACCGCTAACTCAAAATTGCAGAAATTTGGTCATTTTAACGTCTAATACCGCTTCGACAGACATGATAAATGCAATCATTGACTTTTGCATATTGCTCAAGGTATACTATTACAGTTGCTTAACAAAAGTGCAAAACTGTGTAGGATGTGTACGATTCCCTATCTAATTTCATCATTATTAAGAATTCTCAATTTCTCATACTTCTTAGCAAAAACTTAAGTTCATGTAGTCAAGCCCTTTCAATGAAAATGTGTAGGGATGACTTTTACACGATACATGTAAATACACCTTAAGCATTTATTAAAAGGGTCAACATTAAAAGCTTTAACTTTAAAGTGTCCTTTTTATCTGCAATATTATGGTAGATTGACGATTGGATGAGAAGAATTTAACTGAACACCACATGGCATGACAGTACAAGGGCACAGCGTGACAGTACTGGCATCCTTGATGTGAGTTGGAGATAGATAAAAGTTGAAAACGGCCTTTATCAACAAGGTAAGAATATGTCGGAATTCAAATATTTTGTAGAAAACAAAATGCAATGTTGAAACCGAGTGCCCTTGCTAAATTGGTATCACTTTTTTATTGAAAATAATTAACCTTACTGCTTTGATAATTGTCAATGATGTCCCTATCGAATACTATCCCCAAATGAGCAAAATGTGCCAGGGGAACGCTTTGGCCTAATTAACTATGATATTTTTTTATAACCAAAGAAAACCGTGTTTAACAATCAAAAACATTTTTAATCAAGTTTTTTAAAAAACAATCAACCCTTCAAAACCTTTGATCATTAATAAACCAGGCAATGTTCACAATGCCTTGACATTTGAGGCAATGTATTAAATGACTAGGCTCGTTAGGCAATGTGTCCATTGACTGGTTATTTCAGTCATTGTACACATTGCCTGATTGTTAAATTTGACTAAACTATATACACAAGGAACCTAATTAAGCAAACACATATTTTCTATCAGAAGAACAGGCAAACAATTAAATAGATCGATCCTCTAGCAGTGTAGCAGTGAAGAAACGAAAACTATTTTTGAGTCAAATTCCAATTTACCTAATAAATGAAAGCCAATATTTCTTGCTGCAATGTGATTATTATCATTCCCACTACTGAATTGCTGACCTTTTAGTAAATAAACACATAGCAAAAGTAAACTGTTTAAGCATTATGAACCTGCAATGCAGTATCACAAAATTATCAAATATAAGATTAAGGATACTGCATAGATATAAAAATAGGCACTGTTTATGTAAATGTATTTAAACTTCATGGAGCAGTAATAATTCAAACATATAACGTTAAGTTTAGCCATGCGATTCCTTTTTTTACACAAAATTAATAAAAGTTGTTCACACTAAATGGCCACCAATGGATTTTATATGAATCTTCATACTTTGTCCTCTGACTATAGAATTGATGATTGGCTTGTGTAATAAGAATTTTGACAGTGTCAAATTAATACATTTAGCATTAATTTACAATTATCAGCGAAAATTTTAAGATATACAATTATCAAAAAACGTGCTACTGCCCCTTTAAGGTAATTAATTTAGAGAAAGAGTTTGTTCAACAAATTCAATTCAAAGAATCTCAAATGAACTCACAGATGTAGGCATTTTAAAAAGTTTTGATGAAAATATTGCTGAAAATTCAGTGTCCTCCTAGCCTCTTATCATGCACGATAAAAGGATGTTTGTGTATGAATGTCAACTATTTAAAAATGTTTGTTGTGTACTTTCGTCCCAATGACAATAATATTACTTGGTCATGTTTCAGTTTTCTCACATTTTCCCTATTTATGGTTTAAACATGTTTATTTCCCAAACAGAAGGATTGACAAACAAGCAAATGCTTATATTAATATCCTTCCGGTATTCTTTTCATTATTTATGCATATCAAGGATTTTTAGTTAAATTAACAGGTGAAACAATAAAGCAATTGTTACATCTAGAGTTGCCAATACATCAAATTAATCAAAATATTCAAATAGCAACCAATTTTAGAAAATTTGAAAAAAGGGGGTGTTTAGTTATTCGTTTTATAATATGTATAGTTGAGGTGTTGAGCAAATACACCATGTTCCTCGGTTTAAGTTGATAGAGTGAGCGTTTGTGCTATTGATATAGTTTAAATGGTGAGCAATTGTGTCTTCAAAGTAGTTGAGGATAAACTGTGCCATGATTTTAGTTTTTTGAGTGAGTGATTGTGCTATTGATATAGTTTAAATGGTGAGCAATTGTGTCTTCAAAAGAGTTGAGGATAAACTGTGCCATGATTTTAGTTTTTTGAGTGAGTGATTGTGCTTAAGATATAGTTGAAATGGTGAGCAATTATGTTTTATAAAAAGGCGTCCCTATGAGAAAGCTAGTATTTGTGCCTCTAAGCAGGTTTCATTTTCATTTCCGTCCATGTCAGTGAAATGTCGTACCCATGCCATGTAAGCCAGTTGATCCCTTCAGCATATACATCGTTGCCATAGTAACCATTAAGGTTCGATTCAAAACATTCATTAAACCACCACCCCCCTCCCCATCGTTCAGCACAGTGCTCAGTGTCAGCTTCGTTGTCCCGGTCATAGGTGCTGAATTGTTGTCCATTATGTTCAGTCGCAAATGAATCACCTGAAAGATTAATAAACTAGAAATACTGTCGACCAATGTAATCAAACCTCATAATATTAGCCTTATGTTATATCATGCCAGTTTTGTCGAAGATAATCACAATTATAATCCAAATTGAACAATCTATTAGAAGAAAATGAGATAGCATTAGCAAAAGGCAGTATTACATCTTAGGGTCTATTCACATTTTTGTTAAAGCTTTAAGTAAAGAAAATAAAGTAATTGATAAGCCGATAACAGACAGGATTTTAAGCATTCACCTGTTGGGAAGCGCTCCAAATTCACTTAACGTAACAAAACCATTAACGTTTTGTCAGATTTTAGCAAGAAACCTCATTATGAGGTTTCCACACTGAAGTTTAAGTACAAATACTTTTGTTTCAATGATTTATACCAACCTCTGTCGCCTGCAAACCCAGACACTGTCAGGAGGAAGTTGGCGGTCTCATCACCCACACGGAAGTTGGAATACGTTGCATATCCTGAGTAGCCATGTTTGTCGCGCATGTCAATCCGCAGTTGTGAAGGCTTTTGGGTACTCAACTTGTTAATGAAGTCATTTCCTGTGAAAGTGTTTTATAATTCGCTTGTTATTTCAAGAGAAGAAATACAGATACTAAGTTATACATAAGATAATCATGAATCTTTAGCCCAAGTGGCCTTAAGCATTAGCTCACTCACTCACTCATAAATATGCATAAAACAGGTATTAAATAAATATGTGGATAATACATGATAATTTATGAACATATGTATATCCGTAAGAGAGCGAGGACTTCACAAATAGGGGAAATTGCTTTTGCTCTTACCAAGCCAGAAATCACCATCAAGATTTCCAAAACCAAGCTTGTATGAATACCAGTTTTGATGGAAGTTGACAGAGCCGTCCTTTCTCCTCTGGAACACCTGAAATACATCAACCATCATGACAACATCCTGTTACTTCATTCTCTCTGGGAAAACCTGAAATACACAAAACATCATCACAACATCCTGTTACTTCATTCTATCTGGGAACACCTGAAATGCATAAAACATCATTTCAACATCCTGTTACTTCATTCTATCTGAGAACACCTGAAATACATAAAACATCATCACAACATCCTGTTACTTCATTCTATCTGGGACCACCTCAAATACATCAATCATCATCACAACATCCTGTTACTTCATTCTATCTGGGAACACCTGAAATACATAAAACATCATTAAAACATCCTGTTACTTCATTCTTTCTGGGAACACCTGAAATACATCAAACATCATCATAACATCCTGTTACTTCATTCTATCTGGGAACACCTGAAATACACAAAACATCATCACAACATCCTGTTACTTCATCCTATCTGAGAACACCTGAAATACATAAAACATCATCACAACATCCTGTTACTTCATTCTATCTGGGAACACCTGAAATACATCAAACATCATCACAACATCCTGTTACTTCATTCTATCTGGGAACACCTGAAATGCATAAAACATCATTTCAACATCCTGTTACTTCATTCTATCTGAGAACACCTGAAATACATAAAACATCATCACAACATCCTGTTACTTCATTCTATCTGGGAACACCTCAAATACATCAATCATCATCACAACATCCTGTTACTTCATTCTATCTGGGAACACCTGAAATACATAAAACATCATCACAACATCCTGTTACTTCATTCTATCTGGGAACACCTCAAATACATCAAACATCATCACAACATCCTGTTACTTCATTCTATCTGGGAACAACTGAAATGCATAAAACATCATCACAACATCCTGTTACTTCATTCTATCTGGGAACACCTGAAATACATAAAACATCATCACAACATCCTGTTACTTCATTCTATCTGGGAACACCTGAAATACATCAAACATCATCACAACATCCTGTTACTTCATTCTATCTGGGAACACCTGAAATACATCAATCATCATCACAACATCCTGTTACTTCATTCTTTCTGGGAACACCTGAAATACATCAAACATCATCACAACATCCTGTTACTTCATTCTATCTGGGAACATCTGAAATACATAACACATCCTGTTACTTCATTCTATCTGGGAACACCTGAAATGCAGAAAACATCATTTCGACATCCTGTTGCTTCATTCTTTCTGGGAACACCTCAAATACATAAAACATCATCACAACATCCTGTTACTTCATTCTATCTGGGAACACCTGAAATACATCAAACATCATCACAACATCCTGTTACTTCATTCTATCTGGGAACACCTGAAATACATCAAACATCATTAAAACATCATATGCGCTCTTACGAGCAAATTTGCTAAATTCAACAATTCACTTATATATAAACACTAGGAAAAGTTTCATTCGAATTTCCATTCATGTTTAGAATTCAAAGAAAATCGGAAAAGCTGATAGTAAAGGTTGAAAACATACCGTCCACCCACCGCCGTGTTGGGTCATATCACAGTAGACCTGGAAGTGTTCAATATCAGCACTTGGCTTGACAAGGTATACACCATCCGGAGAATTAGGGTCATGGAGTAGTATGTCAGCACAGTCTTTCATCATCATCGTTACTTCCCCCTCGCCAAAAGGCATGTCACAGTAGACATGTATATGAACTTGACGGTGCCCGGGGTCAATGACGTAGCTTCCGTCTGGTGCGTGTGGGTAGTCTCTCAGAACATCGTCACAGTCTCCCTCGTCTCAGACACAAAAGTGACACAGAGTATCTTTCTTAAAATTTGATTTGAAGAAAACATCTCAAATACGTTTAATATTCGAAATTATGAATCCACTTGATCTACCTATTAGTTTCAATAACTCATAAACACTATCAAATCAAATCTATTTTCCTGTCAGCTTATGACAAGGTTTCAAACTTACGTTTGGCGAATTTGCTCGCCACTCGAGCCACATTGTCTGGTTTTCGATCAAAATCCCGACTTTGAATGGCCGTATTTTCGCTCTTATGTACTGATGAACTTGCAGTTGTGATATTGTGTTTTGTTCTCACCTACATATGTCTAAAGTTTGTGGAACGATGAGGGGGCAATATTTGATTATTATTATTAAACAATTGAAAAAGGTTTAAGACTGCGATTTTAAAAGTGATGCACACTTTGCTTCTGTCACCAAGTCTCAGTATATTTGCTGAGTTTCAGCGTGACAAGTCTTCCAGGGAGGCAGTTTTTATTCGAAAAAGCATATCATGTCACAATGTCTGCGCGAAGGGTTACATTGCGAGTTATTCATGGGGATTATGTTTATACGATCAAGACGTTGTTGGTGCGTTTACGCAGGTTTGCATATTTTCTTTTCCGGTTCACTCCAAGAGATCATACCATTTGTTTTATTCATGATGACTGATAGTTTCTTAATATTTGAGAAGATTTGATCAATATTAAGTGAAACCTTATGCAAGTAAAATGGATGAAAAATGTTTTGTGAATAGTTCTGAAGATATAGACCTGCCCCAACCCCACCTTTCATCACATCAATAATTTCATGTTTTGAAATGGCATATGTTACATGTCCATGCGTTTTGTAACCAGTTATATGACCAAGCGATATAGGGTCAATTGTATCAGGCCCCTTACGAAGGCTGTTCATTGCCTTTAAAATATTGATTATTGAATATCCTGGCAAGGTTTTGAAAGATGAGAAGAGGTTTCAAAAAGAGCAAACAAAGAATTAATGAAAAGATATGTTAACCAGGTCTTTAGGTTAACCTTTCAAACTTCACCAAATCACACGGAAAATGCTGGAAGAGTTTAGAATTAAGGCTAAGGTGATAAAATGTGCAATTATTCAGTAATTAAAACCTTCAAAAAACATTTAAAAACATATCCATGGGTTTTCACCTGTTTTGGTTCAGTACATAATGGCATATATTTATTGGTTAGGGATTTCCCAAGTCGGGCCGTGCGAGCGAATCTAGCTTCAAAGCCCAGGGTACAGAATAGTGGATGGAGTGTAACGTTCGTTCCCTGAGACACGATGCTTTCAACTCATGTGTTAGAAAATGCCTTGTTCTCTTTTTAGAATACTACAGAAATATGCAGAAACATGGTCAAGCTATATCCCCTGCAAATGACACAATATGTATAGATTTTACTTTTTTCAATTTAAGATTTTTCTTCTTTTTTTTGGGGTGAAAAAGATTCTGTTCAATCATACTGCAGATTCAGATGTCACAAGCAAAACATTACTTTAGTCCAATAATAAATGTCTTAAATACACCAACTTTTGGGATCTTCATAATCAATTTTATCTTTTTTTAAATAGAAATAAGTATTCACTAATGTATTCTTTCAAATTGAACATTTTTTTTTACCTTAAGCGCTTACTTGTACACAAATATTTTAAAACTAATTAAATAAGGACATATCCCATCTGCATCGGTATTAAAAGTTAATTTAGAAAAATGATAGTGTTGAAAATCTAGACAGACAGGTTTGAATTTGTAACAGAATCGTCTCTTTTCGTCACAATTGGAAATTTTTCACCCTCATGTCAATATGAATCTCAGTAGCAAGTTTGATCAACATTTGATACATATTAAGAAGTTTTGGACCAGACAGGACTCAAACCAGTTTTCAACAGCAATCCTTCTCGTAAAATTTACAAATATGAATTAAGACATTGTTATACGATTATGTATCTCCATACCATATTTTATCAAATGTTGTGAGCCGGAGAAGACTTATAACAATTCCTTACAAGTTTACCACTTTTTCTAACAAAGTTACATATTATATGTAGATATTCTCAAAATTGCTACTCATGACACATTATAACATGATTCTTCATTTCCAATATAAATTTGAATTGAAACGGTTGATTAATTACAAAGGATGGACGGATGGTACTCCCGCAACTTCAAAAAAAATTGTTGCAGGGGATAAAACTTAGAAGGATTGTATGACGTCACCTTATGGCTCTTTCAGTTTTCCTGTCAAACCTAAATCGAGGCTTGTTCATGAGTTGGAGAATCTGGTTTGAGTATGTCTTTTTTCCTATCAGTGACAACATATGACCTTTACAGTCGCTGTTTGTCTTTATCATTAAAATCTTTCCTACAATTTAGCATTTGCAATTAGTCAACACACCTTTAGCATTTGACGTTAATGACATCACTTACAGAGGACGATCAGTCTTTCATACGGTAAAAATAGCATTATATTTGGGCTGTCCAATAAGGGAGCAGGGATACAATTATCTCATTTGAATGACATTGCAGAGGCAGAACTAGATATTCTGAATGTGGGTTCTCTAATCGAGAAGAGACGGGAGCATGGTGACCCTATGGATCGACCACTTGATAGTTTAGTTATGATTTTTAAAGTATTTCCAAAAGAGAGACCAGCGTTGAAGCTCATGAGTCACCTAAGACCACCTCCCCTACAACACACCCCTACAACTGCTCCTCAAACCCCATCCTCTGGTTCCGCCAATGAACTGGTAAATAAAGGTCACTCACCAACTAGACGAGTGTAGTAGAGAGATCCTACATCAGAGATGGTTGAAGCTGATGAGCCCCTTATACCACCTCCACTACATTACACCCCTACAACTGCTCCTCAAACCCCACCCTCTGGTTCCACCAATGAACTGGTAAATAAAGGTCACTCACCAACTAGACGAGTGTAGTAGAGAGATCCTACATCAGAGATGGTTGAAGCTGATGAGTCAAACTGGACGTTGTGGGCAGTACACAAACCGCTCTGGGTGTTGTAGAAGAAAGAGAGACATCGCCTGTCCAGACCACAAAGATTTCCACACATAGCTGTGGATTCGACCCCTGACTTAGACCACAGTGCGGGTTCAGTGACCGCAGTGTCTGAAAACTCCTTCTGGTTGATCAGAGATTTTGTACAGAAGCAGTTGCCCAAGTTGAAATAATATGTTAAAAGGTATACTACCATGCGATTAAAAGTTCCAATCTTCACTTCCATTCTTCAAATCTGAAAGCAACAAATTCTTAACCATGTCGAAGAAAGAACCGATACCAACCGAATCGCAGGACAATTCAATCCACGGGTGATAGATATGACAGAAACAAGATTTAATAATTTCTGACGACATCAAGTAACTGTGGTGTAAAATTCTGAAAATTTATCGTTTCATGTTTGCAGAAAAAAAGGCTTTAGAAACACCCGATTTCGAATCTCTCTAACGAGGTGAGATAGCAGAGAAATAAATACATTTTTGCTGAATAAAAAACGTTCCACAGCATCAACACATTTATGTCAAATAGGGTGTCTTTTCTTGGCAACATCGTTTTCTAACATGATTTATTATTTTAAAACCTTTAATGCCGAACATTCTATCCAAAAGACATTTTGAGATTTCTGCACCCCATGTGTTTTAACGGCCACACAATCAAAAGTCCTGTAGGAAGAATGTGTGTATTCATCTTCACAAGACATATGCATATCAAATATATTAAATACAATTCTATATGCTTAAACGAATTCTGTTTTCGATGATTTTAAAAACATGTAAGCATCAATTATGATGATCTTCGATATCATTAATAATGTACAATAACAATTCTCTATTTCAATATCTCCAAAGAAAATGTTCACTTTCAATTCTTTAAATCTGAAATACAACGACTTTATAACCGGAGCTGTAACACATACATGATAATCTTAGACAGCATTCAGGATGTTCATACAAGCTTCTCTATTCTAAAAATTCAAACGAAAATGGCCATGTTCATTCTAATTCTGATTCATAATCAAAACTTTTATAATCACTGAATAACGTGTAAATTTAAAGAAATAGTCAGAAACAAAATCCAAAAAATCTCTATTCTTACCCTGGCTATAAATAGAGGTTTACTTGCACTGTCTTCAGATACATGTCTTTCTCGGAATGCTCACGCACAGATTGCTTGACTCCATAATGACAGTTAAACAAACCAATGAAAATGCTTCTAACGTGACTCAAAACAACAGTAAAATGGACCTAAAGAATCTGCTACCTTGTAAAAGCGTAGTCAAGTAAATAAATCATGAAGTATCTATCAAGTGGATTAAAACGTGAATGACATTTCTCGAACAAATGAATTATTTATTTTAGCCAGTTTTGTATTACATTGCTATTAGGAACGTTTGCTCATCCACCCATGAATTTAAGAGTCTTGAAAGTTCATGGACATATATCAAATTGTTGTGTGTTTTCAAAATTAAATATTGCAACAATCTAGTTATCAAAGGTAAATGTCATGTTACTATAAAGTCTTAATGTAATGAATATAACATATCAAACATTAACTGTCTAAATGCTTCAGATAAGTTTCACACATTATATCCGAGTAATTTGTAGTTCGTCTATGTCCGTTTTTTAACAGATCATAATTCCCGATTTTGTCATACAACGTTGAATAGCTTTATAATGATACTTCCCTTCAGCAGTTGATACTTCACGGTAAGATGACACTATTGGTAAGCTTGGCATCTTCGACCCCTGACATCTCTAGGAGTGGCTCTTTAATAATGAAAGCAAGTCCTTTAAAAAGCAAAATGGTTCTACTAAGAGACAAGCTGGAATATACATCCAACAGTGTACATGTTTAAACAAAAACGTTAGTCTAGCAACGTTTTGTTGTCTTCGAATAGCTGGCTAAAAGCACCATTACTGTTGAAACAGGGATTCAAATCCTTTGTCAGGCGTAAGTGTTTCCAAGTCTGTTAATTGTTGAGTGCATGCATGACTACTTGGTACAAGAATGTTGTTTACAATAGTCCTAAACTTCATGGCATACTATAGTTTCTCCTCGAGGTAGATCATTATTTTGAAAAAAAGTTAACTAAAATTCCTTTTTTTCTAATGTTCTTTAAGCTGTTTTTATTTGAATTAATTACTTAATAAATGAATAGTTTATTTATCGAATGGTTTATTCATCTAATTTTATCATTACATTCCAAGAGCATAGCATTTCAGTTTCCTAATTTGGGTGTGCTCATTTAAATTCAGTGTTTATATAACAATTCAAATCAATATTATGTAAATGAAAGTATTTGGAATTGAATGTTTTATGAATGTTTTGTCAAGAGTGTCTCTGTGGAGAAGAAATAGTTCCTACTCAGGATAAAAATACCATCATTATGAAATAACAAGATTACATGTTATGTCAATAAATTCAAACATTTTGAAACATACATGTATATTAGAAATTTAAAGGTGAATGTTTGCAAATAAAGTCAGGTCGCAATAGACCGCACACTAATAATCATTATTCCATTCATCCATACATAGGGACAACTTCAAAATGCCCGTTTCCACAATCAGCAAAATTCGAACTTAATGGAATAGTAAGATTTTTGGGATGATTAATTTGAGATCTGTGCAAATCCATGCGTTATTTCAACTATATATATCACTCAAAAATATCTAAGGAAACCTCAAGTAGTATTCATAATTTTGCATAAATTTCACTTTCGAAGCAATAAAATATCCATGACATCATTTTGTACCTGTACCATATTGATTTTATAAACTGCTATTTTCTTTGAGAATCATTTTGATGATCAATCATAGGATAATTTCAACTCTTAACCGAACACAAAATCAAAGAAGCTGGATATGAAATGTTAACTGAATCTTCACCACCCTTTGCGCCAATCTAATCTAGTTGAACCATTGAATAGTATCACAGTCAAGACCAAGATTGGGATAAAGTGTTAAATATTAGTGAACAACTTTTTTTCGAGTCGTTATTGTGCAATATACGAGGTCACATGATAAAATATTCAGCTCATAAAAGGAAAGAAGATCAAAATTAAATGAATATGTCAGACTTAAAAATTTGGACGAAAACAAGATAGCATTGATACCGAAGAGACAAAATCAAAATACTACAAGAAAATAACATGATTAAAGAACAATAAATTTAACTAAATAAGTCAGAAGGAATAATGTTAAGGCAAAGAATAAAACGGTATGAAAAAAGGTGAAAAATAAATTAAATTATTTTTATCTCTAAACAAATTTTTTTTATAAACAATGCAATAACCAGATTAGAAACGAGATAAATCATTACATATAGAAAAACAAATACTTCCAAACTCTAATTACAAGAAAACCCGCAAAAGATATTGACCACGAGATGCTATTCAAAGTCAATAATTACCTAGATTATCTGAAAATGATGCACTAACGCTTGAAGGAGAATTGCATTATGATGAAGTCTTAGTAGCATTAAAAAATTTGAAAAATGAGAAAAGTCCTTGTCCTTCCGGTTTCACTGATGAATTTTAATTTTTTTAAATTGAAGATGTTAACATATACCTTATTAACTCTGTAAATGCATCGTATGAGTGAGGCGAACTGTCAGTAAGACGGAAACAATTGCAAGGCCTTATAACATGCATTCCGAAAATAGATATATGCAGGTTTAATTTCATAAATGAAAAATCAATCCAAGCGCTAATTTAATACTATCAATAAGCAGAAAAAATTGCCCTTTATTCCTCCAAACTTAGAAATTCTCTATAGAGCAAAGAAAGGATGTAGTGTATTTTCTTTTGCAAGGATAACTCAACCCAAAAAGTAAACAACCAACTTAAGTGAGAAATATAAAGTGTAGACATCAGTCTCGAAGTGTGGAAGTCTTATTCTAGAATGATAAGTATTCAGATAATCACAGCTTGACTGTATGTGCAACCAGGGTTCGATTTAGTGAGCCTTAAAGAGATTGCATCAAGTGAAAACTGATAGGTTAATAAGGTTGCATTTTGCAAAAAAATGGTTTAACAAACAGTTTATGTATATTTGTTACAATTCATGTATATGTTATTAGATGTGTTCAAGACTTACAAAATGTAAATGTGTAAAATGTAATAACTGTTATAAAAACGCACAACAAGTATACTTGTAAAGTAAATTATTGATATTTTAGATTCATGCAACTTAGGACTTGTGAGGAAAACATACACATCAGTGCTGTCTTGTATGTTTCACTTGCCATTAGACTATGAAGATATTACAATCACTGTTACTTGCACTAGGTGAAACCTGCTTGTAAACTTAACTTGCACTTGCATTAAATTAACTTGCAGATATACAAGTTCTTATTAAAGACAAATCTTTTATGATCGCTGACTGATTGAACCCTGGAAACCCCAAACAGATAGCGAATGTATAGGACTACTGTTCAACTCTAGAATTGCTTCACTGCATTAAGTCCTTAAATACATAATACATTCAAAGCAAAATTGACATTTAACTCATTAACCCCTGATCTTCACGGCTCGACGCCCGGACCCCTTCTCAGCATAACTGCCTGTTCAGCGCTATGCAACACTCATCTCCCGAGACGGGATGAATGCAACGTTCCCGTCTTGTAAAGTAGGTTCTGATTGTTTAATTGATTATGGAGCTCAATATAGAAAGTGGCAGGTGTGAAAAGGAAAAAGAAAAAGAAAAAGAAAATATTTTATTCATGTCTCACGTTGTCCACAGTCAGTTAAGGACAACACTTAATAAAAACATTCCAAGACTCAGGGTATTGACTGGCCCATCTGAATACCAAATTTGGTCATCTAGAACGATCCATTTTTTTAGTTTACTCCAAAAAGAAAGATTTGTTTGATTTGTAAAGGGCAGAATCTCATCTCTTTATGTACAACCAAATTTGGAGTGTTACAACCCACACCTAGCTAGAATCTGTATGCCCGATTCTGGACAGAATTGATAATATCAAACTGCCTGGTATTTATATTGCTCAAGGAGAAGCCTCCGACAGCTTTAGATTGACAAATACTACTACCAAGTGCACGACTTGCTATTTAGATTGACAAATACTACAACCAAGTGCACGACTTGCTATTTAGATTGACAAATACTACTACCAAGTGCACGACTTGCTACACTATCAATCAGCACACCTCAAATAGATTCTTTTCACTCAATATGTCTTTGAAAACATGACCTTCCGTCACTACAATTACCAAACCAGAACTTATTTTTGAAACATGCGATACGTGTCTGATCTGAAGCAATGATGATACCATGTGAGCAAAGACATGACACAAATACTTATGTAGGCAAACTAGCGTATAAGCAAATTTGCTGTTGCAATACCTCTGGAGGTTAAGTAAATCATCTACGGAAGCAAATTTGCCTTTATAGGTAAACGTCTTCACATGCCAAATTTACTCTTTAGGGGCAAATTTACTTATATAAGTAAATATACTCATATAAGTATTAGGTGGCATGTGAACACGACCTATGTTGGTATAGATAAAGGTTGGCTGGAATTTGTCAACATGGCGCCTGATCCATTGCTCAGATGAGTGTAGGATGCTATTGCATATCGCGGATGGCCAAAATCATGTTTGGCGACAACACCTGTTTCGCACTAAGACACATCCGACCAACCTATCAGTATGGTGGTGCCTCTGTGGTGATATTGGTTTGGTCTCCTACGTTGTAAACTCGACCTTGTGACAGTTCCAGGTTCACTCAATGCTCAGAAAAATCGAGATAACATCCTTCACCTTCTTCCTCCACTTTTCGACAGCCATTCTCTTCGTACAAGACCAGTTTACATGGATGACAATGCCAGACCCCACAGAGTCAGAGTGGTAACACAGATTCTACAGTGGGAAGCCATAACAATGCTATCGTGGCCTGCTTGTAGTCCTGTCCTGAACCAGATAGAACATCTATGGGATACTCTTGGCCGCCGATTACGTAGAAGAGACCCTCCTGTTTATACTGTGGCATAGAATTCTCTATAATCGGAAATAAATGTGTATTTGTTAACCTTTCGTTTAAATTCTGGCGGCGCTTAACTTTGAACTATTTTTATGACTCATCTCTATAATCAGGGATAAATGTGAGTTACGTGTATTTGTTAACCTTTAGTTTAAATTCTGGCGGCGCTTAACTTTGAAAATATTTATGACTCAAATGATTAAATGTGTTATTATGCCTTCCATATCCCAAATAATATGTTGTAAAAATACTAGCTTCAAAATCTTTTTTTAACAATGTTCTGCATCAAGTCATGTTATTTGACGCATGAACAACAAATTAAGGTGGTAACTGTTTTCATTTTATCAATTATTATAAACTTACATCTAATTTTAAAATGTCATATTCATCATGTGAGAGACATGAGCCTTTCATAGCGCACCAACGCCTTCCCTAACTACGAGTGCCTTCAGTTGTCGACGGTGCGCATTATAGGGTGTGATAACATAAGCTATATGTAAGTTGCACATACAGCCCATTGCAAGTGCGAAATCAGCTCCACTTGAAGCGCTTATAAAATCACCAAAGATGCGCAGCTACCGGGACTCCCGTATTGAAGCACTTGGCTTAAACACTGAACATCATATCACTGGTCTGGTGCGGAAATATTTACTCATATTCAAGCAAAGGGTTTAAATTCGAAAAATGCGAAATTGAAAGTATTGAAAATATGCGTTTATAAAATTTTAAATTATGAACATTGTCGATGTAAATTAAGATTTTTAACTAATGTCCAAAAGAAACGATACCAAGTTTTCAACGTCCTCCGAAACAAAACTCTATTACCTGACAGAGTCGAATTTAAGTGTGCCTAACAGGCATATGTCTTGTAAAGAAGTATGCACATTTTCATTCTTCAGGAAAAGATACTTTTGATTTTGTGTCTCTTTAAACGCACATGGGGTGCATAAATCGAAATTTCAAGTTGTTTTATGCACAGAACTTTTGTCATTTCACTATAAAATTGATAAAGTATTGAATTTAGGTAAGAATACAATCTTGTTGATACAATGCACTTTATTTGACATAAATTCGTTGACGCGTCATTGCACTAGAACGTTTTAAAACAAGCGAAAGTGTCTAATTTCTCCCTGCTATCTCGCCTTGTTAAGGAGATCCAAGATCGATGATTTTTTTAAATACATGTTTCTCGCAAATATGAAAAGATAATGTTTCAATATTTTGCATAGAAGTTAGTTGACTACTGAAGAAATGATAAAACTATGTTTTAGTCTTATCAATCTGCAATAGATTGAGGTATTGTGCGATTTGTATGGTATCGTTTCTTTTGGACACTAGTTTAGTTCTGAATGCTTTTGATATTTTAACTGCAATAGTTGAATAAGATATAAATGACCTATTAGTGCACACAATCAACATCATCAAGTATACGACAAAAATGACTCGCTAATTTTAATGAAAAATAAAAACTCTATGGTGAACACCAAGAGTACATTTAGCATCTCTTCTTGAATCAAAATTGACCATAGGAGCAAAGAGAAGTTTTTTCCTTAATACGTATATTCTCAATCTCGATTTGCAATATCTATCATATCCATTCTAAATGAGAAAATCAACGTTAAGTACGAACGCACAGATACGATACTCATTTATAAATATGTCAGATATAGGCCTATCTTATAAATCTAAAAAAATGAATACGGAGTATGGAGTGTATTCTATTACTGGAAGCATCATTCTCGTGTGGCGAACTGAAGAAAACACGTTCTAAATGTCACACGTCATTCACTGTAAATCAATGCATTAATTCGCAAATACTTTCCAACTTAAAGGGGCAGTAGCACGTTTTTTTAAGATTTTATATTTTCATTTTTAGCTGATAATTGTACATTAATGCTAAATGTATTATTTTGATAGCGTCAAAAATCTCATTACACTGACCAATCATCCAGACAACAAATTATGAAGATTTACGTATGGTCCACTGGCGGCCATTTCTTTGTGAACACCTTTAATTCATTTTGTGTAAGAAAAAGGAATCGAATGGCTGAACTATACATTACATATTTGATTTATTACCGTTTCGTTTAGTTTTAATACATTGTTTTTCAATTGGAACCATTTATTTTCATTTTCCTGACATCACCTTATTTTCCCCCTAAAAACGTGCTACTGCCCCTTTAAACTCCTCGCATGCGCATCAAAAGTTGTAAAGCGGTAAGATACTTGAGATTTTCGAATACTCAAGCTAATCCCTCTCATCAGCGTACCTTAATGTATATCTGGCTTCCTTATTAATCGTTAATCACTCTGTACGTCAACCTAATTATTAGTCAACCATATGTATATATTCTCAACCTTCTTATGTTCAGCAGCATTTGCTTGAAAACGGTGTTAGTATCTACACCGAAAATAGGCATATTAGAATAGAGTCTAAGACAAAAATGAAACAATCTTTCTTTGAAAACTTAAATATGTGATAAAAATTCTGTAAACAGCTTTTTGGGGAATAAAGTTCGAAAATATTTTTACTTTGAGTGGTTCAGTATTTGAATTTCCTTAAACCTGTTTGTATTGAAAGCTACCCCCCCCTCGTGGGGTACACGAATTTTATTTCGTGTTCATTGAAAAGCAGATCTGAACTTTCTAATAGTTTGTTGGTGATAGACAATTAGGAATTCAAGGCTATTGTTCTTGTTAGCTGTAAATAAATTCAATGTAGGTGCATTTTTAATCTGCTTTAGAATCATGTAGTAAGGAGAAGAAATGACATGATATTTCCTAACTTTTTGTGATTGTTTATCAAACAAGACATACAATTCATATCAGCTCTATTAGCCACTTTAGATATTATCTCATATGGATATACTTTATATATATATATATATATATATAACCTTTTGGTATGAGGACAAGGCGTCAGTCTGACATTGATAGTTTTAAATTAAAAGAATATTGTAAAATTAATCACTTTCAGTGACGTGGAGCTTTTTTTTACTTTTTGATATTTTGGTCATGTATTTGTTTTTTATCTAATATTTTAATGTTATCTTATGTACCTGACTGAGAGTTGATCAATTCCCCAAGGCTTATCTTGGAAACTATACAGATGCATATGAAAAGTTTGTTCAGCTGCTTGTGATCTTAGTGCAAATATCATGTAATTTGGGTTTCGTTTAGACGTTCATTTTATAACTCCAGGACCACTTACAAAGGATCATCAATTGTCCATGTGTAAAATAACCATCCCCAAACCATATTTCAGGATAGTCTTGTCACTGGTGCTTGATGTTGATATTTGGCATGGTTAAATAGGCCGATGGGGTCATATTTGGGAAATTCGGAATTTTTTAAATTTCAATTAAAATCATCCATGTAAACTTTGTATGAAAAAAAATCAGCATATATAGTTACGTTGTCTTACCACAAAGGAACACATATGAATATGACCTAAAGCTGTTAATCACTTATGAAGGATTTTGTAGAGCAAAATAGAAATCAATGTTTTCGAAATTTTGACCCGTGGTCACTTCAATGACCTGCCAAATTTCTTACAGCTATCTGCTAGGTATGACACACGAATATGTCAACGCAAACTAAATCATAACTTATGCAGTGTATTTTCATCATTATCGGTTTCGTTTTTACAATGATATGATGTCTCAACAACGTTACCAATTACATGATAATTGCACTAAAATATGAAAGTAAGTGAACAAACTTAAGATACGCAGCTGTACATTCAATTCATTTCAATAGAGATACTCACATGTAAACCATTATTCTTTAGAAATATATTAATGAAAATTATTGCATTGTGTTTACCAAAAAAAAACAATGTCTTTTATTTGAACAGCGAGTCCTATGAAGAAGTCATTTTGTCCCAAGCAAATCCAAAACTATACATTTACTATATGTAATCCATATCTGTATATCTGGTATATCTGTATGTTTCAACATTATCTTAACTATTATTTATAGCGTTAATAAAAATGTTAAATGTAGAACAGAACATAAATCTCAGAGGTCCAGTCATACACGCATATATATCTACCACTATAATACAGTCACACGCATATATATATCTACCACTTTAATACAGTCAAACACGCATATATATCTACCACTATAATACAGTCACACGCATATATATATCTACCACTTTAATACAGTCATACACGCATATATATCTACCACTATAATACAGTCACACGCATATATATATCTACCACTTTAATACAGTCATACACGCATATATATCTACCACTATAATACAGTCACACGCATATATATATCTACCACTTTAATACAGTCATACACGCATATATATCTACCACTATAATACAGTCACACGCATATATATATCTACCACTATAATACAGTCACACACGCATATATATCTACCACTATAATACAGTCACACACGCATATATATCTACCACTATAATACAGTCACACGCATATATATATCTACCACTTTAATACAGTCAAACACGCATATATATCTACCACTTTAATACAGTCACACACGCATATATATCTACCACTTTAATACAGTCACACACGCATAAATATCTACCACTTTAATACAGTCACACACGCATAGTATATATCTTCAACTTTAATACAGTCACACACGCATATATATCTACCACTTTAATACAGTCACACACGCATATATATCTACCACTATAATACAGTCACACACGCATATATATCTACCACTTTAATACAGTCACACACGCATATATATCTACCACTTTAATACAGTCACACACGCATATATATCTACCACTATAATACAGTCACACGCATATATATATCTACCACTTTAATACAGTCAAACACGCATATATATCTACCACTTTAATACAGTCACACACGCATATATATCTACCACTTTAATACAGTCACACACGCATAGTATATATCTTCAACTTTAATACAGTCACACACGCATATATATCTACCATTTTAATACAGTCACACACGCATATATATCTACCACTATAATACAGTCACACACGCATATATATCTACCACTTTAATACAGTCACACACGCATATATATCTACCACTTTAATACAGTCACACACGCATATATATCTACCACTATAATACAGTCACACACGCATATATATCTACCACTATAATACAGTCACACGCATATATATATCTACCACTTTAATACAGTCAAACACGCATATATATCTACCACTATAATACAGTCACACGCATATATATATCTACCACTTTAATACAGTCATACACGCATATATATCTACCACTATAATACAGTCACACGCATATATATATCTACCACTTTAATACAGTCATACACGCATATATATCTACCACTATAATACAGTCACACGCATATATATATCTACCACTTTAATACAGTCATACACGCATATATATCTACCACTATAATACAGTCACACGCATATATATATCTACCACTATAATACAGTCACACACGCATATATATCTACCACTATAATACAGTCACACACGCATATATATCTACCACTATAATACAGTCACACGCATATATATATCTACCACTTTAATACAGTCAAACACGCATATATATCTACCACTTTAATACAGTCACACACGCATATATATCTACCACTTTAATACAGTCACACACGCATAAATATATACCACTTTAATACAGTCACACACGCATAGTATATATCTTCAACTTTAATACAGTCACACACGCATATATATCTACCACTATAATACAGTCACACGCATATATATATCTACCACTTTAATACAGTCAAACACGCATATATATCTACCACTTTAATACAGTCACACACGCATATATATCTACCACTTTAATACAGTCACACACGCATAGTATATATCTTCAACTTTAATACAGTCACACACGCATATATATCTACCATTTTAATACAGTCACACACGCATATATATCTACCACTATAATACAGTCACACACGCATATATATCTACCACTTTAATACAGTCACACACGCATATATATCTACCACTTTAATACAGTCACACACGCATATATATCTACCACTATAATACAGTCACACACGCATATATATCTACCACTTTAATACAGTCACACACGCATATATATCTACCACTTTAATACAGTCACACACGCATATATATCTACCACTATAATACAGTCACACACGCATATATATCTACCACTTTAATACAGTCACACACGCATAGTATATATCTTCAACTTTAATACAGTCACACACGCATATATATCTACCACTTTAATACAGTCACACACGCATATATATCTACCACTATAATACAGTCACACACGCATATATATCTACCACTTTAATACAGTCACACACGCATATATATCTACCACTTTAATACAGTCACACACGCATATATATCTACCACTATAATACAGTCACACACGCATATATATCTACCACTTTAATACAGTCACACACGCATATATATCTACCACTTTAATACAGTCACACACGCATATATATCTACCACAATAATACAGTAACACACGCATATATATCTACCACTTTAATACAGTCACACACGCATATATATCTACCACTTTAATACAGTCACACACGCATTGATATCTACCACTATAATACAGTCACACACGCATAAATATCTACCACTTTCATACAGTCATACACGCATATATATCTACCACTATAATACAGTAACACACGAATATATATCTACCACTATAATACAGTCACACACGCATATATATCTACCACTTTAATACAGTCACACACGCATATATATCTACCACTTTAATACAGTCACACACGCATATATATCTACCACTTTAATACAGTCACACACGCATATATATCTACCACTATATAATACAGTCACACACGCATATATATATATATATATATATATATATATATATATATATATATATCAACCACTATAGAACAAACCCAAGAGACATAAATCATTCGAAATCATGCTTCCACGGATTATTTCCAATCAAGGAATAGTTTAGTAGTTTTCCGAAACAAAGCAAAGGATCTGCTCGACCCTATATTGATATTTGTCTTTATCGCTAATTTTATTGTTATATGTGTTTAAAAAAAGTGGAGTTAAAGCCGTTCAACGTTACATCACTGTGTATTTTGGTGGGTTTTTTTACTAACTAACCAACATTCGTACGTCATGGACAGTTATACAACTTTTGCGTCACGTGACTTAATTAGCACCAGCATCAAGGGAAAGTGATTATTCATGAAAACTTAACCGACAACATTGATAATTTCGATCGATATTACAGTTTTAAACTGGCAAAGTTTCTCTTCCTTTTTGCAATTAGTAGAATATTGGCATAGGCTTATATATGTTGTTCTTTATAATGAGAATTAAGCTTTTGTTTTAATAATGCTAAACTTAACATCTTTATTCCAATCCCATGATGCATATAAAGAGCACTTGTTACTAGTTGCCTGCACGTATTTATCATGTTTTCTGGCAGACACTGCAAGTTGTTTCTCTGTATCAAGTTACACCACCAGACACAGCGATCGAGCACTTGCTTGACCTCCGTGTCACCGAATCAGGGCAATGCTAGCTTCCACGCCACTGCTTGTTATGAGAGTATTGTGAGACATTTGTAAGAAGTCGATTCAAATATTCTGTATCATGAAAGTGTTGTGTGCATTTCGTTTTCGATAGTATTCTCATGAATATGTATACATACACTTTTTGTTTATATTAACTATTAAAATTCTGTTCAATCAAATAGCTCTTGTAAAGGGAACATATATTAAAAAAACAGTTATGTTGAGTATAGTTCGTTAATGCATGCAGAAATTTCTTTGTATAAATTAAGTTAACAGTTTTTATCTGAAATTGAACATTTCATCAGCAGTAATAATTAATTTATAAAATAAATGCACGCTAATAAACTTTTAAAAATTGGGAATTCGATCATACCTGTAAACTCACAGACTTGATGGAAGCCTCTCTACGGGTCTCCTAGTCTGTCATTCCTAAAGCAAGAATATTTAATTGATGACCAACCAAGTCTAGAAAAGTATAGCAAGTCTAGATCGCTCAGCTCTGAAGTTAAAGCATCTTCTGGGCTCCATTTTGTTATACTACATGATTTGTTTAAAAATAATGTCAATATTTATCAAAATACTTCTGAGACTAAATGTTAGTCTGCGGGTTCCAGTTGCCAATCGAAACAAACAATAGTTTTATCGAGCGAATTTTAAATAGTGTATGCAGTTTTATTATAAGCACAAGCTAGTTTAAATTAAGTCTTAAATCTAAAATTTAGATAGGAATATAAAATTAATTCGATAACATTCACTTGATTCCTTAAAGATATATTTTGTAATATGGAAATGCAAAGTGTTCTTATGATAATAACCAATGTTGTTTTCTGTACGTATTTTCCGTCCTTTAACATGCGTGTTTACCAACATGAGAATATTTAAGATTGAATGACTTAATGGAATGACGTGAAACAAATTTATATAAAGTGGCGTTCCGTACTAACAACGTCATATTTTACGCTATTAAATTAATGGACTTGCAAATAATTTCGGTGCTGCATGTCATCTGTATATATATTTGTAAGACTTTGCAAGAATATTTGAAGTAATATCAGTTTGATGAACATAATTCCAAATAAATATTTCGATGACTATATAGCAAATTACATCACCTTCCCCGGTGGCCTACGTATATAATGTTGTAAAACAGGTCTACCATTGGGCACCTTGTTAAATTTTATAGATTAATGTATATATGGTGATTGAATTATTACCATTTGAAAAATAAACACGTTATGATTTAACAGAAATTATGTAGCCGCCTAGGCTAGATAGGATGAGTATTCATAATACTCGTGCAAAGTTTGAAAGTTTTAAGCAGAAATCATCTTATTTAAGTATTTGAGTAACAAGGAAGTCTATCGGAATAACGTCAATATTATGACATGATTATGACACACCATTTTACATAGATATTCAATGAATTTGATCATTGGGCATTTAGTTGGCAGACATTCAAACATTTTTCGCATTGTAAATTATTTATGCAATCCACGTCTAGAAGAGTACTGCAAAATAACTAATAAAAGTCGATAGGAAAATATTATGTACGAATTATAGCCAATGAAAACGCATCACAATCGACAGCGCTGAGATGCTGTTTTTGGAACAAAAGCAATGGACACCTTGCGGAATCAGCTGTCAGAACGATTTAAAGACTGTAATTTTACATAAATCGGCATGTAGGCGCACGGATTGTCCGTGGATCAGCGATTAGGAGATCTAACGGATGTAGAAATGGTGCTTATGGCAACACTACGTGCCCAGGTCAAGCAGACGATGGGCTAATAACTCGAACATGCGAGCGATCCTCGGCCACAAAATATTAAATTGACTTGGTCGATGGTTCGGAGTTATGCATCATTTTAAGACTTCAAGGCGTCGAATTATATCGGGTCAGTCATGAATTGCGTGACATCAAGGAATATTATTTTCTTCACTGCTGTTGTGTTCACAGCCTTTGATGAAAGTCTCGGGTCATGCAGTGGTCGGTACGTTCTGAAGGGTCAAAAGGGCCTCATATCTGACGGGCCCGATACCTACTCTGAAAATGCTCACTGTGAATGGCTTATCGATGGTAAGTGATGTACATAACCGAATAATGTTCGTTTGGGAGCATAAACGCATCATTTAGCCTTTGTGCATTCGTACAAAAGCCCAACATCATTTATGTTGAGGGTTTGACATTTGTTCAGACCCAAATTACACATGTCATTTGAAATGTCAGTGTGTACATAGACATCCCATTTTGTGTATTTTATGTGTTTAGTATGTGACATATCTGTGTTTGGTGCTACAAGTTTTATATTTTTTAACCAAAATCGTGACTTTTATTATTTTTTCATTGTAAAGTTAAAACATGATTTTGACCTACTGGCTGGCGATGAGTTATCGCCACCACCTCGCTGTCAGGCATTTGAGCATTCTTTCACATCCAATCCTTCTATTTTTCACCAAAGGATCTCTCCCACTTTCAAATTATTACCAATAAAAAAATTCACCAAAAGAATTTAATTTTCCAGATGCCACGAAGATAAATTTTAGCATGTGGGAAAAGTAAACAAGACGGGGAAGTCACGTGACCTGTCGAGAAATCTTATCAGATATTTAAAAAAATTATCCATTTATATAAAATGACCGTGTCTATAGTTATGATACAGAAAAAATATCAATTATATGATTGCAAATAATTTTAGAATTATTTTCCTAGCAATAATCGTGGTCAAAACTGGCCCACTTTGCAATGCGGTTACTTACCTTCACTCACTGCTACGGCGTGCAAATCAAGAAAACAACAAACAATGAAATTATGCAGCACATATATGCCTCAAAGAATTCAATTTAAACCTGAGATAGTTTTTTAGCTCACCTTTACAAAGTAAAAGTGAGCTTATGTCGTGGCGCTTCGTCCGTCGTCCGTCTGTCCGTCCGCTGTCTGTAAACTTTCACGAAAAAGACTACTCCTCCTAAACCAATCTAGATATCATTCTGAATTTGTAGTATGTTATAATAACTATGGTGATTCCGCACAGAAAGGTAGACGTTTCAGTTTTGAGAATCCAATATGGCTGCCATTGTAGCCATATTGAATTTTCAATTAGATTTCATGAAAAATACTACTTCTCCTAAACCAATCTAGATATCATTTTTCAAATTGTAGTATGTTATACCTATATTGATTCCGCACAGAAAGGTAGACGTTTCAGTTTTGAGAATCCAAGATGGCCACGATAGCAGCCATATTGACTTTTCAGCTGCAGATGACACATCATTATTATTAAATTTTAAGCTTTCATCAAGTGATCACTCGCACCATATAAATCCTCTAATTTGAATTTACTAATCATAATATTATCTTGAATACATATGGAATATTTAAGATTGTCATGCAAGTTGTTCTATATTTTTAAGTGTTTCTAAAATAAATTAAGATGAAAGACAAACATAATTAATTAATTTGTTTAAAATCTTTATGGCAACTAGCTGCAAAAACCCAATCACATTAAACATCATGTTAAATTTAAACAATGGTATCTCCCTTATATTCCTTTAAATACCACACATAACTGGTCAACCAGAGTTCAGATATTTCTGTTGAGTCCACTATGCTTTTCTAATACACAGGATCCCAATACAGGCTGCTAGCATCAGTGTCAGCTGCTAGTCTGTTGCATAATCAACCTGACCCAATTGATATGGTAGAGCATTATGCTATATGGCCATGTGTATGCAATAAGAGTTATGGAAATTAGACTTGTATTCTCATGACAGTGATATGTTCTTTCTAAGAATAACAACTTACACAAAACTTGTCAACAATAAGCTTTGTGTTTAGCAATCTACATGATAAGTTGATGTGGAAAGAGTTATTTTGCATCAGGTTCCAGTTCCTGTGATTTACTCATATTTGTACCATTTGTATATCTAACAGAAGTTCTTCTTGACACAAACTCAATTTTGGACATAAGCTAACTATGTTTTGTGAAATTATATATATTTTTCACAACAATGCATGTTCTCTCCCGTCAAGTCTTTAAATACCACACATAAGGGCTTAGCCAGAGTTCAGGTTTACATGCTCAGCACACTATGCTTCTCCAAATACACAAAGCCAAATACACAAATTGCTACACTCTCCTTAAAAACATGATGGCAGCCATAATCAATTATCATATAAAAGATGGTTACACAATTAAACCATATTACCACATCATTCATTTTAAGGTGAGCTTCTGTACCCTCGGTACTTTTATTTCAATAATTATTTATTTTGCCACAATATTTCACGTCTACCCGAAGTCGTTTGGTCCTCGCTAAACCGCTTGGATGCGATCCGATCGAGTGGAAGTGAATTTAAATTTTGTGAATGTGATACCGTATGTTGGCGATAACTATTATGGTAAGGTGCTACGAAACTCAGTATCGGTTCGTTGTTATTTTTAGAGGCCGTAGACCAGTAGAAAACAATCTGTGATTGAAACATTTCTTTCCTGGCAGGACGATCCCTAATCAAGTGTTATGTAGAATATTTTCCAAATTTTATGAACCGGTTTGGTATTAGAAACTAAAACGTCTAAAAAAAACGGCGATAACTGTTCACCAGCCACTCGCAGCCAGTACCCCTGTTTCTCAGTAAAAGAAATCATTCCAGCAAGCCCTTAGGGCTGAGAAGTAGCCTGCCAGCAATCTAATGCTTGCTAAGTGAACCTGGGACAAGCATGATTGTCTTATTATTATCATAAATGGACAAATAAATATGGCAGTTTGACTTCACTGATGTATATTGCATAATGCTCTTTTCTAGTAATAAGGTGTATAGTTCTGCTAAACCAACAATCTAATATAGATTGGAAACCCACCAAGTAAGCCTGTCCTGATAAATTAATTGGTCAATTCCTTAGGGGAAAGTAAAGAAATTTTTTGAAAAGTTACTAGCAAAAAGAAGCCAGTTTAAGGGTTGGTGGACGGGCTATATTTTAAACACCTTGTATAAGTGTTGTACAAAGATGCTGATACTTCATTGTTGTTCCTGAACCCAGTAGGAAGGTCCTAAGGAACTTACTAGCATATCCTTTTGACCTACTGGTAACCTTATAACATGAAAAGTTTACCATTTCACAGTCTGATAAAATCTACCATGTTCAGAGAAATAGATATTGGCCCTTCAGGGTTCTAAACATTTGCTTGTTTCCTCTCTACGTTGTTTCTCGCCAGGCCCTGAGAGGCAGTTAGGTTTGGGTGCAATGCTAGGTTGAATTTCAGCATAGTACCACTCATGGTTAGCTAGTTCAAGCCGATGCTCGCAGGTTTCACAGAATTGCATAACCACAATAGTGTTGCAGGCTTTCTCCCTGCAATAATACTGGCAGCCGTGATACAAGAGAAACACTCTTGAAAGCAGCGTTAAGCTCCATATCACCACACCTCTCTACACAGTCTGATGACAGTTTATTTAGGAGCATGTTCTGTTACAATTTTTGTGGAAGCAAGTCACAAGTAAACTGATCACATTACAAGTGGCAGTGTCCCGAGTGAATATTGAATGTGTTAAAAGAATTGTTCATTTGAATGCTTGTGTCCAGCTTCTGATACCTAAAAACAATTCTTAGGTTTCGTAAGGTTACTTCAGATCATGTGACTACTGAGTGAGAAGTTAGCGTTAGTTGATAGTCGATCTAGAACAGATGCTGGACTTGTACAATGACGAAAAACGAGATTGATAGAAAGATGATGTTTATAAAAAAACTGCCTGATGAAAAGGCTGAGGGTTTTATCAAGCAAACCATGTCAGTGATTCCATTTGTACATTCATTTTCAATTAGGAAGCTCATCTTCACAATGTCACGGCAGAAGCTAGCAAATTTCTAAATCTCCAGCTTCGCCCTTGACATCACGGGCAACATTTTCTGTGCTGGCATATCAGCCCACTGTGAGCCAGTCAAATAGTCAATCAAAAACAGAATGTAAAATGAACCTCGGCTCTGGTGTAATCGTGCAGCCATACTTTACCATTCACTATTTTGACATGTTCACATTCAAGGTCAAAGGTCATGAGTTATTAAATCACTAAAATTCCTTGTAAACACGATAACTTGAAATGTTTTTTTGCTATGAAGCTCTAACTTGGTATATATCATCTTTGGAGAAGTAAAATATTTGGAAGGGTTTCCGCTTCAATCCATCAAATGTCAAGGTCACAGTAAGGTCATGATTGAAGTTTGATTTATCGAAAAGGCTTTATTTTAAATAACATTTTAATTCATTACATTACTGTTATACTCAATAATAAGTGTTAATTGATTGTGTCAAAGGTCAAGGTAACAAGAAAATGCCCAATTTGCTGAGGCTTGTAGAAGGCAGAACAGGGGAAGGTGACACCCTCTGTTTTGGGGCTGCTCTGCTTCTGCGGTGCACCGCAAACGCAAATCTTTTTTTGCTTGAGTCCTATGCCAGAAATCTTTATAAATTGATGTTACCAGACATTGTAATCTTACATGTCTCCATAGCTCAAACACGTTTTATTATAAGTTTTTATTATTTTCCCTTATCACTTTATCAGAATATTTATATGCAAGTCTGTAAGGCATGCTTTAATAAGCCAGTGACAAATTACCCAATTAGTTTTATGAATGGCATTGCTTCAACATGCTTTCATTAGGTATGTATAGGTATCTAAGTCTTTGTGTCGTCAAAGATATGTTTACTGATTTCATAATGATAAATGTGTCCTAGATGAGTCATTGCATGCATTAAAGATAACATCTAATAAATAATTTTAATCAAAAGTAATAAATGCTCTGATTATGAGACCTATGCTACACAGTGATCAATCTACAGATATGACCCTCTGAGTCCAGGGACTGGCTACCAAAAAGTCTTGTGAGTCCCAGCAGATTTTGATGAGTCCTTCACTGAGTAATCAAATAGTATTACGAAAAAACTATGCATCCTGGGACTCGCAGCTTAAATTTTTATGAGTCTTTTTAGCTCATCAGGACTGAAAGTCCAGATGGGCTTATGGCATGGCCCCTCGTCCGGCGTCCGTCCGTCGTCCGTCGTCCGTCCGTCGTCCGTCCGTCGTCCGTCGTCCGTCCGTAAACTTTTGACACTTTCGACTTCTCCTCATGAACCATACACATTAGAGAGCTGAAATTTTGTGTACAAGTACCTTAGCATATGGAGATTCTAATTTGTAACTTTGGTGACCCTGTGACCCCAAATAGGGTCACAGGGGTCACAACTTTAAAAACCTATTTTCATCTTCTTCTCCAGTTCCAGAAGGACTAGAGAGTTAAAAATGATATGTGCAGACTCCTTGGCCAATGGGGATTCTAATTTGTAACTTTGGTGACCCTGTGACCCCAAATAGGGTCACAGGGGTCACAACCTTAAATACCTATTTTCATCTTCTTATCCAGTTCCAAAAGGAGTAGAGAGTTAAAATTTATATGTGCAGACTCCTTGGACAATGGAGATTCTAATTTGTAACTTTGGTGACCCTGTGACCCCAAATAGGGTCACAGGGGTCACAACCTTAAGAACCTATTTTCATCTTCTTCTCCAGTTCTAAAAGGACTAGAGAGTTAAAAACGATATGTGCAGACTCCTTGGCCAATGGGGATTCTAAATTGTAGATTTCGTGACCCCATGACCCCAAATAGGGTCACAGGGGTCACAACCTTAAAACCCTATTTTCATCTTCTTCTCCAGTTCTAAAAGGACTAGAGAGTTGAAAGTGATATGTGCAGACTCCTTGGACAATGGGGATTCTAATTTGTAACTTTGGTGAACCTGTGACCCCAAATAGGGTCACAGGGGTCACAACCTTAAAAACCTATTTTCATCTTCTTATCCAGTTCTAAAAGGACTAGAGAGTTGAAAGTGATATGTGCAGACTCCTTGGACAATGGGGATTCTAATTTGTAACTTTAGTGAATCTGTGACCCCAAATAGGGTCACAGGGGTCACAACCTTAAAAACCTATTTTCATCTTCTTCTCCAGTACTAAAATGACTATAGAGTTGAAAATGATATGTGCAGACTCCTTGGCCAATCGGGATTCTTAATTGTAGATTTCGTGACCCCATGACCCGAAATAGGGTCACAGGGGTCACAACCTTAAAAACCAATTCTCATCTTCTTCTCCAGTTCCAAAAGGTCTAGAGAGTTAATATTGATATGTGCAGACTCCTTGGACAATGGGGATTCTAATTTGTAACTTTGTTGACCCTGTGACCCCAAATAGGGTCACAGGGGTCACAACCTTAAAAAACTATTTTCATCTTCTTCTCAAGTTCCAAAAGGTCTAGAGAGCTGAAATTATATGTGCAGACTCCTTGGCCAATGGGGATTCTAAATTGTAGATTTCGTGACCCCATGACCCCAAATAGGGTCACAGGGGTCACAACCTTAAAAAACTTATTTTCATCATTACCTTTAGCTCCTAAAGGTCTATTGAGCTGAAAGACTGCATGTAGACTCCTTGGTCAATTGGGATTCTAAACTGTAGGTTTTGTGACCCCATGACCCCAAATAGGGTCACAGGGGTCACAATCTTAAAAACCTATTTTTCTCCATTAGATGACAGTCTATGACAAATTTATTTCTCCTTGGATATTTTAGTGTGGACTTCTTTCACTGTCCGATACTGGCGATCTAGAAAGTGTTGAATAATAATACATTTGTTTTGTAATTTTTTTATAGGTTTTCTTGTAATAGGTAACATCAGTTTCATTTTTAGCTCATCTTGCCTGTATAAAGCAAACTTGATATGATGCCTGATGAGCTACAGAGCCAATGGCTCTATTTTTTAAATTTTATGAGTATTTGAAGCAGGACTGGCAGGTAATTTATCCCTGTGTTTAGTGTATTTATATAGGTATATGTAGTTGCATCACCTGACAAGCTGTAATTTATCCCTGTGTTTAGTGTACTTATATAGGTATATGTAGTTGCATTACCTGACAAGCTGTTATTTATCCCTGTGTTTAGTGTACTTATATAGGTATATGTAGTTGCATTACCTGACAAGCTGTGGCCCAGATCAGACTTTCATCACATTACCAAACTTGGATTTTTATGCCCCCGAATCGGAGATTCTGGGGGTAAATTGTTTTTCACCTGTCCGTCTGTCCGTCCGTTTGTCCATAAAAACTGTAACCTTGGTCATAACTTTTGATTGGTCAGAGCTAGGTCTTTGATACTTGGCATATGGATCCCTTGTGATGAGACCTTTCAGATGACACCATGACATTTGACCTTGTGACCTTGACCTTGACACAGCGAGCAGGATGCATCCGGGGGCATTCGTGTTTCACAAGCACATCTTGTTAAAACATTTTTTTATCTCTTATTAATAGATATATATCAATAAATCAAAACTTGATCATCAAGATTTTTTCTCGCAAAATTATTCAAATCTAATTTCAACACGCTCATAATCAGTCTGTTGTGATCAATGTTTATTTGCCTATTATACTATGATAAGCAAACAGACATTTGACAAAATGAACACATGGACATCATGTAGAGGGACAAAGTTAGGAGTCGGAAAGAAAGAGGATGATATGAAGAGAAACTATGAATGTCCGATTGTTGCGTTGAAGTCATGTTTTGGAAATGTTATCACCTTGCTCATGATAAGTATTAGTAAAATGTATGTAAAATAAATGCCAAAAAACATTTTATTTCTATTTCTGTGAGTACTTTAGTATCAATATGTATATTGATACATAGATTAATCACCAACTGTTAGACAGTCTTTTTGTTTGAATATCGCAAAATATCAAATGAACATTCACAAATATTTGTGTTGATGTTTTTTATTTCGAATTTGTTAGTTACCGGTATGCTATCAACTTGAAACTCTAAGTATTGATTTTTAGATTCACTAATGGACAGGTCAAGGTCATAGCTGTTGTTTCCTCTCTGTTTATTTTTAGTTTCTTTCGTATCTCATTGTTTCATTCTCTTGGACATGAAAACATTACGTTGACTTCTTTATTTGATCTGATGAATTTGTGTAGGAATTTACCTAAGACTAATTTGATATATTTCATATTCCTCCTAGTTTTTTTTGTGAAGTTCTTGTCTGGTTCAAGAAGAACATTTTAAATTCATGTCAGTTTTGAGCGCCAATTTTTAGAATTTATAATCTCTTAGCTGATTTATGAACTCTGACCCCTACAAAGGAGGAACCACACTCTACAGTATAATTGAATATGAAGCCTGATAAGCTACATAGCTAAAGGCTCTATTTTTAATCTCTGTTACGATATGGCTGTATTTTCTTGTAAAATCCCCTAGTGTTGAAAATTTGTGTAATCTGTATATCCATTCGATTCAATAAGAAATCATCTTCATTAACAACCGACTTCATTTTTCAAAAATTCATTAAGTAAATGACTTCATTTTCACAAAGGTAAAGGAATAGACAAAAAATTATGCTAATTGCACAGATAACGTTGAAGGTGATCTATTGCAGTATCCATTGCTTGAAAATGGAAACACTGACACAGCCGACCTATCGGATTGACCAATCAGGGATTGTCTTACTAAGCCACGATAGTCGGCTGGAGGGTAGTAGGTCGGCGAAAGGTCGCCTCGGCTGATTTGACCTGTTACTACATCTTGCTTAACTCAATATGAGAGTTTAGCGAGTATTATTGAGGCTAGGTTTACTTCAACTGATTTCTCAGTTACTGATATATTTTTTGTAAAGTCATACATTTAGCTAAATACATAAACATTCAACCTCATTCTTCAATCTTCATTATGAGCATTATTGAGAAATATATATCATGGTTCGCACAGGCCTTGAAAAGTACTTGAAGTTTGTTTTGATACTGGAAAAGTATTTGAATTTACAATGCTTACTAAATGTCCTGGAAAGGTACTGGAATTTTGCGGTAATGCCCTTGGAATTTTCAAAAATGTACTGGAATTTACCGTGACATCAGTCACAATCTAAAACACTGAAGTATCATCTGTCTGCTTAATGTGCAAATTGATAGAGAACGGAATGAAACATAACCAGTCTGCGAGTTTCCAATCATTAAAAAATTGGTAATTTCCGCTTGTCGCAATGCAGCACTTTAGAAAATGGCCGCATCAAAACTGAAAGATTTTTCACATGACCTGCAAATATATGTACTTGAAAAATGGTAAAATACCCATGAAAAGTACTGGAATTTTATTATGTTTTTGCTGTATGAACCAAATAACTAAACATATCACAATCCCTTCTTCTGTATCCGGATATATTGCAAACGTAAGTGAGGAGCAGTACGTAACCCATGGTAACTTCCTCTGTGATTGCAGCGGGGGGCGAGAACAAGACCATACAACTGGAGTTCAAGAGTATGTCCACCGAGTGTTCCTTCGACTTCCTCTTTGTGTACGACGGCAACTCACACTCCAGTCGACTCCTGGCTAGTCTCTCCGGGGACAGTCTCCCCCCGCCCGTCATCGCCACGTCCGGATATGTGAGTATCATTAACTCCACAGTCAACCACTGAATAATTTGGGCAATTTAGTTCACCTGAAAAGGGACTGATTTTGGCTATCAAGTGGCATATGTACTCCTTGTCTGTTGGACTGTTACGAACATGTTTGTTATTGTTATCTTTTGTTTTTATTAAATTATTGTTGTTTCAACCCTGAGATTGAACCACATAAGTTTTTCGAAAATAATTACTCTGAATTTCTCCTGAGAAATCCAGAACATTTCCTCTTTGTGAACAAATTGTTTTTCCAGTCACTCTGCTTCCAAGATTGGATTCACATTAATAAGTCACAAGTTGAAAGAGTCATTCTCTTAGGTTAACATATTATGGAGTCATTCTTGTCAGTTTTTAACGGATGGGACCTCCCAACAAAAATTGTTGGCATATTCCTCAGGACTCCCGAAGAGACAACATCTCGGTAAAGGATTAACCATGACTCATCCTTAATCTCTTCTCTTTACCCTTTACACTTCCAGATGTTGCTGTACCTATTCAGTGATCGCAACTACAAACTGGCGGGGTTCGAAGCCAACTACATCGTCCTTGACTGTCCTTACAACTGCAGCGGCAATGGTCAGTGCGTCAACAACACTTGCCGCTGCAATCCTGACCATACCGGCAATGGCTGCCAAATTGAGTTCTGCCCGAACGACTGCAGCGGCAATGGAGAGTGTGAGCGTCTGAACAAGCATGAGAAGAAGTGCGTATGTGGAGCTGGATATTCCGGGAGGAGCTGTTCCCTGGCGAGGGACGACGAGACCGGTACTGGAGAATGGTATATGTTGGAGGAAAATGGTTACCCGGGCCGAACATCACACACAGGCTATTTTCATGCAGAGACCGAGTGTTTGTGGATATTTGGTGGCTTTGACTTAAATAATGTGTTAGATGACTTGATATACTACTGTATGGCGGAGAGTAAATGGGACAGCTTGGAAATATCCAGTCCTTGGCCTGAAGGTCGCCGGGGTCATGCCATGGCAGGTTTCCAAGATGGATTTTACATTTTCGGTGGAATTCTTGCTAACGGATCTCATAGTAACGATTTATGGTTTTTCAATTTAACAACAAAAGTTTGGACGTTGAAAGCCACCAACAGCACTATTCAGCCTTTAGCAGTGACGGGACATACTCTCACCATGGTGGAGGACTGGGTTTATCTTTTTGGCGGCAAAACCGAAGACAGGGTGTTCATTGATCATATTTATAGAATAGACTTCATGGAAGGTGAATCATGGGAGAGAGTGTTAGCAAGGGGAGGTAACTACCCTCCAAAGTGTTTAGTGGGGCATACCACAGTGTATTATCCAGCAGCCACCTCTCTTGTAGTATTCGGGGGCTACATGCAGAAGAACTCATTGTTTAGTCACCGAACTAGCGAACTACATATGTTTCATATTGAAGACAATTATTGGTCACAAATTCAAAATCGGGAAGCTAATTTGTCTGGCATGCCGTTCGAGCGTGCATTCCATTCAGCTGTGATTCTGGGAAACTATCTGGTCATATATGGAGGAAACACTCACGCTCACAGCAAGCTCGAAGTCTGCTTCAGCTCAGGATTCCACTTCTACCATCTTGGCTGTCACATGTGGGTGAACCACACTCACTTCACGGGTCAGTTGCTGCACTTTCTCTACATAGTAGCAAGTAGATCTGCCTAGTTGGGGGCAATAAAAGTCTGATTGAAATATACGGTTTTAAAATATGAACTTACTGGTATATGCAGTGTATAAAAATGGAAATCTAGCCTGTCCTGAAGATTCATTGGTCAATTCCTTTGGGAAATTTAAGAAAAAAAATTGAAAAGTTACCAGTCCTGACCAAAAAGTTACCAGTCCTGACCAAAAAGTAACCAGTCCTGGCAAAAAGTAGCCAGTTCAAGGACTGGCTGACGGGCAATATTTTAAACACCGGTATATGGGAATGAAACATGTTATTTTGATAAGTATCCTGAATAGTTAATATCCTCTCCTCCGAGTCAGTAACCCCAACGCAATTGGATTGTAGATCTAATATTAAAATATATACGAGAATTTCTTTTACCAGTATAAACTCATTTTAAAGACAATGATCAACCTGAATAAAATCTGCATAGTTCCAAGGAATAAAATTTTTAAAATATGAACTCTATTGGAATCAAACATGATACTTTGATAAGTGTCCTCTCCACAGAGTCAAGACAGCAGCCAAGTAAATTGCATGTTTTGCCATTTTCTTAGCTAACCAATCACAAGCCGCCAGAAAAAGCCTTAGATATCAAGCTAAGAAGTAACTCCTGTTAACCAAGCTTTTTAACATGATCGCCGCTTATATATTGAGATGCATGTTATAATCGAGATGATGTTATTGGTCTGCTTAAGACTGGGTTGACATGTATAAACAGGCGAGGTACAGGGATGCGGTCAGACAGTTAATATTTTGAATAATTAATTCCTTGGAACTAAGTCGATTTAAATCAGACTGAGCTAGTATTGGTCTTTCTGTTGGACCAATCTCTGCCAGTAGAGGCTAAAACTCGTCAAATGTGATTCTGGTACAAGTAGGCTATATCATGTGGTCCTCTTGTTATTCTGGTACAAGTAGGCTATATCATGTGGTCCTTTTGTTATTCTGGTACAAGTAGGCTATATCATGTGGTCCTCTTGTTATTCTGGTACAAGTAGGCTATATTATGTGGTCCTTTTCTTATTCCCTAGCAGATTTGAATATTTCCAGAGGAGAAATTCTATTGCAATTAAAGTATTGCTTAGTTTAAGGATGCGCTGTAACTGTTTTACCGATATATCGGTATATTGCAATACAGGGACAACGTGATACGAATCGGTACACACGTCTCCTGAAGATGTATTCTTTATTTGAGCTGAAAAGATTTTGACATGTTAACTGATTATTGTGAGGTAACCCAACTCATTTCATGGATGGCTGCTTTGAATTAAATTTGACAAGGAATATCCAGATAGTTAACACTTCATTTATGTCCTATTCAAATTTCAAAATTCAATTTTTATATGAAATATATGGTTGAATATTTTTCACATGAAAAACACTCCCTGTCTTTTCTAAATTAGGTGTGGGAGTGGTTTGTTGAGAAGATGATTTTATTTAACTTTTGATGGCATTTCTAATGAAGTGATTTTTAAGGGAACTACAGATTGTCTGCAATTAAAATATCTCTAAACATCAACTCATCATCTAACAAGATGGTAAATATCATTGCCTAGATGACCTTTGACATTTCTAAAGAAAAACTTGAAATTGGATGTTTGTCCATTGATAGAAGAACCCAGATGAACATTAATCTGACGGCCAGTAAAGTATATCAGTTTATATACAAGTACAACATTAACTCAGTTCAAACATTCATGTGCAGGTCTTTCATCATCATCACTAACTAAACCAAAGATAGGACGGTTTGGTCACATCGCGCTGGCTGCGTACGGTGACATCATGCTTCTAGCCGGAGGGTACTCGGGGCGGGTCCAGGGAGATCTCATGGCCTTCAAGGTGCCTGTAGGCGTCGCTCACCATCAGGTAAACCCTCTTGCTTTCTTGGATGACCCTCTTGCTTTCCAGGGTGATTATTGAAATTGTCCCCCTTATTATCAAAGAATTTTTGCATTTTGTAATATAGTCATAGGTAGGGCTGTGTATTGCCCTGATTTTTATATTGCGATATATTGCGATAGATATGTAATGTATTAGGATATGTATTGCAATATTTTTTAAAGAAAAAATAAACACATTTAATTTGAAAAAAAGAAAAAAAAAGATCATAAAACATGTTATTTATCATTATCTATACCTGAATGATATATTATTTGTCGATTATGTAAAGGGTAGTATCCAAATGATTTCTTGTTTGATAAGCACTACAGACTGTGCATGATGCTGATAACAACCCTGCTCAAATGTTTGTTTGGTTTGATTTGTTTTGAAAAATTATAACTTTTACCTGATGATATGTTGTTATATTGGTAACCCTAATGATTTTTAGGCCGAATTCGGACTCTTTGGGATACTGAAAGTGCATTTTTAGTTCTGATCAATATATTATTTTGAAATTGTATTGCGATACGTATTGTTTTGTTGCCATATCCCAATATACCAATACAACAATAATATTGCACACCCTTAGATAGGCGTTGTTCACATTAAGTAATCTATGCTTTAAGTTGGTAGTAATTACCAGAACTGCCTACCTTATTGTGAACTATAGCATTTGGTGCTGTTATTTACCAAATAAGCCTATTTTTCCGGCCATCCAATCGGTCCAGAGTCGGAAAATCATATCACTCCAAAAGTAGACTTAAATTGTTGCTGAGTAAACAACTGATGAAATTGCCCTATTGTGTTGCATTATAGATTTATACCTTCTTTGACAGAAGAAATCAGTTGTAACATGATACTTACATTATCAAGTTTATGATTTAAAATTTGTTAAAAAAAGATTTCATAATAAAAGTAGAAAATAAGGGTTAATTTTTGACGGGCATTTAGAAGTGACATATTTGAACACAGAAATGTGTAACAGGAATGGGTAATATTGACAAACAATTTTGAATAAAAATATTGGAATGGGCTCATTAGATGCCATTCTTCATAATCCTAAAACCTGTTCCAAACAATGAGATAGAAATATCCCTGATATGAAAATTGACAGAAATTGTAAATGTTGGTAGGGAGGTGAATATGCATCTATTTTCTATCTATATAATGTACATGCATCATTATATCATTTGATGTTGTAAATTCAGGCATTTTATCATTTAGCTAAATGTATATACAATCAGCTGTTTGAGTGGCATTCTAGAAGTTGATGGTATAAGGAAGACAAGAGTGATTCTATGGATGAACAACTTCTTTATTGGATGGTGGCGACGTTTCGGTATAGATTCTTATACCGTTATATGCTTGATAACGGTATAAGAATCTATACCGAAACGTCGCCACCATCCAATAAAGAAGTTGTTCATCCATAGAATCACTCTTGTCTTCCGTATATACAATCATTGATCTATTTTTTTGACTGTATACATTTGTTATTATTTGACTATGTATATTCATGCAATCTTATATTTTATGACTTTGTATAGACGTGCAGAAGCAGTGTTAGAAGTCAGCACTAGTCTAGTAGCCCATGGCTAGTTACTAGTAGAAAACCGGCTGTGCTAGTGAAATTAACTGGAAAACTGAATGACTAATAACATATGATATTATGGACAACAAGATAATTTATTCAATGTTTATGGCTAGTTTGATAGGTGTTTGGGCTATAAGTTTAGAAATCCACTGAATGGCTAGGACGGTTATAAGACTAATTTTGACCCTTGCTCAGTACAGTAGAACACAGATATAGGGGAAAATTTATAAGTCCCGACAAAAGTCCTATATAATTATATATACGTATAGTGAACTCGAATATAGGGCATTAACGGATATGGCAAATTGAATTTCATGCCCAATTAACATTACTTATAGCGAACTCAATCAGTGTCAGCTTTAGTCAATCAGTGGCATCATTAATTTTGTTAGGAAATATATTGTTAAGTAAACGAAATGTTGACAAACTCAAAGATGGTCCGAAGAAACAAAGAAAGATTGAGGATTTTGTCAAACGTATGTAGGGTATGAAGTATGAAGTGCAGTACATGTATGAATCTTTATCATTTTGGTTACATTGTATTAAACATAACAGGATGGCGGCCTAACGCGAATAGCGAACACCTGATAAAGCAAACTAAATTATTTGGTCCCTTGGAGTTCGTTATATCCGTGTGCTACTGTATATCATTTCCCCTATACATATAACCTCTAATTCTGCATTCACAGTCGACATCCTTCAACACGAATTCCACGTCGGACCACTGCCAGGACTACGTGACCTCCCACCAGTGTCTGGGTGACCCAGAGTGTCGGCATTGTAAAGACAGACAAGTGAACCACCTGGGCTTTCTGCCTCTTAAAGATCAGGTCAACTGCTACCATCGAACAAGGAGAGATGTAAGTAAACTTGAAAACTTGCTGTAAACACATTTTGTAATAAAAAAAAGAAATATGTTAGGTCTGTATCCTTGTAAGTTGGCAGGATAGGTGCTATCATTAGACCATAGTTGAAATGGACCTTCATTTGAAAACTCATTGATCACCAATGTTATTATATCATGGGTCACACTATCTCCAATAGTACAAACTCTTGTACCTTTTTGTCTCAAGAACCTTGTTCCATTCAAACCAACATCCTCAGAATGGGGCAACACTGCCAGCAAATGCCTTACAAGCAGCTTACCAACTCAACTATTTTGCCTTTACATTACCTGTGCTATCACTATCTAATATAGCTCTCTAATGGACACATCTCCTTTCTTCACAAGCAGTTTTGTAAGGATAATAGCGAGGACATCCCCATACTGGCATCTTCAGGATGGGGCAACTGCCTAACAAGCAGCTTACCAACACACTTATTTTGCCTTTACATTACCTTTGCTCACTATCTATATTGCATGTATCTCTAATGGACACATCTCCTTTCCTCACAAGCAGTTTTGTAAGGATAACAACGAGGACATCCCCATACTGGCCTCCAACTGTCCCGGCATCTGTCCAGCTCTACATTCATGTGCTGCGTGTGCCAGTCAAGGTCAGGGGGTAGAGGTCAGAGGTCAACAACCCGTCCTGCAGGTCGTCAATGAGAAATGTATGTGGTGTGTCAAGGAAGCAACGTGCCAAAAACAAACAGGTATGTGAAATGTTGGATCTGCCCTTGCATGGTTTATATGCACTTAATGTGGAAGGTTGATGTATTGTCACATTGAAAATGTAATCAAATTCGTATTCAAGATGTCTGAAAAAAAGCATTGAGTTCTTGTTCAAATCTTTAATGAAGGGTGGTTCTATTGTTACAATGTTTAGTTCAAATCAAAGAAGCAACACCTACCATCTGAAATCTTTTGTTATGACTTAGCTGCAAACAACCTCTCTTGATAAAGAGCTTCATCCCCAGTGAAGAAAAAGCATGGAATAGCATAAAGCCTTCTGATTTTCTGATTTGAGCATTGTCCATTGTGCAGTCTCATGTTTCCATTGTGCAGTCTCATGTTTCTATTGTGCAGTCTCATGTTTCTATTGTGCAGTCTCATGTTTCTATTGTGCAGTCTCATGTTTCCATTGTGCAGTCTCATGTTTCCATTGTGCAGTCTCATGTTTCCATTGTGCAGTCTCATGTTTCTATTGTGCAGTCTCATGTTTCCATTGTGCAGTCTCATGTTTCTATTGTGCAGTCTCATGTTTCTATTGTGCAGTCTCATTGTCCATTGTGCAGTCTCATGTTTCTATTGTGCAGTCTCATTGTCCATTGTGCAGTCTCATGTTTCCATTGTGCAGTCTCATGTTTCCATTGTGCAGTCTCTTGTTTCTATTCAGTATTGTTATGATTCTTCTAGTTGATAATCTTTGCAGTGTCTTAAAATAAGAATTTTTTAGAGATCCACCTTTTATTTTAAGAACAGCCTGGAGGTGTTATATGAATATGGTGATTAGTTTCTTCCATAAAATATACTGTTGATGCTCATAAAAAAATAAAAAATTTTATGGCACTGTTCCAAGGTGTTCAATACACTTAAAACACTATACTAGCCATGTGGACTAGAGCGATGCTGATAGTACTGGCCCCAAGACATTCCAACTAGCAAATCACAACTACATAATCATATCTCCTCTTAATTCAGCTAAGCCTTCGGACTATCAGTCATTGCTCTTTACTAGCCCAGCATCTTTTTAACTAGCCATTGGCTACCAGACTGATGCTAATTTCAAACCCTGAATTTCGATCCCTAATAACTAATCTTGTTATTTCTACTCCCAGACCCTCAGGTGACCTGTAAGTCTGGTACGGAGACGCCGTCCCGTGTGGAGGGGTGGTGGCGGGGTGTCAGCACCAACCTGACCTCCATACCCCAGTGTGTGGCGGAGGACTTCCCGGCTGGGCTGCACTGGATCAAGTACAAGAACCCCAAGAATGCTTCCTTCCCAGATGAGGTACCTCATTGCATTTCTTCCCAATGTTGTACGCAAGTCCAATATTGAGTTTTATTATATTTGCCCTTGTTCCATGGAATATATTTTCCTAAACTTATGCTATATCAAGATATGAAGTCCTCTACAGGTCCGACTGATAAGTTGTACTTATTTAAGAATATTTGATTTATGGGGCATTGGTTGGACCTAGTTGAGAGGAATCGTCTGTCGGAACAAGTTGATTGTAGATCATTTTGAGACTTCTTATTCATCTGAACTACGCCAAGTTTATCAAGCTTGTCCAAAATGCAGTTGTAGTTAATATCATTGGAAATACTTTAGACTGGTTTTGCATACAAACTGGATACCTGAAATTTGAATTATCCGTGAAAGCAACCTATACTGGCACTTTACAAATTTTTCTATGTAAATATGATTCAGTATGTAATGTTTGATGCTTCTAATTGCTGTTTTTCTGCTCATTCCCAGGTGACAATAATCCGGAAGTCAGAGACGAAGCTGCTGTTTGTGTACAGTTTTGACAAGGAGATCCAGGGCAGCTTTGTCTACAGTGCGAGACTGATGGGCTACATTCATCCCCTGGACGCGGAGGAGACACCCGACCATCGTCTGGCTCTCTACCTCGGCATACAGAAGGCTGAGGGTGTTCTCTTCCTCAGTCGGGATGCTACTGTCGACAAAAAGGTCTGTTTGATATTTAGCTAAAACCTCGTCATTTAGCTAGAACTTAGCTAAAACCTTAGTCATTTAGCTAGAACCTCGTCATTTAGCTAGAACTTAGCTAAAACCTTAGTCATTTAGCTAAAACCTTAGTCATTTAGCTAGAACCTCGTCATTTAGCTAAAACCTTAGTCATTTAGCTAAAACCTTAGTCATTTAGCTGGAACCTCGTCATTTAGCTAAAACCTTAGTCATTTAGCTGGAACCTCGTCATTTAGCTAAAACCTCGTCATTTAGCTAAAACCTTAGTCATTTAGCTGGAACCTCGTCATTTAGCTAAAACCTTAGTCATTTAGCTGGAACCTCGTCATTTAGCTAAAACCTTAGTCATTTAGCTGGAACCTCGTCATTTAGCTAGAACCTTAGTCATTTAGCTAGAACCTCGTCAATTAGCTGGAACCTCGTCATTTAGCTGGAACCTCGTCATTTAGCTAAAACCTTAGTCATTTAGCTGGAACCTCGTCATTTAGCTAGAACCTCGTCATTTAGCTAGAACCTCGTCATTTAGCTGGAACCTCGTCATTTAGCTAAAACCTTAGTCATTTAGCTGGAACCTCGTCATTTAGCTAGAACTTAGCTAAAACCTTAGTCATTTAGCTAGGACCTCAAGTCATTTGTTAATAGTAGGACATTCCTTCTGGGCCTTCTAAAAATGTCAGAAAATCTTTTCTTAATGAAAATTATTTCAGATAATCATGAATTAAATGAGAATATTTCTTTATATTAGATCTAAATGATGTTTGTGCTTTGTAAACACAAAGAACATGGTATTACATTGAAGGATTGTCTGAATACCACTTATTCTTTTTTTAAAACTATATGAGATTTCTTTATTCATTTAGATCTGTTTTAACATGACAAATGTGAGTGAATTTGAAAGATGTATAAATGTTGATTAGAACACTTTTTTTTTAAAACAAAGAGAGATATGCCCCTGAGATTCAAAGTTCCTAATATTGAAATAAATTTCCTTCTTTCAGGAACTTGTTGTAAACCTTACAAAACAGCGGATGTACAATATGACAAAAGCCCGCCGTCCCGACAACAGACCAGTGTTTCCCAACGTGATGCGCGGCATGAAGTACTTCATGGAACAGGAGACCATGCAGAAGATCAAGCAGAGGAACGGACCGAAGGGGGACGACATCCATTACCCGACCTCCCAGACAAAGCTGGAGTGGAACAGAGAGAACCTGGACAAACTCAACTCGCAACGTGTGATCACCTATGAGTTCCTCGAGCCCTACAGTAATGGATCTTGCAGCGACCATTACAACTGTCTGTCCTGCTTGACGGACACCCTCTGTAGCTGGTGTCTCGAGTCCAACACATGTCAGCCCCGGGACGCAGGTCTGCGTAACTTGACGGAATATATCTCGGACAGTCGACCATACTTGATAACCAACACTGCAGAATGTCCTTCCTGTGAATACCACGTCAGCTGCCAGTCCTGCGCCTCGGTGAGTACATTGATATGTCACGTTACTGGAATTGTCCTGGAAGTGCTAGCCAGAGAGCTGTACACAAACAGAATAATGTCATGATTGGCTGGTAATAGCTGAATAGTTGCTCTTGCAGCACTAAGCAATAACCCTAACCCCCATAACCACAGTGGTTGCTTTTAAGCCCAAAGGCCAGGGGTTATCTTAGAGGTCTGTACAACTGGAACCTGAATACTTTTACTGCTTTATTGTTGATTATCAGACTGCTATGTGGTCAGTTTACAGGAATTGGAATCCTGGACAAAAGTAATATATCTTGAGTTTGCTGCTTGTATAGCGTGTGCTTTACTGGATATTTAATGAGGTGTCTGTAATGAGTAATGAGCACAGCAACACCTTGCCTTTTGGTGCTAGGCATAACCCTAGACACTTGAAATTATTAAAAAGCTTGTGAAATTTTGACCAGTAAGAAAATCAAAACTTTAATCTGTTTAATATCATATATCTGATCATAATGTTTTACAGTAACATAAAAAATTCATATAGGATTATGCTACTTTTATTACACCCTAACCCATCATTTAATAGTTTAATATGGGGTTCACTGATCAAGTACTTTAAAAGATCCAATTCAAGGCAAGCATCCCAAATACCAATGACATAGAATCAGTGTAGGAAATAAAACCTTGACCTGGTTACCTGTGTTTAGGGCTGTTAACTTTTTGAGGTTTTTCTTCAATTTAACTCGCCGCTAATGGCTGCAATATTGCCCAAGCGGCGCTAAACAATAACTCACTCACTCACTCACTTCAATTTAACGATCAAAATCTACTATTCACAACTTTTGGGCTTGCTAAGTTTCAAGCCTATTTAATACTGATAAAAGATAGATAAAATACTCCAAATAGATATAGAAACTGTGTTGTGATTGTCCCCAGGACCCGCTGTGTGAGTGGATGGCGCCAGACGGTCAGTGTACACGCTGGGGTCGGCTGGAGGGAGCCATCATGGACGCAGAGGACTGTAATCCTCCCTGTCATACGTACGTCTCTTTCTTTCTAGGCTTGTCATTTGCATAGTCAAGTATTGGATGTCTCAAAAAGTCATAGTCATAATCTGCATAGGTGCTGACGTATCACTTTATATAGAAAGGTACGTCTCTCTCTCATATTACAAAGCGGCACTAAACAATAACTCACTCACTCACTCACTTTTTATATTACAAGGCTTGTCATTTTCATAGACAAATATTGGATGTCTCAAAAAGTCATAGCTTGCATAGGTGCTGACGTATCACTGTAAGTAGCAAGGTGATCAAATGATGCCCTTTCAGTGATAGCAGCTAACTGGTTTCAGGCCTTGTTTGCGTGCTCATAGTGTGATTCAAAGCTGCCAAAGGGAAGAAGTGCTTTTAGATAATATTTCTCATTTCCCGCTGCATGCTGCACACTTCTTCTAAACTTACATGCAGCATTCTCTTATATTTTCAAAAAAAAAAAGAGGGATCGCTAGATAAGAGTATACAGATTTATATTTATGTATACAGTGTGTAAAATATAGCCCGTCCGCCAGTCCTTGACTGGCTACTTTTTGCCAGGACTGGTTCCTTTTTGATCAGAACTGCTAACTTATCAATATTTTTCTTTATTTACCCCTTAGGAATTGACCAATTAATTTTCAGGACAGGCTGGGTTTCAAATCTATTTTATACACTGATATATATATATTTATATAGATTTATCCTGACAGGTTATAAATAATGTTGAGTAACCAGCTGTAGCAATACACAAGTTTTGAGATGCCGGATATGACTCTGACCCCATCAGTAAATGCAGTCATCAAATAGTTTATCGTTTCACTCTCCTTGTATTGTGTGACCACTCATTTCCATTCTCCACCATACCGCAGGTTATCAAATTGTTCTGAATGCATCAACGGTAAGGAGAAGTGTGCCTGGTGTAAGAACACCAAGAAGTGCCTTCCCTTCTCCGACTACGTGACGCGCTACCTGATGGGGGAGTGCACGGGCTGGGTGGACAGCGAGGGACTCGAGTGTATCGACTGTGCAGCCTTTAACAGCTGCAAGACGTGCATCGAGAACTTCGGCTGTGGCTGGTGCGGCAATGAAGAGAATCCAACAATCGGGATGTGTCTTGACGGCGATTTCACAGGTGAATTATTTTGAACAATTGTTTACCCTTTTTATCATTCAAGATGACATAAAGGTTATTGCTTACACTTATGTCCATCAGTTGTACTAATACACTATTATTTTTACTCGCCCCTGTAAGATACTGCAGTGTAATATTTATATTGCAATATTAAACTAGTGTAATAACACAATTGAAGTATGACATCACAGTAGGGTGACATCATTGTGGAAGCGTGCCGTCACAATGGTTGCTGGGTCGCGGAAAAGTTCTTTTCAGCAAACCGTCACCGGTTTTGCTTGATTTTGAGGGCAAGTAATAAACAGAATACTAAACCCCCTTCCATTTGATAATATTTTCATTAAACTCGTGAATGATGTGGTATCGAACTCTTTTTATACACAATTGTTAACTTGTTTAATAAAAATAGTATTAAATGGAAGGTTGTTTAGAATCCTCTATTTCTCCAGGTACCTCAGACGGCAGCAACTGTTCGGTGCTGATCAGTGAAGCACACAACATATCTGTGGCGGAGCCAGCTCAGTGGATGTATGACGTGTGTGTGGACGTGGAGGAATGTCTCCTGGGTCTGCACGACTGTCACCCCAACGCAACTTGCCGCAACACTTACGAGTCCTACGAGTGTCACTGTAATCAGGGTTTCTATGACAACGGACAGGGAGATTGCGAGGAGACGTAAGTCATGTGACATTGTTTGTGATATCATAACTGTTTGTCTTCTAAAGATGTCACAGTTTTGATGTATACTGAAATAACAGATAGAAGTATCAACATGTGAAGAGATGTTTTATTTTTATTTTTGGGATCACACAATATAACAAAATGAAAATGTTTTTTGGGCTAGTACTCATTGGCTGAGTGGAAAAGATGTTAGTTCATTCAGTGCTGGTGATGGTTGCAGACCCTGGGGTGTAGGTTCATTCAGTGCTGGTGATGGTTGCAGACCCTGGGGTGTAGTTCAATCAGCGCTGGAGATGGTTGCAGACCCTGGGGTGTAGTTCATTCAGTGCTGGTGATGGTTGCAGACCCTGGGGTGTAGGTTCATTCAGTGCTGGTGATGGTTGCAGACCCTGGGGTGTAGGTTCATTCAGTGCTGGTGATGGGTGCAGACCCTGGGGTGTAGGTCATTCAGTGCTGGAGATGGTTGCAGACCCTGGGGTGTAGGTTCATTCAGTGCTGGAGATGGTTGCAGACCCTGGGGTGTAGGTTCATTCAGTGCTGGTGATGGTTGCAGACCCTGGGGTGTAGGTTCATTCAGTGCTGGTGATGGTTGCAGACCCTGGGGTGTAGGTTCATTCAGTGCTGGTGATGGGTGCAGACCCTGGGGTGTAGGTCATTCAGTGCTGGAGATGGTTGCAGACCCTGGGGTGTAGGTTCATTCAGTGCTGGTGATGGTTGCAGACCCTGGGGTGTAGGTTCATTCAGTGCTGGAGATGGTTGCAGACCCTGGGGTGTAGGTCATTCAGTGCTGGAGATGGTTGCAGACCCTGGGGTGTAGGTTCATTCAGTGCTGGAGATGGTTGCAGACCCTGGGGTGTAGGTTCATTCAGTGCTGGTGATGGTTGCAGACCCTGGGGTGTAGGTTCATTCAGTGCTGGTGATGGTTGCAGACCCTGGGGTGTAGGTCATTCAGTGCTGGAGATGGTTGCAGACCCTGGGGTGTAGGTCATTCAGTGCTGGAGATGGTTGCAGACCCTGGGGTGAAGGTTCATTCAGTGCTGGAGATGGTTGCAGACCCTGGGGTGTAGGTTCATTCAGTGCTGGTGATGGTTGCAGACCCTGGGGTGTAGGTCAATCCTGCAAGGCTCATCCCAAATTACTGAATTTCATTCAATTGCGAATAGTTTAATGTCTGTGTACATAACTGTGTAATATCAAGGTTGATTGAAGCAATGTTGGCTTGTTGATACACTACTTTAGTGTTGATACACTACTTTATTGTTGTTCCATCAGCTGATATTATCATATATATTATATTAGTCATCTGTTAAAGGTTATGTCAGCAATCAAAAGTATTATGACATATCTCTATGGTCTATAGATTACATCGGATCAGAAAAATCCTGTTCCTAAATGCATCACTGCACTTTCGTTTTCCTTACAAATCTCAATACATGTACATTCTATGTCGTCAACAATGTTATGTCTTTGTGGTTTATTCAGCGATATATTGCAGACTTGTCGCTAAACCCAAACTCACTCAGTCTTGTTCCTAGGTGTTCAGCTAAGGGGGTCATTTTGGTAATATTTTAGCACATGGGCCCCTATGCAAAGGTAAAAGTATCCTACATAAAATAAGTTAAAGGGACACCAGGCCGAAAGGTTGGGCAAATGTCCCCAGGACCCTTCTAGGAACAACACCGCTCACTGATTCCTATTTTCAGGTGTTTCTTGAGTTGATAGATATTCATTCTATGTTGTCAACAATTTTATGTCTTTATGGTCTGTTCAGCAAGCGGCTTGTAGCTGACATATTGGAGACTTGTCGCTAAACCAATCTCTCTAATTCCTATTTTCAGGTGTTTCCACACATGTGTGCATGGGAACTGTTCCGGGCCTGAGAACTACCAGTGCATCTGTCAGATTGGCTGGACCGGCATGGACTGCAACACGAACTGCGGCTGCAACAACCACAGCACCTGCACGGTGGAGGTGGGTACGTGTGACGAGTGCCAGCACCACACCACCGGACCCAACTGCAGTCAGTGCAGTCCAGGCAGCTACGGAGATCCTCTCACTACGGAAGGTACTGGCGACATTCCTTCTTTGTCAATTGGTTATACTCTGCTGTCAATGAATTCTCTAAACAACATTAAGGGATATTTTGACCTTGTCAGGATATTTTGAAAAGCATGTCTCTTAGGCTCAATACTAATATTTGATAGAACAAAAAAATATTTCAGAATTATTTTCAAAGACTGAATTATAGTATTCTTATACCTCAAACTAAATTTAAGTGCAAGCTGCACTTTATTGACAGAATGTTGTATTTGTATATATTATCCTTTCTGGCATATTTCATCTGATTAAGAATTCAATGCCTGTGTGATCAAGTAAATAAATGCTTGTAACCGATCTTTCCGTTATTGCTTTTGAGATTTAGAATGGAGTAAATCATTTGTGTTAAGTCAACCACAATTATCATGGAAGAAAGGCAATTGAACAATATTTTGTGCATTATAAGTGAAAATGGTGCATCCAAAACTGTGTTCCACAGGAGATATTGCTTTGACAGTAGATTTTGAACAATGCCCTGTACTCAGAAAATACATGACATCACAAACGTTTTACATCATCACTAATGATGTCACAATGTTATGACGTCATAAACACAACGATGTCAAAATGCTATGACGTCATAAACATGATGATGTAACAATGCTATGACATCACTGGTTTAGGAGTTTATGGGCTATGCAGTGTTCAAAGATATAGATTTTTCATGCTAATGTGATGAAAAATGATTTTGGATGATAAATAGAATCTCACCCTTGTGTCTTATGATATCAAATATATCAACACTCATTGATAAAAGTAAAATATCCTTGGCAAGCCTCGGATATTTGTTACTTTTATCAACTTGTGTTGATATATTTGATATCAGAAGACACTTGGGTGAGGTTCTCCATTAGTGAAATATTGCTGTCTGAGTATATGTTTACTGCATTATCTTTCACAAGGGTGGGATACAACTTCATATTGTCCACCCAGGTTGTACCCTGTGTTGCTGTAAGAGACACTAATGACTGAAATATTGCCCAAGCAGCGTTAAGTATTAACTCACTCACTCATTATAATTCACAAGGATGTAATTCCAATTCCCTACCCAGGTTGCACCCTGTGTGACTGTAACGGACACGGTGACATGGTGCGAGGAGAGTGCAACAACAACACGGAGCAGTGCTACTGTACCGACAACACACGCGGCAAGAACTGCGAGTCATGTCAAGAGGGCTATTATGGAGACGCTTGGTATGTCACTCTCATGATTTGTATTGTCATCTTTTAAGCCTTTACCATTTATCAAAGTCCTGAAGTGTTAACGAACAGTCCGTTTTTATTCATTGTCAAATCCAATTTTATTATCTTGGTGTGAGAGAATTGATTTCTTTTATGTTACCAACTCAAGAAGCAATTGATCTATACATTGGTTTTATTACTTGATGAATTCTCAATCCTAAAATGGTATGGTAGCGTATATTGAGCAATCACTTGGTGATTGGAATGTTGCCGCTATATAAATGGACTTATTATTATTATTTAATAGACACTGTATTTCGAAGTGAAGGTCTACTCTTTCATGAGGTCAAATGATGAAAGATGAAGCAGTTCATCTCAGAAGTTGAGTTACTTAATTTTGATAAAAGTGATCCAGGAAATCATGTTTTTTTAAATATCACAGTGCATGATATGACGATTCATAAGAGACCGTAAATAATTTCCTTGCATATCGCTGTAATGATCTAACAATTTGCAGGAACGGTGGCAAGTGCTACCTCCAGTGTGACGGGCGTATGATCAAGAAGGGCATCACACGCGGCGCTGTCGGCACTCACAAGGGCAGCGGCCTCAAGAACCAGGCGAACATCTACTGCTTGTGGATCCTCACGTACTTCGACAAGATCGACATTCCTCCCCTCAGTATGAGACTCCACGCCCCCACCATCATCATCTCCATCGAGGGTGATCTGCAGGTGGACTGTGGAAGGGTACGTGGCTTTACCATTTACCCTGAGTAAGAGTAACAAATATCATTTAACCTTATTTCAGGCTAGTAGATATGAGGATTTTTGACAACAATGAAATCTTTTGAGTGAAGAACAAATGCTTCTATTGAAAAACAAAATTAGAAGGGTACGTAGCTTTACCATTTACCCCTGAGAAACTAGTAGGGCAGTAACAAACACATTTCAGCTTGATTTCCGGTTGATTTTTTATTTTTTTTAAATAGTGACGTCTTTTGATAGAGAAAAAATGCTACTATTGTTAAACAAAATTATTAATCAAGAGATGCAAAATTAACATTAACATTGGAAGTTCAGTTACTGTACCAGAGTCACTTTCACTTCCTTAAATGGAGATTTAACAGATTGTACGAAATTTGGGTTGAGTAAGGCGAACCAATATTCCCAACAAGAATTATTTGAATGCTGTCATATCATTTTATTATACATGGGGTAACACTTGATCTTGACAATTCACATGATGAAAATATGACAACTAAGATTCAATGGAAGTAAGTACAACTACAAGACTCTGTCTATTGTGTATGATTGATCCGTGACTGAATGAACAATCTAAGGAACAGTGAGAATGTTACGTCATACACTGCTGTAATTATTTACCTTTCTTTATGCAGGACTCTGTGTATGTATTTGATTGATCCGTGACTGAATGAACAATCTAAGGAACAGTGAGAATGTTGCGTTATGCCATGCTGTAATTATTTACCTTTCTTTATGCAGGACTCTGTGTATGTATTTGATTGATCCGTGACTGAATGAACAATCTAAGGAACAGTGAGAATGTTGCGTTATGCCATGCTGTAATTATTTACCTTCCTTTATGCAGGACTCTGTGTATGTATTTGATTGATCCGTGACTGAATGAACAATCTAAGGAACAGTGAGAATGTTGCGTTATGCCATGCTGTAATTATTTACCTTTCTTTATGCAGGACTCTGTGTATGTATTTGATTGATCCGTGACTGAATGAACAATCTAAGGAACAGTGAGAATGTTGCGTTATGCCATGCTGTAATTATTTACCTTCCTTTATGCAGGACTCTGTGTATGTATTTGATTGATCCGTGACTGAATGAACAATCTAAGGAACAGTGAGAATGTTGCGTTATGCCATGCTGTAATTATTTACCTTCCTTTATGCAGGACTCTGTGTATGTATTTGATTGATCCGTGACTGAATGAACAATCTAAGGAACAGTGAGAATGTTGCGTTATGCCATGCTGTAATTATTTACCTTCCTTTATGCAGGACTCTGTGTATGTATTTGATTGATCCGTGACTGAATGAACAATCTAAGGAACAGTGAGAATGTTGCGTTATGCCATGCTGTAATTATTTACCTTCCTTTATGCAGGACTCTGTGTATGTATTTGATTGATCCGTGACTGAATGAACAATCTAAGGAACAGTGAGAATGTTGCGTTATGCCATGCTGTAATTATTTACCTTCCTTTATGCAGGACTCTGTGTATGTGTATGATCCATCCGTGACTGAATGAACAATCTTAGGAATGTGAGAATGTTGCGTTATGCCATGCTGTAATTATTTACCTTCCTTTATGCAGGACTCTGTGTATGTATTTGATTGATCCGTGACTGAATGAACAATCTAAGGAACAGTGAGAATGTTGCGTTATGCCATGCTGTAATTATTTACCTTCCTTTATGCAGGACTCTGTGTATGTATTTGATTGATCCGTGACTGAATGAACAATCTAAGGAACAGTGAGAATGTTGCGTTATGCCATGCTGTAATTATTTACCTTCCTTTATGCAGGACTCTGTGTATGTGTATGATCCATCCGTGACTGAATGAACAATCTTAGGAATGTGAGAATGTTGCGTTATGCCATGCTGCTGCTTGATGATACTTATTTACCTTTCTTTATGCAGGACTCTGTGTATGTGTATGACGGGATCCCTGACTGTAATTATTTACCTTTCTTTATGCAGGACTCTGTGTATGTGTATGACGGGATCCCTGACTGTAATTATTTACCTTTCTCTATGCAGGACTCTGTGTATGTGTATGACGGGATCCCTGACTTTGTGAATGGTCCGAGAGACACGGAGAACGTGAGCAACGCCGTGCTCCTCGGTGCTTTCTGCGGGATGAATCCGGGCACAGACCTTGTAGTGCAGGCGCACTCCGGGACCATCGTCATCTACTTCGAGGCCGACCTCACAGGTACAATCACACTGTAATGTTGGAATGGAGAATTTGAGAGCCTTCTGTGTTGTAACCTTTTGTCTTGGAATTTCGGGTACAAAACTGTTGAAAATATATGTGAGAAGAATATTTAAGGTAAAATGGGTTTGATTGGTAAACTTTATTATATGGGAATATGGAAACTTGTTTTCCTGAACAAGGGGGGAGCATCATCCTCGATAATCCAGCGCTTTAGTTCCGATAAATCTACACTACAAGCCCTGGAAAACTTTACCGGGTTTTATCTCAAACCCAATTACCTCCCTTTACATACATGTTATCCAATCAGAAACGAAACGCAGACGCCAAGTGCGTAAACCGTCAAGTGAGTGAGTGAGTTGGGGGTTTAACGTGTTGTCAGCAATTTTTCAGCTATTTAACACGTGGATGTTGCCATCCAAGAAAGAGTAGACAGGTCAGGGAGAAAGGGATCGAAAGGATTAGAGAAAAGACGGGGAAAAAGGCTAAGTGAGAAATAGAAAATTGGTTTTAGAAGTGATCCCATTGTTTGTTAAAAAGCAAGCGTTTAGCTGAGTCATTACAAAGGGAGGTAATAGGGTTTGAGGTAAAACCCCGTTAAGTTTTCCAGGACTTGTAGTGTAGATTTTTCGGAATGAAAGCGCTGGGTTATCGAGGATGGGGGAGTATGGACCCATACGGTCGCGCCGAGCGCTTGTTTATCGGCGGCACCGAAAATACTATCCCTCCATGGTAATAATACTCATGGCGCTTTGAGCATGCTTTGTCATGGATATATGCGTGTTATAAGAAAGCTATTACTACTATTATTAATACATTTCCAATTGACTATAACCACTTTTATGCTTGTTTCTTCTTGTAGAATGTAACTTCTGGTTACAAGACATTCTGTGTATTACAGAGAACGAGATTATTCAATAATAAAGTGTTATGTTATAAGGAGCTCATTATTCTGTGAATCACTTGCTAACATTTGTCACTTAAAAAGCTGATAGTTTAATAGAATGATTTGAAAATATAATTTCAATTACCATGTGTGTTACATCTTCAGAGGAATTGTAATACATAAATATGAACAGCTGTTTATTTTCTTAACCAAATATGGCCATAGAACAAAAACTGTTTAACTTGAAAGGTGATTAGATTGGAATGTTGGCAGTTTTGCCTGATTCTGAGACCACAGATCCACAATTATAGAAGAATTCCTTTTCAATAAGAGGGTGATGGTAATGATAACAAGTGAGAAATAGCACTATATACATAGAGATATAATTATTATGAAACTGTTGTTCCTGTCCCCAGCGTCCACAAAGACGCACGGCTTCAACGCCAGCTACCAGGTGATCAAGTGCCCGGACCAATGCCAGGGAACCCGGGTGTGTGTGGACGGGCAGTGTGTGTGTCAGCCCGGGTATGGCGGCTACTTCTGTGAGATTGAACTCTGCCCCAAGAACTGCTCCTACATGCTCGGACAGGGAGAGTGTAACAAGCTGGTGAGTTCAACGATCGTTCATTTCTCCTGCTCTTTGATTATTAAGATGATTTATTATTCCTGTTAATAATTATAGTTGTAATTCTTAAGCCTGTGAAACCTAAGCATCAGTGATATAGCTGATGGCAAGTGAATAAGAAGTGAGTTGTAAAAATTGGTAATCTGTATTTGAAGAAGTGATTTAAGTCTTGTCAATTTTCCTGGAGATGTGTCAAGCTAGCACGAGTTTGATAAAAAATGTTAGTAAAAATTTCTAGTGCGCAGTTGATTTCAACCCTTGAAAGGTTAATTAATGGTACAGAGAGTTTCTAATCATGATAACAAGAATGTGTTCAATGTGCTCATTCTTACCGTAATATCTTTAATCTTATTCTATCTAGGACTACGGCGTGTGTTCGTGTAACCCTGGGTTCGGGGGGCCGGCGTGTGACACGGTAATGGACGAGAGTGTTCCCCATCTCCAACTCCTCTCCGACCCCCTCCGCTCCACCGAGCAGAACGACCAGCTCCCCTCCCCCCGGGTCGGCCACACCCTTACCACCTGCGGGGGGGCACACCTCTTCCTGTTTGGGGGGTATTCACCCGAGCATCAACTCCTCAACGATATGTGGATCTACGACATTAGTTTGTCCACCTGGTTCAGTGTCCCTGTGACAGACGAGGACCCCACCGGCAGGTTTGTACAGCCACACTTAGTGAGGTGTTTTAGGGCTTTGATGCTTTTGTTTGTTTTGGAGAGGGAGATGCCAAAGAGCTTTGAATGTAAGGGAGTACAAATCCTGTGAAAGTTTCTTTATTATTGAGACCTTGAGGTGTTGCATTACACGACATTGTTACAAAATAATCTTTATTACAACTTCTTTAACATACCAGAACATTTAACAAGGATTGGAGTGTTTGCGAATCTGTATCTTCATGGAAATAAATATGTTTAAATAAAATACATATAAAATGAGAGTAATCTTTCATTCATCCCCCGTGTTTTCTCTCTGTGCAGGTATTACCAAGCTGCCGCCTGCATTCCCAAGAGGAAAATCATCTACGTGTTCGGAGGATTTGTTGTGGACCGGAACAGACCTGGACTGTACAAAGCTACCAACGAGTTGTGGAAGTTCAACATTGAATCCAGGATCTGGTCTAGGGAGGAGGTGTGTCCACGTTGCTATCATCTCACAGTATCATCACAACTCCTGATAATCATGACTGTATTTATGTTATCATATTACAAATTACAGGGTAGATTCTTGAAAATGATAAAAATCAATCTGTTTTGCATCAGCATATTTGCAAGACAACATCTTTGGCAAATTGGAATGTGAAAAGCATTGTTTATGACATTATGTCACAATGAGAAAAATGATATCTTGCATACAGCATCATTTGAGAATTCAAACCCTGTTTTGATTGACATCGTATATAAAATAAACTTTGTCATTATTATTCTTGATATGATTCATTGGGTGATAATATAGAACAAGACTCAATTCCATTAATGAAAAATTGATCAAAACTAGTGTATGGTATCAGTGTCAAGTATGCTTTCGTTGGTTCAGTTGAACACTCACTCAATTCACACGAATGTTGACAGGCAGGACACGTTCGTTAGTCTCTATGTGCCTGCTTATAAGAAGTTGCTTGATGAATGTGAATGTGTTGCAGGTGTCGAGCTATGTTCCGCCTCTAGCCGGCCACTCAATGAGTAGCTTGATGAATGTGAATGTGTTGCAGGTGTCGAGCTATGTTCCGCCTCTAGCCGGCCACTCAATGAGTAGCTTGATGAATGTGAATGTGTTGCAGGTGTCGAGCTATGTTCTGCCTCTAGCTGGCCACACAATGAGTAGCTTGATGAATGTGAATGTGTTGCAGGTGTCGAGCTATGTTCCGCCTCTAGCCGGCCACTCAATGAGTAGCTTGATGAATGTGAATGTGTTGCAGGTGTCGAGCTATGTTCCGCCTCTAGCCGGCCACTCAATGAGTAGCTTGATGAATGTGAATGTGTTGCAGGTCTCGAGCTATGTTCCGCCTCTAGCCGGCCACTCAATGAGTAGCTTGATGAATGTGAATGTGTTGCAGGTCTCGAGCTATGTTCCGCCTCTAGCTGGCCACACAATGAGTAGCTTGATGAATGTGAATGTGTTGCAGGTGTCGAGCTATGTTCCGCCTCTAGCCGGCCACTCAATGAGTAGCTTGATGAATGTGAATGTGTTGCAGGTCTCGAGCTATGTTCCGCCTCTAGCTGGCCACTCAATGAGTAGCTTGATGAATGTGAATGTGTTGCAGGTCTCGAGCTATGTTCCGCCTCTAGCTGGCCACTCAATGAACCAGGTACAGGACACCACGCTGGTGCTGATCGGAGGATTCACCACGGAAAGCTACTTCTCCGATAAAGTGTACGAGTACAATGCGGAGTGGAAGGACGACAGATGGAAGATGTACAGCATGGACAACCTCACAGGGGCAATACCCATCGGTGAGTGGCAACTTGGTGTGAGAGCAATACCCATCGGTAAGTGGCAACTTGGTTTGAGAGCAATACCCATCGGTGAGTGGCAACTTGGTGTGAGAGCGATACCCATCGGTGAGTGGCAACTTGGTGTGAGAGCATTGCCCATCGGTGAGTGGCAACTTGGTGTGAGAGCAATACCCATCGGTGAGTGGCAACTTGGTGTGAGAGCAATACCCATCGGTGAGTGGCAACTTGGTGTGAGAGCGATACCCATCGGTGAGTGGCAACTTGGTGTGAGAGCAATGCCCATCGGTGAGTGGCAACTTGGTGTGAGAGCAATACCAATCGGTGAGTGGCAACTTGGTGTGAGAGCAATACCCATCGATGATTGGCAACTTGGTGTGAGAGCAATACCCATCGATGATTGGCAACTTGGTTTGAGAGCAATGCCAATCGGTGAGTGGCAACTTGGTGTGAGAGCAATGCCCATCGGTGAGTGGCAACTTGGTGTGAGAGCAATACCCATCGGTGAGTGGCAACTTGGTGTGAGAGCAATACCCATCGGTAAGTGGCAACTTGGTGTGAGAGCAATACCCATCGATGATTGGCAACTTGGTGTGAGAGCAATACCCATCGATGATTGGCAACTTGGTTTGAGAGCAATGCCAATCGGTGAGTGGCAACTTGGTTTGAGAGCAATACCCATCAGTGAGTGGCAACTTGGTGTGAGAGCAATACCCATCGGTGAGTGGCAACTTGGTGTGAGAGCAATGCCCATCGGTGAGTGGCAACTTGTTGTGAGAGCAATACCCATCGGTGAGTGGCAACTTGGTTTGAGAGCAATGCCCATCGGTGAGTGGCAACTTGGTGTGAGAGCAATACCCATCGGTGAGTGGCAACTTGGTGTGAGAGCAATACCCATCGGAAAGTGGCAACTTGGTGTGAGAGAAATACCCATCGATGATTGGCAACTTGGTGTGAGAGCAATACCCATCGATGATTGGCAACTTGGTTTGAGAGCAATGCCAATCGGTGAGTGGCAACTTGGTTTGAGAGCAATACCCATCAGTGAGTGGCAACTTGTTGTGAGAGCAATACCCATCGATGATTGGCAACTTGGTTTGAGAGCAATACTCATCGGTGAGTGGCAACTTGGTGTGAGAGCAATACCCATCAGTGAGTGGCAACTTGGTGTGAGAGCAATCGGTACTGAAAAACGAAAAAACGATCAGCGGCCAAGTGACCCCTATTTCCTCGTGGATTCATTATATTCTTTTTGCAGGTCTGTATGGGCACAGTGCGGTGTACAACCCGAGGTCTGACACCATCTACGTGTACGGCGGCTACACGTACAAGTCTGACAGCTGGAAGGTGTCGAGTGACCTGTACACGTACGATGTGGAGGCCGCCATGTGGAGCTTGCTCGTACCAGAGGGAAACGATGAGGTCAGTCTTGTAACTGATGTGTCACTTGGAAGTCTCTAACATCTCTCCTTGAAGCTCAGCTGGAGTTACTTTTAACACTAATTTCTTTCTCGACATTATGTTTCATTTATTGTTGAATTAAAAATTTGCTGGTGCCATTCACCATTGAAACAAGTTTCTAGACAGCTGATTTAATGGCATTCTTTTAATAACATCACCAATGTTTGGAATTTTCATCTATTGTTATCTGATGGTAAGTCAATGAGTAAATCCAAGACCTGAGACATTTGCTACTGAAACATGATACGTGATGTCCGACTGTCCCATCTAGGCGTCGGCGCGAGCGTTCCACACGGCAGTGGGCCTGCAGGAGGAGATGATGGTGGTGGTTGGAGGTCAGATGTTGGACGGGGGCGTCGCCCGACACCTACAGATCTACCGCTACAGGTGCAACACACGGCACAGGGTCGACTTCAAGAACAAGTGTACGTCATTAACATGTTTGGTACAAGTTTTCTTCTCCTCAACAAGTTTCCTCATGGTTTTCTGAGCTCAATAGTTATATTTTTACTTTTTTTGGTATATCATATATTGAAATAAGGTTTCTTTCCGTACCCAACTACTGCAACCTCTAATCAGGGTTGATGTTCCTATAATTCTCCAGGAAGGCAAAGGGATGCAATGACATTATTCTGTGAAGTCTTCCTTAGATCTAGGGTATTAGAAGTGAATTATGGGAGCTATTACCTTTGAATATCAAGGGTGACGTTATTGATTCTGTAAATCACTGGTGCATTTTCTCTGTGAACTCATTTCTTATCCATAACCTTTTATGCAGCTATTCAGATCTATGCCGATTGCATATAATAACCCTCAACTATCACATTACTTTTACCATCAAAACCACTTGATCTGCTTAGAAGAATAGTTATTCCCATAGATTATTCCTCCTGGAAGACTTCAGTAACACATGCAGCATTTAAAGAGTGTTCACAATCTCAATTACTGTTGCAGACGTACACTCGGAATATGCTGCCTCGGTAGTCGGAGTGAAGGCCGTTGTGAGTCATGGCTCTATTTACTTGTTCGGTGGCTTCTCGGGGACGACGGTGGGGAGTCTCTCTCGTCTGACGATGCTAAAGGACGTGTGTAGTCTGCTTGACCAGAACACCTGCTACAAACTCCCGGGCTGCTCGCCGTGCGTCATCGAGGTGGAGAACAAGGCCAACAAGAGTCTGTGCTACTCCAGCACCAGCAAGAGGCCTGATGGGTGGGTAGCCCCTTCTTAGGCTATTTGTGCTTGAAGACAGTGTTTAGATAAACTTTGGTAACACGCCCAAAGCAGGTATTTTAAATATTTCCATGGTTTATTTGAATAAAATCCTTGAATAGTTACCAGCATGGACAGAAAAGAACTGGGTCCAGGCTGGTGGATGTGGTCTATTTCATGCATTGATGTTGTGTGACAATTATATTTCGGTTCTCACCATCTGCAATAGTATAAATTCTTGTTCTTACCTTGGTCATCTCCCACAAGACCACCAGCGTGGACTAACAAAACATGTACAGACCTAAAAAAAACTTTTATTATCTTCTTCAGGTGTCGGAGTGATGTAGCCCAGAAGCTGGAGTGTAACAACCTGTGGTTCAACTCCACCAACTGCTACCGCTACTCCACGTGCTCCCAGTGTCTCGCCGTCTACCCTCCCTTCAAGGGACAGGCCCAGGTAACTACTCAGCATCTATCTATCGTTCACTCTACCGCTACTCCACATGCTCCCAGTGTCTCGCCGTCTACCCTCCCTTCAAGGGACAGGCCCAGGTAACTACTCAGCATCTATCTATCTATCGTTCACTCTACCGCTACTCCACGTGCTCCCAGTGTCTCGCCGTCTACCCTCCCTTCAAGGGACAGGCCCAGGTAACTACTCAGCATCTATCTATCGTTCACTCTACCGCTACTCCACATGCTCCCAGTGTCTCGCCGTCTACCCTCCCTTCAAGGGACAGGCCCAGGTAACTACTCAGCATCTATCTATCTATCGTTCACTCTACCGCTACTCCACGTGCTCCCAGTGTCTCGCCGTCTACCCTCCCTTCAAGGGACAGGCCCAGGTAACTACTCAGCATCTATCTATCGTTCACTCTACCGCTACTCCACGTGCTCCCAGTGTCTCGCCGTCTACCCTCCCTTCAAGAGACAGGCTTAGGTAACTACTCAGCATCTATCTATCTATCGTTCACTCTACCGCTACTCCACGTGCTCCCAGTGTCTCGCCGTCTACCCTCCCTTCAAGGGACAGGCCCAGGTAACTACTCAGCATCTATCTATCGTTCACTCTACCGCTACTCCACGTGCTCCCAGTGTCTCGCCGTCTACCCTCCCTTCAAGGGACAGGCTTAGGTAACTACTCAGCATCTATCTATCTATCGTTCACTCTACCGCTACTCCACGTGCTCCCAGTGTCTCGCCGTCTACCCTCCCTTCAAGGGACAGGCTCAGGTAACTACTCAGCATCTATCTATCGTTCACTCTACCGCTACTCCACGTGCTCCCAGTGTCTCGCCGTCTACCCTCCCTTCAAGGGACAGGCTCAGGTAACTACTCAGCATCTATCTATCTATCGTTCACTCTACCGCTACTCCACGTGTTCCCAGTGTCTCGCCGTCTACCCTCCCTTCAAGGGACAGGCTTAGGTAACTACTCAGCATCTATCTATCTATCGTTCATTCTACCGCTACTCCACATGCTCCCAGTGTCTCGCCGTCTACCCTCCCTTCAAGGGACAGGCCCAGGTAACTACTCAGCATCTATCTATCTATCGTTCACTCTACCGCTACTCCACATGCTCCCAGTGTCTCGCCGTCTACCCTCCCTTCAAGGGACAGGCTCAGGTAACTACTCAGCATCTATCTATCTATCGTTCACTCTACCGCTACTCCACGTGCTCCCAGTGCCTCGCCGTCTACCCTCCCTTGAAGGGACAGGCTCAGGTAACTACTCAGCATCTATCTATCTATCGTTCACTCTACCGCTACTCCACGTGCTCCCAGTGCCTCGCCGTCTACCCTCCCTTCAAGGGACAGGCTCAGGTAACTACTCAGCATCTATCTATCTATCGTTCACTCTACCGCTACTCCACGTGTTCCCAGTGTCTCGCCGTCTACCCTCCCTTCAAGGGACAGGCTTAGGTAACTACTCAGCATCTATCTATCTATCGTTCATTCTACCGCTACTCCACATGCTCCCAGTGACTCGCCGTCTACCCTCCCTTCAAGGGACAGGCTCAGGTAACTACTCAGCATCTATCTATCTATCGTTCACTCTACCGCTACTCCACGTGCTCCCAGTGCCTCGCCGTCTACCCTCCCTTCAAGGGACAGGCTCAGGTAACTACTCAGCATCTATCTATCTATCGTTCACTCTACCGCTACTCCACGTGCTCCCAGTGCCTCGCCGTCTACCCTCCCTTCAAGGGACAGGCTCAGGTAACTACTCAGCATCTATCTATCTATCGTTCACTCTACCGCTACTCCACGTGTTCCCAGTGTCTCGCCGTCTACCCTCCCTTCAAGGGACAGGCTTAGGTAACTACTCAGCATCTATCTATCTATCGTTCATTCTACCGCTACTCCACATGCTCCCAGTGACTCGCCGTCTACCCTCCCTTCAAGGGACAGGCTCAGGTAACTACTCAGCATCTATCTATCTATCGTTCACTCTACCGCTACTCCACGTGCTCCCAGTGCCTCGCCGTCTACCCTCCCTTCAAGGGACAGGCTTAGGTAACTACTCAGCATCTATCTATCTATCGTTCACTCTACCGCTACTCCACGTGCTCCCAGTGTCTCGCCGTCTACCCTCCCTTGAAGGGACAGGCCCAGGTAACTACTCAGCATCTATCTATCTATCTATCGTTCACTCTACCGCTACTCCACGTGCTCCCAGTGTCTCGCCGTCTACCCTCCCTTCAAGGGACAGGCTCAGGTAACTACTCAGCATCTATCTATCTATAGTTCACTCTACCGCTACTCCACATGCTCCCATTGTCTCGCCGTCTACCCTCCCTTCAAGGGACAGGCTTAGGTAACTACTCAGCATCTATCTATCTATCGTTCACTCTACCGCTACTCCACGTGCTCCCAGTGCCTCGCCGTCTACCCTCCCTTCAAGGGACAGGCTCAGGTAACTACTCAGCATCTATCTATCTATCGTTCACTCTACCGCTACTCCACATGCTCCCAGTGTCTCGCCGTCTACCCTCCCTTCAAGGGACAGGCTTAGGTAACTACTCAGCATCTATCTATCTATCGTTCACTCTACCGCTACTCCACGTGCTCCCAGTGTCTCGCCGTCTACCCTCCCTTCAAGGGACAGGCTCAGGTAACTACTCAGCATCTATCTATCTATCGTTCACTCTACCGCTACTCCACATGCTCCCAGTGCCTCGCCGTCTACCCTCCCTTCAAGGGACAGGCTCAGGTAACTACTCAGCATCTATCTATCTATCGTTCACTCTACCGCTACTCCACATGCTCCCAGTGTCTCGCCGTCTTCCCTCCCTTCAAGGGACAGGCTTAGGTAACTACTCAGCATCTATCTATCTATCGTTCACTCTACCGCTACTCCACGTGCTCCCAGTGCCTCGCCGTCTACCCTCCCTTCAAGGGACAGGCTCAGGTAACTACTCAGCATCTATCTATCTATCGTTCACTCTACCGCTACTCCACGTGCTCCCAGTGTCTCGCCGTCTACCCTCCCTTGAAGGGACAGGCCCAGGTAACTACTCAGCATCTATCTATCTATCTATCGTTCACTCTACCGCTACTCCACGTGCTCCCAGTGTCTCGCCGTCTACCCTCCCTTCAAGGGACAGGCCCAGGTAACTACTCAGCATCTATCTATCTATCTATCGTTCACTCTACTGCTACTCCACGTGCTCCCAGTGCCTCGCCGTCTACCCTCCCTTCAAGGGACAGGCTCAGGTAACTACTCAGCATCTATCTATCTATCGTTCACTCTACCGCTACTCCACGTGCTCCCAGTGTCTCGCCGTCTACCCTCCCTTCAAGGGACAGGCCCAGGTAACTACTCAGCATCTATCTATCTATCTATCGTTCATTCTACCGCTACTCCACGTGCTCCCAGTGTCTCGCCGCCTACCCTCCCTTCAAGGGACAGGCCCAGGTAACTTCTCAGCATCTATCTATCTATCGTTCACTCTACCGCTACTCCACGTGTTCCCAGTGTCTCGCCGTCTACCCTCCCTTCAAGGGACAGGCCCAGGTAACTACTCAGCATCTATCTATCTATCGTTCACTCTACCGCTACTCCACGTGCTCCCAGTGCCTCGCCGTCTTCCCTCCCTTCAAGGGACAGGCCCAGGTAACTACTCAGCATCTATCTATCTATCGTTCTCTCTACCGCTACTCCACGTGTTCCCAGTGTCTCGCCGCCTACCCTCCCTTCAAGGGACAGGCCCAGGTAACTACTCAGCATCTATCTATCGTTCACTCTACCGCTACTCCACGTGCTCCCAGTGTCTCGCCGTCTACCCTCCCTTCAAGGGACAGGCTTAGGTAACTACTCAGCATCTATCTATCTATCGTTCACTCTACCGCTACTCCACGTGCTCCCAGTGCCTCGCCGTCTACCCTCCCTTCAAGGGACAGGCTCAGGTAACTACTCAGCATCTATCTATCAATCGTTCACTCTACCGCTACTCCACGTGCTCCCAGTGTCTCGCCGTCTACTCTCCCTTCAAGGGACAGGCCCAGGTAACTACTCAGCATCTATCTATCTATCATTCTTTCTACCGCTACTCCACGTGCTCCCAGTGTCTCGCCGTCTACCCTCCCTTCAAGGGACAGGCTCAGGTAACTACTCAGCATCTATCTATCTATCATTCTTTCTACCGCTACTCCACGTGCTCCCAGTGTCTCGCCGTCTACCCTCCCTTCAAGGGACAGGCTTAGGTAACTACTCAGCATCTATCTATCTATCGTTCACTCTACCGCTACTCCACGTGTTCCCAGTGTCTCGCCGTCTACCCTCCCTTCAAGGGACAGGCTCAGGTAACTACTCAGCATCTATCTATCTATCGTTCACTCTACCGCTACTCCACGTGCTCCCAGTGTCTCGCCGTCTACCCTCCCTTCAAGGGACAGGCCCAGGTAACTACTCAGCATCTATCTATTTATCGTTCACTCTACCGCTACTCCACGTGTTCCCAGTGTCTCGCCGTCTACCCTCCCTTCAAGGGACAGGCTCAGGTAACTACTCAGCATCTATCTATCTATCGTTCACTCTACCGCTACTCCACGTGTTCCCAGTGTCTCGCCGTCTACCCTCCCTTCAAGGGACAGGCTTAGGTAACTACTCAGCATCTATCTATCTATCTATCGTTCACTCTACCGCTACTCCACGTGCTCCCAGTGTCTCGCCGTCTACCCTCCCTTCAAGGGACAGGCCCAGGTAACTACTCAGCATCTATCTATCTATCGTTCACTCTACCGCTACTCCACGTGCTCCCAGTGTCTCGCCGTCTACCCTCCCTTCAAGGGACAGGCTCAGGTAACTACTCAGCATCTATCTATCGTTCACTCTACCGCTACTCCACATGCTCCCAGTGCCTCGCCGTCTACCCTCCCTTCAAGGGACAGGCCCAGGTAACTACTCAGCATCTATCTATCTATCGTTCACTCTACCGCTACTCCACGTGCTCCCAGTGCCTCGCCGTCTACCCTCCCTTCAAGGGACAGGCTCAGGTTACTACTCAGCATCTATCTATCTATCGTTCACTCTACCGCTACTCCACGTGCTCCCAGTGTCTCGCCGTCTACCCTCCCTTCAAGGGACAGGCTCAGGTAACTACTCAGCATCTATCTATCTATCGTTCACTCTACCGCTACTCCACGTGCTCCCAGTGCCTCGCCGTCTACCCTCCCTTCAAGAGACAGGCCCAGGTAACTACTCAGCATCTATCTATCTATCGTTCACTCTACCGCTACTCCACGTGCTCCCAGTGTCTCGCCGTCTACCCTCCCTTCAAGGGACAGGCTCAGGTAACTACTCAGCATCTATCTATCTATCGTTCACTCTACCGCTACTCCACATGCTCCCAGTGTCTCGCCGTCTACCCTCCCTTCAAGGGACAGGCTCAGGTAACTACTCAGCATCTATCTATCTATCGTTCACTCTACCGCTACTCCACATGCTCCCAGTGTCTCGCCGTCTACCCTCCCTTCAAGGGACAGGCCCAGGTAACTACTCAGCATCTATCTATCTATCGTTCACTCTACCGCTACTCCACATGCTCCCAGTGTCTCGCCGTCTACCCTCCCTTCAAGGGACAGGCCCAGGTAACTACTCAGCATCTATCTATCTATCGTTCACTCTACCGCTACTCCACGTGCTCCCAGTGCCTCGCCGTCTACCCTCCCTTCAAGGGACAGGCTCAGGTAACTACTCAGCATCTATCTATCTATCGTTCACTCTACCGCTACTCCACGTGCTCCCAGTGTCTCGCCGTCTACCCTCCCTTGAAGGGACAGGCCCAGGTAACTACTCAGCATCTATCTATCTATCTATCGTTCACTCTACCGCTACTCCACGTGCTCCCAGTGTCTCGCCGTCTACCCTCCCTTCAAGGGACAGGCCCAGGTAACTACTCAGCATCTATCTATCTATCTATCGTTCACTCTACTGCTACTCCACGTGCTCCCAGTGCCTCGCCGTCTACCCTCCCTTCAAGGGACAGGCTCAGGTAACTACTCAGCATCTATCTATCTATCGTTCACTCTACCGCTACTCCACGTGCTCCCAGTGTCTCGCCGTCTACCCTCCCTTCAAGGGACAGGCCCAGGTAACTACTCAGCATCTATCTATCTATCTATCGTTCATTCTACCGCTACTCCACGTGCTCCCAGTGTCTCGCCGCCTACCCTCCCTTCAAGGGACAGGCCCAGGTAACTTCTCAGCATCTATCTATCTATCGTTCACTCTACCGCTACTCCACGTGTTCCCAGTGTCTCGCCGTCTACCCTCCCTTCAAGGGACAGGCCCAGGTAACTACTCAGCATCTATCTATCTATCGTTCACTCTACCGCTACTCCACATGCTCCCAGTGCCTCGCCGTCTACCCTCCCTTCAAGGGACAGGCCCAGGTAACTACTCAGCATCTATCTATCTATCGTTCTCTCTACCGCTACTCCACGTGTTCCCAGTGTCTCGCCGCCTACCCTCCCTTCAAGGGACAGGCCCAGGTAACTACTCAGCATCTATCTATCGTTCACTCTACCGCTACTCCACGTGCTCCCAGTGTCTCGCCGTCTACCCTCCCTTCAAGGGACAGGCTTAGGTAACTACTCAGCATCTATCTATCTATCGTTCACTCTACCGCTACTCCACGTGCTCCCAGTGCCTCGCCGTCTACCCTCCCTTCAAGGGACAGGCTCAGGTAACTACTCAGCATCTATCTATCAATCGTTCACTCTACCGCTACTCCACGTGCTCCCAGTGTCTCGCCGTCTACTCTCCCTTCAAGGGACAGGCCCAGGTAACTACTCAGCATCTATCTATCTATCATTCTTTCTACCGCTACTCCACGTGCTCCCAGTGTCTCGCCGTCTACCCTCCCTTCAAGGGACAGGCTCAGGTAACTACTCAGCATCTATCTATCTATCATTCTTTCTACCGCTACTCCACGTGCTCCCAGTGTCTCGCCGTCTACCCTCCCTTCAAGGGACAGGCTTAGGTAACTACTCAGCATCTATCTATCTATCGTTCACTCTACCGCTACTCCACGTGTTCCCAGTGTCTCGCCGTCTACCCTCCCTTCAAGGGACAGGCTCAGGTAACTACTCAGCATCTATCTATCTATCGTTCACTCTACCGCTACTCCACGTGCTCCCAGTGTCTCGCCGTCTACCCTCCCTTCAAGGGACAGGCCCAGGTAACTACTCAGCATCTATCTATTTATCGTTCACTCTACCGCTACTCCACGTGTTCCCAGTGTCTCGCCGTCTACCCTCCCTTCAAGGGACAGGCTCAGGTAACTACTCAGCATCTATCTATCTATCGTTCACTCTACCGCTACTCCACGTGTTCCCAGTGTCTCGCCGTCTACCCTCCCTTCAAGGGACAGGCTTAGGTAACTACTCAGCATCTATCTATCTATCTATCGTTCACTCTACCGCTACTCCACGTGCTCCCAGTGCCTTGCTGTCTACCCTCCCTTCAAGGGACAGGCCCAGGTAACTACTCAGCATCTATCTATCTATCGTTCACTCTACCGCTACTCCACGTGCTCCCAGTGTCTCGCCGTCTACCCTCCCTTCAAGGGACAGGCCCAGATAACTACTCAGCATCTATCTATCTATCGTTCACTCTACCGCTACTCCACGTGCTCCCAGTGTCTCGCCGTCTACCCTCCCTTCAAGGGACAGGCTCAGGTAACTACTCAGCATCTATCTATCGTTCACTCTACCGCTACTCCACATGCTCCCAGTGCCTCGCCGTCTACCCTCCCTTCAAGGGACAGGCCCAGGTAACTACTCAGCATCTATCTATCTATCGTTCACTCTACCGCTACTCCACGTGCTCCCAGTGCCTCGCCGTCTACCCTCCCTTCAAGGGACAGGCTCAGGTAACTACTCAGCATCTATCTATCTATCGTTCACTCTACCGCTACTCCACGTGCTCCCAGTGTCTCGCCGTCTACCCTCCCTTCAAGGGACAGGCTCAGGTAACTACTCAGCATCTATCTATCTATCGTTCACTCTACCGCTACTCCACGTGCTCCCAGTGCCTCGCCGTCTACCCTCCCTTCAAGAGACAGGCCCAGGTAACTACTCAGCATCTATCTATCTATCGTTCACTCTACCGCTACTCCACGTGCTCCCAGTGTCTCGCCGTCTACCCTCCCTTCAAGGGACAGGCTCAGGTAACTACTCAGCATCTATCTATATATCGTTCACTCTACCGCTACTCCACGTGCTCCCAGTGTCTTGCCGTCTACCCTCCCTTCAAGGGACAGGCTCAGGTAACTACTCAGCATCTATCTATCTATCGTTCACTCTACCGCTACTCCACATGCTCCCAGTGTCTCGCCGTCTACCCTCCCTTCAAGGGACAGGCTCAGGTAACTACTCAGCATCTATCTATCTATCGTTCACTCTACCGCTACTCCACATGCTCCCAGTGTCTCGCCGTCTACCCTCCCTTCAAGGGACAGGCCCAGGTAACTACTCAGCATCTATCTATCTATCGTTCACTCTACCGCTACTCCACGTGCTCCCAGTGTCTCGCCGTCTACCCTCCCTTCAAGGGACAAGCCCAGGTAACTACTCAGCATCTATCTATCGTTCACTCTACCGCTACTCCACGTGCTCCCAGTGTCTCGCCGTCTACCCTCCCTTCAAGGGACAGGCTCAGGTAACTACTCAGCATCTATCTATCTATCGTTCACTCTACCGCTACTCCACGTGCTCCCAGTGCCTCGCCGTCTACCCTCCCTTCAAGGGACAGGCCCAGGTAACTACCTAGCATCTATCTATCTATCGTTCACTCTACCGCTACTCCACGTGCTCCCAGTGTCTCGCCGTCTACCCTCCCTTCAAGGGACAGGCTCAGGTAACTACCTAGCATCTATCTATCGTTCACTCTACCGCTACTCCACGTGCTCCCAGTGCCTCGCCGTCTACCCTCCCTTCAAGGGACAGGCCCAGGTAACTACTCAGCATCTATCTATCTATCGTTCACTCTACCGCTACTCCACGTGCTCCCAGTGCCTCGCCGTCTACCCTCCCTTCAAGGGACAGGCTCAGGTAACTACTCAGCATCTATCTATCTATCGTTCACTCTACCGCTACTCCACGTGCTCCCAGTGTCTCGCCGTCTACCCTCCCTTCAAGGGACAGGCTCAGGTAACTACTCAGCATCTATCTATCGTTCACTCTACCGCTACTCCACGTGCTCCCAGTGTCTCGCCGTCTACCCTCCCTTCAAGGGACAGGCCCAGGTAACTACTCAGCATCTATCTATCTATCGTTCACTCTACCGCTACTCCACATGCTCCCAGTGCCTCGCCGTCTACCCTCCCTTCAAGGGACAGGCCCAGGTAACTACTCAGCATCTATCTATCTATCGTTCTCTCTACCGCTACTCCACGTGTTCCCAGTGTCTCGCCGCCTACCCTCCCTTCAAGGGACAGGCCCAGGTAACTACTCAGCATCTATCTATCGTTCACTCTACCGCTACTCCACGTGCTCCCAGTGTCTCGCCGTCTACCCTCCCTTCAAGGGACAGGCTTAGGTAACTACTCAGCATCTATCTATCTATCGTTCACTCTACCGCTACTCCACGTGCTCCCAGTGCCTCGCCGTCTACCCTCCCTTCAAGGGACAGGCTCAGGTAACTACTCAGCATCTATCTATCAATCGTTCACTCTACCGCTACTCCACGTGCTCCCAGTGTCTCGCCGTCTACTCTCCCTTCAAGGGACAGGCCCAGGTAACTACTCAGCATCTATCTATCTATCATTCTTTCTACCGCTACTCCACGTGCTCCCAGTGTCTCGCCGTCTACCCTCCCTTCAAGGGACAGGCTCAGGTAACTACTCAGCATCTATCTATCTATCATTCTTTCTACCGCTACTCCACGTGCTCCCAGTGTCTCGCCGTCTACCCTCCCTTCAAGGGACAGGCTTAGGTAACTACTCAGCATCTATCTATCTATCGTTCACTCTACCGCTACTCCACGTGTTCCCAGTGTCTCGCCGTCTACCCTCCCTTCAAGGGACAGGCTCAGGTAACTACTCAGCATCTATCTATCTATCGTTCACTCTACCGCTACTCCACGTGCTCCCAGTGTCTCGCCGTCTACCCTCCCTTCAAGGGACAGGCCCAGGTAACTACTCAGCATCTATCTATTTATCGTTCACTCTACCGCTACTCCACGTGTTCCCAGTGTCTCGCCGTCTACCCTCCCTTCAAGGGACAGGCTCAGGTAACTACTCAGCATCTATCTATCTATCGTTCACTCTACCGCTACTCCACGTGTTCCCAGTGTCTCGCCGTCTACCCTCCCTTCAAGGGACAGGCTTAGGTAACTACTCAGCATCTATCTATCTATCTATCGTTCACTCTACCGCTACTCCACGTGCTCCCAGTGCCTTGCTGTCTACCCTCCCTTCAAGGGACAGGCCCAGGTAACTACTCAGCATCTATCTATCTATCGTTCACTCTACCGCTACTCCACGTGCTCCCAGTGTCTCGCCGTCTACCCTCCCTTCAAGGGACAGGCCCAGATAACTACTCAGCATCTATCTATCTATCGTTCACTCTACCGCTACTCCACGTGCTCCCAGTGTCTCGCCGTCTACCCTCCCTTCAAGGGACAGGCTCAGGTAACTACTCAGCATCTATCTATCGTTCACTCTACCGCTACTCCACATGCTCCCAGTGCCTCGCCGTCTACCCTCCCTTCAAGGGACAGGCCCAGGTAACTACTCAGCATCTATCTATCTATCGTTCACTCTACCGCTACTCCACGTGCTCCCAGTGCCTCGCCGTCTACCCTCCCTTCAAGGGACAGGCTCAGGTAACTACTCAGCATCTATCTATCTATCGTTCACTCTACCGCTACTCCACGTGCTCCCAGTGTCTCGCCGTCTACCCTCCCTTCAAGGGACAGGCTCAGGTAACTACTCAGCATCTATCTATCTATCGTTCACTCTACCGCTACTCCACGTGCTCCCAGTGCCTCGCCGTCTACCCTCCCTTCAAGAGACAGGCCCAGGTAACTACTCAGCATCTATCTATCTATCGTTCACTCTACCGCTACTCCACGTGCTCCCAGTGTCTCGCCGTCTACCCTCCCTTCAAGGGACAGGCTCAGGTAACTACTCAGCATCTATCTATATATCGTTCACTCTACCGCTACTCCACGTGCTCCCAGTGTCTTGCCGTCTACCCTCCCTTCAAGGGACAGGCTCAGGTAACTACTCAGCATCTATCTATCTATCGTTCACTCTACCGCTACTCCACATGCTCCCAGTGTCTCGCCGTCTACCCTCCCTTCAAGGGACAGGCTCAGGTAACTACTCAGCATCTATCTATCTATCGTTCACTCTACCGCTACTCCACATGCTCCCAGTGTCTCGCCGTCTACCCTCCCTTCAAGGGACAGGCCCAGGTAACTACTCAGCATCTATCTATCTATCGTTCACTCTACCGCTACTCCACGTGCTCCCAGTGTCTCGCCGTCTACCCTCCCTTCAAGGGACAAGCCCAGGTAACTACTCAGCATCTATCTATCGTTCACTCTACCGCTACTCCACGTGCTCCCAGTGTCTCGCCGTCTACCCTCCCTTCAAGGGACAGGCTCAGGTAACTACTCAGCATCTATCTATCTATCGTTCACTCTACCGCTACTCCACGTGCTCCCAGTGCCTCGCCGTCTACCCTCCCTTCAAGGGACAGGCCCAGGTAACTACCTAGCATCTATCTATCTATCGTTCACTCTACCGCTACTCCACGTGCTCCCAGTATCTCGCCGTCTACCCTCCCTTCAAGGGACAGGCTCAGGTAACTACCTAGCATCTATCTATCGTTCACTCTACCGCTACTCCACGTGCTCCCAGTGCCTCGCCGTCTACCCTCCCTTCAAGGGACAGGCCCAGGTAACTACTCACCATCTATCTATCTATCGTTCACTCTACCGCTACTCCACGTGCTCCCAGTGCCTCGCCGTCTACCCTCCCTTCAAGGGACAGGCTCAGGTAACTACTCAGCATCTATCTATCTATCGTTCACTCTACCGCTACTCCACGTGCTCCCAGTGTCTCGCCGTCTACCCTCCCTTCAAGGGACAGGCTCAGGTAACTACTCAGCATCTATCTATCGTTCACTCTACCGCTACTCCACGTGCTCCCAGTGTCTCGCCGTCTACCCTCCCTTCAAGGGACAGGCTCAGGTAACTACTCAGCATCTATCTATCTATCGTTCACTCTACCGCTACTCCACGTGCTCCCAGTGCCTCGCCGTCTACCCTCCCTTCAAGGGACAGGCTCAGGTAACTACTCAGCATCTATCTATCGTTCACTCTACCGCTACTCCACGTGCTCCCAGTGTCTCGCCGTCTACCCTCCCTTCAAGGGACAGGCTCAGGTAACTACTCAGCATCTATCTATCTATCGTTCACTCTACCGCTACTCCACGTGCTCCCAGTGCCTCGCCGTCTACCCTCCCTTCAAGGGACAGGCTCAGGTAACTACTCAGCATCTATCTATCTATCGTTCACTCTACCGCTACTCCACGTGCTCCCAGTGTCTCGCCGTCTACCCTCCCTTCAAGGGACAGGCCCAGGTAACTACTCAGCATCTATCTATCTATCGTTCACTCTACCGCTACTCCACGTGCTCCCAGTGTCTCGCCGTCTACCCTCCCTTCAAGGGACAGGCTCAGGTAACTACTCAGCATCTATCTATCGTTCACTCTACCGCTACTCCACATGCTCCCAGTGTCTCGCCGTCTACCCTCCCTTCAAGGGACAGGCTCAGGTAACTACTCAGCATCTATCTATCTATCGTTCACTCTACCGCTACTCCACATGCTCCCAGTGTCTCGCCGTCTACCTTCCCTTCAAGGGACACGCTCAGGAAACTACTCAGCATCTATCTATCTATCGTTCACTCTACCGCTACTCCACATGCTCCCAGTGTCTCGCCGTCTACCCTCCCTTCAAGGGACAGGCTCAGGTAACTACTCAGCATCTATCTATCTATCGTTCACTCTACCGCTACTCCACGTGCTCCCAGTGCCTCGCCGTCTACCCTCCCTTCAAGGGACAGGCTCAGGTAACTACTCAGCATTTATATATCTATCGTTCACTCTACCGCTACTCCACATGCTCCCAGTGTCTCGCCGTCTACCTTCCCTTCAAGGGACGGGCTCAGGAAACTACTCAGCATCTATCTATCTATCGTTCACTCTACCGCTACTCCACATGCTCCCAGTGTCTCGCCGTCTACCCTCCCTTCAAGGGACAGGCTCAGGTAACTACTCAGCATCTATATATCTATCGTTCACTCTACCGCTACTCCACGTGCTCCCAGTGCCTCGCCGTCTACCCTCCCTTCAAGGGACAGGCTCAGGTAACTACTCAGCATCTATCTATCGTTCACTCTACCGCTACTCCACGTGCTCCCAGTGCCTCGCCGTCTACCCTCCCTTCAAGAGACAGGCTTAGGTAACTACTCAGCATCTATCTATCGTTCACTCTACCGCTACTCGACGTGCTCCCAGTGTCTCGCCGTCTACCCTCCCTTCAAGGGACAGGCTCAGGTAACTACTCAGCATCTATCTATCTATCGTTCACTCTACCGCTACTCCACGTGCTCCCAGTGCCTCGCCGTCTACCCTCCCTTCAAGAGACAGGCCCAGGTAACTACTCAGCATCTATCTATCTATCGTTCACTCTACCGCTACTCCACGTGCTCCCAGTGTCTCGCCGTCTACCCTCCCTTCAAGGGACAGGCTCAGGTAACTACTCAGCATCTATCTATCTATCGTTCACTCTACCGCTACTCCACGTGCTCCCAGTGCCTCGCCGTCTACCCTCCCTTCAAGGGACAGGCCCAGGTAACTACCTAGCATCTATCTATCTATCGTTCACTCTACCGCTACTCCACGTGCTCCCAGTATCTCGCCGTCTACCCTCCCTTCAAGGGACAGGCTCAGGTAACTACCTAGCATCTATCTATCGTTCACTCTACCGCTACTCCACGTGCTCCCAGTGCCTCGCCGTCTACCCTCCCTTCAAGGGACAGGCCCAGGTAACTACTCACCATCTATCTATCTATCGTTCACTCTACCGCTACTCCACGTGCTCCCAGTGCCTCGCCGTCTACCCTCCCTTCAAGGGACAGGCTCAGGTAACTACTCAGCATCTATCTATCTATCGTTCACTCTACCGCTACTCCACGTGCTCCCAGTGTCTCGCCGTCTACCCTCCCTTCAAGGGACAGGCTCAGGTAACTACTCAGCATCTATCTATCGTTCACTCTACCGCTACTCCACGTGCTCCCAGTGTCTCGCCGTCTACCCTCCCTTCAAGGGACAGGCTCAGGTAACTACTCAGCATCTATCTATCTATCGTTCACTCTACCGCTACTCCACGTGCTCCCAGTGCCTCGCCGTCTACCCTCCCTTCAAGGGACAGGCTCAGGTAACTACTCAGCATCTATCTATCGTTCACTCTACCGCTACTCCACGTGCTCCCAGTGTCTCGCCGTCTACCCTCCCTTCAAGGGACAGGCTCAGGTAACTACTCAGCATCTATCTATCTATCGTTCACTCTACCGCTACTCCACGTGCTCCCAGTGCCTCGCCGTCTACCCTCCCTTCAAGGGACAGGCTCAGGTAACTACTCAGCATCTATCTATCTATCGTTCACTCTACCGCTACTCCACGTGCTCCCAGTGTCTCGCCGTCTACCCTCCCTTCAAGGGACAGGCCCAGGTAACTACTCAGCATCTATCTATCTATCGTTCACTCTACCGCTACTCCACGTGCTCCCAGTGTCTCGCCGTCTACCCTCCCTTCAAGGGACAGGCTCAGGTAACTACTCAGCATCTATCTATCGTTCACTCTACCGCTACTCCACGTGCTCCCAGTGTCTCGCCGTCTACCCTCCCTTCAAGGGACAGGCTCAGGTAACTACTCAGCATCTATCTATCTATCGTTCACTCTACCGCTACTCCACATGCTCCCAGTGTCTCGCCGTCTACCTTCCCTTCAAGGGACAGGCTCAGGAAACTACTCAGCATCTATCTATCTATCGTTCACTCTACCGCTACTCCACATGCTCCCAGTGTCTCGCCGTCTACCCTCCCTTCAAGGGACAGGCTCAGGTAACTACTCAGCATCTATCTATCTATCGTTCACTCTACCGCTACTCCACGTGCTCCCAGTGCCTCGCCGTCTACCCTCCCTTCAAGGGACAGGCTCAGGTAACTACTCAGCATTTATATATCTATCGTTCACTCTACCGCTACTCCACATGCTCCCAGTGTCTCGCCGTCTACCTTCCCTTCAAGGGTCGGGCTCAGGAAACTACTCAGCATCTATCTATCTATCGTTCACTCTACCGCTACTCCACATGCTCCCAGTGTCTCGCCGTCTACCCTCCCTTCAAGGGACAGGCTCAGGTAACTACTCAGCATCTATATATCTATCGTTCACTCTACCGCTACTCCACGTGCTCCCAGTGCCTCGCCGTCTACCCTCCCTTCAAGGGACAGGCTCAGGTAACTACTCAGCATCTATCTATCGTTCACTCTACCGCTACTCCACGTGCTCCCAGTGCCTCGCCGTCTACCCTCCCTTCAAGAGACAGGCTTAGGTAACTACTCAGCATCTATCTATCGTTCACTCTACCGCTACTCGACGTGCTCCCAGTGTCTCGCCGTCTACCCTCCCTTCAAGGGACAGGCTCAGGTAACTACTCAGCATCTATCTATCTATCGTTCACTCTACCGCTACTCCACGTGCTCCCAGTGCCTCGCCGTCTACCCTCCCTTCAAGAGACAGGCCCAGGTAACTACTCAGCATCTATCTATCTATCGTTCACTCTACCGCTACTCCACGTGCTCCCAGTGTCTCGCCGTCTACCCTCCCTTCAAGGGACAGGCTCAGGTAACTACTCAGCATCTATCTATATATCGTTCACTCTACCGCTACTCCACGTGCTCCCAGTGTCTTGCCGTCTACCCTCCCTTCAAGGGACAGGCTCAGGTAACTACTCAGCATCTATCTATCTATCGTTCACTCTACCGCTACTCCACATGCTCCCAGTGTCTCGCCGTCTACCCTCCCTTCAAGGGACAGGCTCAGGTAACTACTCAGCATCTATCTATCTATCGTTCACTCTACCGCTACTCCACATGCTCCCAGTGTCTCGCCGTCTACCCTCCCTTCAAGGGACAGGCCCAGGTAACTACTCACCATCTATCTATCTATCGTTCACTCTACCGCTACTCCACGTGCTCCCAGTGCCTCGCCGTCTACCCTCCCTTCAAGGGACAGGCTCAGGTAACTACTCAGCATCTATCTATCTATCGTTCACTCTACCGCTACTCCACGTGCTCCCAGTGTCTCGCCGTCTACCCTCCCTTCAAGGGACAGGCTCAGGTAACTACTCAGCATCTATCTATCGTTCACTCTACCGCTACTCCACATGCTCCCAGTGTCTCGCCGTCTACCCTCCCTTCAAGGGACAGGCTCAGGTAACTACTCAGCATCTATCTATCTATCGTTCACTCTACCGCTACTCCACGTGCTCCCAGTGCCTCGCCGTCTACCCTCCCTTCAAGGGACAGGCTCAGGTAACTACTCAGCATCTATCTATCGTTCACTCTACCGCTACTCCACGTGCTCCCAGTGTCTCGCCGTCTACCCTCCCTTCAAGGGACAGGCTCAGGTAACTACTCAGCATCTATCTATCTATCGTTCACTCTACCGCTACTCCACGTGCTCCCAGTGCCTCGCCGTCTACCCTCCCTTCAAGGGACAGGCTCAGGTAACTACTCAGCATCTATCTATCTATCGTTCACTCTACCGCTACTCCACGTGCTCCCAGTGTCTCGCCGTCTACCCTCCCTTCAAGGGACAGGCCCAGGTAACTACTCAGCATCTATCTATCTATCGTTCACTCTACCGCTACTCCACGTGCTCCCAGTGTCTCGCCGTCTACCCTCCCTTCAAGGGACAGGCTCAGGTAACTACTCAGCATCTATCTATCGTTCACTCTACCGCTACTCCACGTGCTCCCAGTGTCTCGCCGTCTACCCTCCCTTCAAGGGACAGGCTCAGGTAACTACTCAGCATCTATCTATCTATCGTTCACTCTACCGCTACTCCACATGCTCCCAGTGTCTCGCCGTCTACCTTCCCTTCAAGGGACACGCTCAGGAAACTACTCAGCATCTATCTATCTATCGTTCACTCTACCGCTACTCCACATGCTCCCAGTGTCTCGCCGTCTACCCTCCCTTCAAGGGACAGGCTCAGGTAACTACTCAGCATCTATCTATCTATCGTTCACTCTACCGCTACTCCACGTGCTCCCAGTGCCTCGCCGTCTACCCTCCCTTCAAGGGACAGGCTCAGGTAACTACTCAGCATCTATCTATCTATCGTTCACTCTACCGCTACTCCACGTGCTCCCAGTGCCTCGCCGTCTACCCTCCCTTCAAGGGACAGGCTCAGGTAACTACTCAGCATCTATCTATCTATCGTTCACTCTACCGCTACTCCACGTGCTCCCAGTGCCTCGCCGTCTACCCTCCCTTCAAGGGACAGGCTCAGGTAACTACTCAGCATTTATATATCTATCGTTCACTCTACCGCTACTCCACATGCTCCCAGTGTCTCGCCGTCTACCTTCCCTTCAAGGGACGGGCTCAGGAAACTACTCAGCATCTATCTATCTATCGTTCACTCTACCGCTACTCCACATGCTCCCAGTGTCTCGCCGTCTACCCTCCCTTCAAGGGACAGGCTCAGGTAACTACTCAGCATCTATATATCTATCGTTCACTCTACCGCTACTCCACGTGCTCCCAGTGCCTCGCCGTCTACCCTCCCTTCAAGGGACAGGCTCAGGTAACTACTCAGCATCTATCTATCGTTCACTCTACCGCTACTCCACGTGCTCCCAGTGCCTCGCCGTCTACCCTCCCTTCAAGAGACAGGCTTAGGTAACTAATCAGCATCTATCTATCGTTCACTCTACCGCTACTCCACGTGCTCCCAGTGTCTCGCCGTCTACCCTCCCTTCAAGGGACAGGCTCAGGTAACTACTCAGCATCTATCTATCTATCGTTCACTCTACCGCTACTCCACGTGCTCCCAGTGCCTCGCCGTCTACCCTCCCTTCAAGAGACAGGCCCAGGTAACTACTCAGCATCTATCTATCTATCGTTCACTCTACCGCTACTCCACGTGCTCCCAGTGCCTCGCCGTCTACCCTCCCTTCAAGGGACAGGCTCAGGTAACTACTCAGCATCTATCTATATATCGTTCACTCTACCGCTACTCCACGTGCTCCCAGTGTCTTGCCGTCTACCCTCCCTTCAAGGGACAGGCTCAGGTAACTACTCAGCATCTATCTATCTATCGTTCACTCTACCGCTACTCCACATGCTCCCAGTGTCTCGCCGTCTACCCTCCCTTCAAGGGACAGGCTCAGGTAACTACTCAGCATCTATCTATCTATCGTTCACTCTACCGCTACTCCACATGCTCCCAGTGTCTCGCCGTCTACCCTCCCTTCAAGGGACAGGCCCAGGTAACTACTCAGCATCTATCTATCTATCGTTCACTCTACCGCTACTCCACGTGCTCCCAGTGTCTCGCCGTCTACCCTCCCTTCAAGGGACAAGCCCAGGTAACTACTCAGCATCTATCTATCGTTCACTCTACCGCTACTCCACGTGCTCCCAGTGTCTCGCCGTCTACCCTCCCTTCAAGGGACAGGCTCAGGTAACTACTCAGCATCTATCTATCTATCGTTCACTCTACCGCTACTCCACGTGCTCCCAGTGCCTCGCCGTCTACCCTCCCTTCAAGGGACAGGCCCAGGTAACTACCTAGCATCTATCTATCTATCGTTCACTCTACCGCTACTCCACGTGCTCCCAGTATCTCGCCGTCTACCCTCCCTTCAAGGGACAGGCTCAGGTAACTACCTAGCATCTATCTATCGTTCACTCTACCGCTACTCCACGTGCTCCCAGTGCCTCGCCGTCTACCCTCCCTTCAAGGGACAGGCCCAGGTAACTACTCACCATCTATCTATCTATCGTTCACTCTACCGCTACTCCACGTGCTCCCAGTGCCTCGCCGTCTACCCTCCCTTCAAGGGACAGGCTCAGGTAACTACTCAGCATCTATCTATCTATCGTTCACTCTACCGCTACTCCACGTGCTCCCAGTGTCTCGCCGTCTACCCTCCCTTCAAGGGACAGGCTCAGGTAACTACTCAGCATCTATCTATCGTTCACTCTACCGCTACTCCACGTGCTCCCAGTGTCTCGCCGTCTACCCTCCCTTTAAGGGACAGGCTCAGGTAACTACTCAGCATCTATCTATCTATCGTTCACTCTACCGCTACTCCACGTGCTCCCAGTGCCTCGCCGTCTACCCTCCCTTCAAGGGACAGGCTCAGGTAACTACTCAGCATCTATCTATCGTTCACTCTACCGCTACTCCACGTGCTCCCAGTGTCTCGCCGTCTACCCTCCCTTCAAGGGACAGGCTCAGGTAACTACTCAGCATCTATCTATCTATCGTTCACTCTACCGCTACTCCACGTGCTCCCAGTGCCTCGCCGTCTACCCTCCCTTCAAGGGACAGGCTCAGGTAACTACTCAGCATCTATCTATCTATCGTTCACTCTACCGCTACTCCACGTGCTCCCAGTGTCTCGCCGTCTACCCTCCCTTCAAGGGACAGGCCCAGGTAACTACTCAGCATCTATCTATCTATCGTTCACTCTACCGCTACTCCACGTGTTCCCAGTGTCTCGCCGTCTACCCTCCCTTCAAGGGACAGGCTCAGGTAACTACTCAGCATCTATCTATCGTTCACTCTACCGCTACTCCACGTGCTCCCAGTGTCTCGCCGTCTACCCTCCCTTCAAGGGACAGGCTCAGGTAACTACTCAGCATCTATCTATCTATCGTTCACTCTACCGCTACTCCACATGCTCCCAGTGTCTCGCCGTCTACCTTCCCTTCAAGGGACACGCTCAGGAAACTACTCAGCATCTATCTATCTATCGTTCACTCTACCGCTACTCCACATGCTCCCAGTGTCTCGCCGTCTACCCTCCCTTCAAGGGACAGGCTCAGGTAACTACTCAGCATCTATCTATCTATCGTTCACTCTACCGCTACTCCACGTGCTCCCAGTGCCTCGCCGTCTACCCTCCCTTCAAGGGACAGGCTCAGGTAACTACTCAGCATCTATCTATCTATCGTTCACTCTACCGCTACTCCACGTGCTCCCAGTGCCTCGCCGTCTACCCTCCCTTCAAGGGACAGGCTCAGGTAACTACTCAGCATCTATCTATCTATCGTTCACTCTACCGCTACTCCACGTGCTCCCAGTGCCTCGCCGTCTACCCTCCCTTCAAGGGACAGGCTCAGGTAACTACTCAGCATTTATATATCTATCGTTCACTCTACCGCTACTCCACATGCTCCCAGTGTCTCGCCGTCTACCTTCCCTTCAAGGGACGGGCTCAGGAAACTACTCAGCATCTATCTATCTATCGTTCACTCTACCGCTACTCCACATGCTCCCAGTGTCTCGCCGTCTACCCTCCCTTCAAGGGACAGGCTCAGGTAACTACTCAGCATCTATATATCTATCGTTCACTCTACCGCTACTCCACGTGCTCCCAGTGCCTCGCCGTCTACTCTCCCTTCAAGGGACAGGCTCAGGTAACTACTCAGCATCTATCTATCGTTCACTCTACCGCTACTCCACGTGCTCCCAGTGCCTCGCCGTCTACCCTCCCTTCAAGAGACAGGCTTAGGTAACTACTCAGCATCTATCTATCGTTCACTCTACCGCTACTCCACGTGCTCCCAGTGTCTCGCCGTCTACCCTCCCTTCAAGGGACAGGCCCAGGTAACTACTCAGCATCTATCTATCTATCGTTCACTCTACCGCTACTCCACGTGCTCCCAGTGTCTCGCCGTCTACCCTCCCTTCAAGGGACAGGCTCAGGTAACTACTCAGCATCTATCTATCGTTCACTCTACCGCTACTCCACGTGCTCCCAGTGTCTCGCCGTCTACCCTCCCTTCAAGGGACAGGCTCAGGTAACTACTCAGCATCTATCTATCGTTCACTCTACCGCTACTCCACGTGCTCCCAGTGCCTCGCCGTCTACCCTCCCTTCAAGAGACAGGCCCAGGTAACTACTCAGCATCTATCTATCTATCGTTCACTCTACCGCTACTCTACGTGCTCCCAGTGTCTCGCCGTCTACCCTCCCTTCAAGGGACAGGCTCAGGTAACTACTCAGCATCTATCTATCGTTCACTCTACCGCTACTCCACGTGCTCCCAGTGTCTCGCCGTCTACCCTCCCTTCAAGGGACAGGCTCAGGTAACTACTCAGCATCTATCTATCTATCGTTCACTCTACCGCTACTCCACGTGCTCCCAGTGCCTCGCCGTCTACCCTCCCTTCAAGGGACAGGCTCAGGTAACTACTCAGCATCTATCTATCTATCGTTCACTCTACCGCTACTCCACATGCTCCCAGTGTCTCGCCGTCTACCCTCCCTTCAAGGGACAGGCCCAGGTAACTACTCAGCATCTATCTATCTATCGTTCACTCTACCGCTACTCCACATGCTCCCAGTGTCTCGCCGTCTACCCTCCCTTCAAGGGACAGGCCCAGGTAACTACTCAGCATCTATATATCTATCGTTCACTCTACCGCTACTCCACGTGCTCCCAGTGTCTCCCCGTCTACCCTCCCTTCAAGGGATAGGCAAAGGTAACTACTCAGCATCTATCTATCTATCGTTCACTCTACCGCTACTCCACGTGCTCCCAGTGCCTCGCCGTCTACCCTCCCTTCAAGGGACAGGCCCAGGTAACTACTCAGCATCTATCTATCTATCGTTCACTCTACCGCTACTCCACGTGCTCCCAGTGTCTCACCGTCTACCCTCCCTTCAAGGGACAGGCTCAGGTAACTACTCAGCATCTATCTATCTATCGTTCACTCTACCGCTACTCCACGTGCTCCCAGTGCCTCGCCGTCTACCCTCCCTTCAAGGGACAGGCTCAGGTAACTACTCAGCATCTATCTATCTATCTATCGTTCACTCTACCGCTACTCCACGTGCTCCCAGTGTCTCCCCGTCTACCCTCCCTTCAAGGGACAGGCCCAGGTAACTACTCAGCATCTATCTATCGTTCACTCTACCGCTACTCCACGTGCTCCCAGTGTCTCGCCGTCTACCCTCCCTTCAAGGGACAGGCCCAGGTAACTACTCAGCATCTATCTATCTATCGTTCACTCTACCGCTACTCCACGTGCTCCCAGTGTCTCGCCGTCTACCCTCCCTTCAAGGGACAGGCCCAGGTAACTACTCAGCATCTATCTATCGTTCACTCTACCGCTACTCCACGTGCTCCCAGTGCCTCGCCGTCTACCCTCCCTTCAAGGGACAGGCTCAGGTAACTACTCAGCATCTATCTATCTATCGTTCACTCTACCGCTACTCCACGTGCTCCCAGTGCCTCGCCGTCTACCCTCCCTTCAAGGGACAGGCTCAGGTAACTACTCAGCATCTATCTATCTATCGTTCACTCTACCGCTACTCCACATGCTCCCAGTGTCTCGCCGTCTACCCTCCCTTCAAGGGACAGGCTCAGGTAACTACTCAGCATCTATCTATCTATCGTTCACTCTACCGCTACTCCACATGCTCCCAGTGTCTCGCCGTCTACCCTCCCTTCAAGGGATAGGCCCAGGTAACTACTCAGCATCTATCTATCTATCGTTCACTCTACCGCTACTCCACGTGCTCCCAGTGCCTCGCCGTCTACCCTCCCTTCAAGGGACAGGCCCAGGTAACTACTCAGCATCTATCTATCTATCGTTCACTCTACCGCTACTCCACGTGCTCCCAGTGTCTCACCGTCTACCCTCCCTTCAAGGGACAGGCTCAGGTAACTACTCAGCATCTATCTATCTATCGTTCACTCTACCGCTACTCCACGTGCTCCCAGTGCCTCGCCGTCTACCCTCCCTTCAAGGGACAGGCTCAGGTAACTACTCAGCATCTATCTATCTATCGTTCACTCTACCGCTACTCCACGTGCTCCCAGTGTCTCCCCGTCTACCCTCCCTTCAAGGGACAGGCCCAGGTAACTACTCAGCATCTATCTATCGTTCACTCTACCGCTACTCCACGTGCTCCCAGTGTCTCGCCGTCTACCCTCCCTTCAAGGGACAGGCCCAGGTAACTACTCAGCATCTATCTATCTATCGTTCACTCTACCGCTACTCCACGTGCTCCCAGTGTCTCGCCGTCTACCCTCCCTTCAAGGGACAGGCCCAGGTAACTACTCAGCATCTATCTATCGTTCACTCTACCGCTACTCCACGTGCTCCCAGTGCCTCGCCGTCTACCCTCCCTTCAAGGGACAGGCTCAGGTAACTACCTAGCATCTATCTATCGTTCACTCTACCGCTACTCCACGTGCTCCCAGTGTCTCGCCGTCTACCCTCCCTTCAAGGGACAGGCCCAGGTAACTACTCAGCATCTATCTATCTATCGTTCACTCTACCGCTACTCCACGTGTTCCCAGTGCCTCGCCGTCTACCCTCCCTTCAAGGGACAGGCTCAGGTAACTACTCAGCATCTATCTATCTATCGTTCACTCTACCGCTACTCCACGTGCTCCCAGTGTCTCGCCGTCTACCCTCCCTTCAAGGGACAGGCTCAGGTAACTACTCAGCATCTATCTATCTATCGTTCACTCTACCGCTACTCCACGTGCTCCCAGTGTCTCGCCGTCTACCCTCCCTTCAAGGGACAGGCTCAGGTAACTACTCAGCATCTATCTATCTATCGTTCACTCTACCGCTACTCCACGTGCTCCCAGTGTCTCGCCGTCTACCCTCCCTTCAAGGGACAGGCTCAGGTAACTACTCAGCATCTATCTATCTATCGTTCACTCACTCTACCGCTACTCCACGTGCTCCCAGTGTCTCGCCGTCTACCCTCCCTTCAAGGGACAGGCTCAGGTAACTACTCAGCATCTATCTATCGTTCACTCAGATAAGGTGTAGATGACCAAACATGATGCTAAATCATAATTCTTACTTAGTTACAAATGTTGGTTGAGTGGTTTGATTGCATCAACGATTTGGATTTGATGTAAACAAGACCTTTTTTTTGCCATGAATACATATTACTTGTTTCATTTGTAAGATATTTTTATATTCACATAACTTCATTGTTTACATAGATGACGTATCAAATTTTATCCAAAAGAAAATTATTTGGAAAAGATGCATCTTTACCCTTTCACCCCTTCAGGCTTGAAATCGAGCTAAACAATGTAATTGTGTCTGGTTTTTTTCAAGGTGAAAGTGTATTATTAAGATGTATTTCCATTTGATTACCAGAAGTGCAAGTGGTGTCGGAACTGCCCGGAAGGGAAGTGTATCCGGGTCGACGCGGACTGTCGTGACGAGTGTAACGGAGAGCAGCACTCCATCAGTCAGGCTGACGAGTGTCCCCAGTACATGTGTCCCTTCGCAGACTGCCAGCGCTGCACACAACAGGGCAAATGCATCTGGACTCGCAACATCAGGAGATCAAGTGGGTCACTTTAAATATATATTTGATATGTTTAACTATATAATTTAAGTTAATTTCTTGGTTGTTACTGAAAATAACTATTATTATTTCCAACTTCACGAGATCAAGTGGGTCACTTTCAAGATATATTTGATATGTGTAACTATACAACTAAAGTTGATTTCTTGGTCTTCACTGAAAGTGACTATTATTATTACTTCCAACCTCAGGAGATCAAGTAGGTCATTGGTGAGAAAATATTTATTAGTTTATAAAGCCAATTCCAGTTACTTTCTATATTTTCTGTGACATGGACACTGCATATCCATTATGAATTCAATCATGGGAACATGACATTGCACTTCAGGAGATCAAGTGGGTCACTTTAAATATATATTGGATATGTTTATCTATTAATTAATTTCTTGGTTGTTACTTAAAATAACTATTATTATTTCAAACTTCACTAGATCATTGTTGAGAAATTCTGTGACACTGCATATCAATTATGAATTCAATCTGACATTGCACTTAGTACAACAGGCACTAGGGACATTTTACCTGCAACTAAAACAAAGTTTCTTTCCATAATTGTTGTTTTCTTTTAAAATATCATTATGCTGATTTCAAATCAAAAGATGTGTTTAGTGTATGGTGGACTGTGTTCCAATCACTAAAGCTAACAGGTGAAAGGCCTCATTGTTTGACCAAACAGTAAATGTCTTTGATCAAACCACAAGATGCGGACATTACTGATTGTCTGATAACTTGCACGTCAGGTGAAGTGAGTCGGTCCTGGCGGGACACCCCGATGTTCAACTGGAACTGTCTCACTGCCTCCCTACAGTCTGACCGAGACAACTACACGAGCATCCCTCCCAACCTCTGCCCGCCCCGCTGTCACATGTTCAGGACGTGTGACCTCTGTCTGGCCTCGGTGGGAGGGGAGGGAGGATCAAAGGGGTGTATCTGGAGTGAAACCCTGCAGGAGGTATATATATATTCTACATTTATTCTACCTGTCAGTCACGTTGATTCCGTACAATTTCAATGGACCAAAGATAAACTGATCCAACTTATCATATTTAAATCTTTCAGTCAAGATTGCTATGTGTCTCTATTTAGATATTGTCGAAGGAGGTCACTGTTGATTTGAAACCAAGTAAGGGTCCATTTTAGTTTGAATGTCACAGTAGGAGTATTCAAGTAGTAAATGAACAAATATTGCATGTTGTTCTTCTGACTTTTTTTAAGAAAATGAAAGAGTTGTAACAAAAAGAATGATAAATACAACTCTTTAAGTGAAATACCACAGCACATATCTATCAAATCAATTGACAATGTAATCACAATCTAAACAAGTTGATTCTGTCCTCCATGAAGTGTCCTTTCTTCTATGCAGTGCATGCCCCCCGCCTACCGGCCACTGCGCTGCTCGTTCGGAGAATGTGGCTTTGTGATCCAGCAACGGAAGAACAAGTCTCTGCAGCAGTCCGGGCGATGTCCCCTCCCCTGCGGCAACTACTCCAAGTGCTCTGAGTGTATCACGGCCCCGGGGTGTGGCTGGTGCGCCTTTGGGGGTCAGAACGGGCTTGGGGTCTGTATGAAGGGGGGGCTGGCGGGACCATCAGGGGGGGCGTGTCTCTACGATCATCGCATGGACATTCCTACACGTAGGTGGAACTTGATAGGCATAGCATGGTTTTTGTAACAAGAACTAGTCATGAAGCTCAGGATTGTGGAAAAAGAGTATAGCTTGTAAAGCATTATGACTGGTATTCTGAAAGAAGTTTTACAAATGATTAGGAGATGCATTAGGCTAGCTGTAATCTGTTTTGACATTAAAAAATCAACTTTTCTGAATAAACTATCCCGAATGGCTACCGAATTGATATGGTCTGTATTGACCCTGCTCAGTTGCGATCAGTTCTCGTATATTGCAATGATTTTGTGAGAGGATTTTACTTGAATGTTGATTTGTTACGTACATATAAAACGTAATTGTCTTATAATAGCAGATCTTGTCTCCTGGGCTATATATGTTATATGTTAACTCTGACCTATCTATTGCAAGTGGTTGTGTACGTGCTTGTGTAATGTGTCTGTGACAGAATCAGGTGAATGTTGAACCCGTGTTCAATAACAATGGATGAAGCAATTCTATTTCACTACTGCATCATTTGTAAGGAGACAGTGTTGATAAGACACAGGAACTGTTTTGCAGGGAAGATGGAGAAGAGCCGCCTGCCGCTGTCAGATGTAGGTACAGGAGCACATCAGTGGGCGTTCCACCAGTGTCCCCCGGAAAACGAGTGCATCAACGGACATCACACCTGCAACCACGACACTCAGAACTGCATCGACAACCCCGCGTCCTTCAGGTGTGAGTGCAAGAAGGGTTACGTGAAGAAGCAGGAGTAAGTTTGATACTTTCTAGACCTTGACCTTTAATGTTCTTGGGTACATTACTGTTGTCACCATTAATCTATTTGACCAAGACAATTTTGTAAGTTAACCAAGAGTTGTACTTATCCAACTTCAGTTCTGCTTCAAAAGTAATTACAGGGCCAGAAAAGAGCCATTACTTGTTCAGGGTTTTTAATTATCTAGTTTTTTACTCAATTAGCTGAAACTAGAGTTATAATGATACTGCATTTTCAAGAATCAGGATTCCAATACTATCTTTGTGGAAATGCAACTATGACTCGATTCCGATGAGTTAGTGACCCTTTGATGATAGTTTGTTTGTTTGAATAGTATTTTTTACTGTGAACAATTGTTTTTCCCTTAACAAGGCTTTTGTCAATGTCATAGTACATGATATATTTTGTGAACATAAACATTAGAATGTATTCCTTGATAAGCTGACACATCGATAACATTTGGCATGTCAAATCAAATCACTTTATTCAGAATTGAATGCCATATGGCCAAGAGTACAACAGATATTATGTATTTAAATGATATGGTGTGTAGAGGAAGTATATAGTATATGAAGTAGTAATTATATTACTGTAGGTTCAGATTTAGAAATATACATGTCTTTTTGAGAAAAGTTTTTATTTTGTGCCCTCATGAGAGCTTGGAATTTAACAGTAGAAGGAGGGCTATGATAAAAGTATTATAACTCTGCCAACTCACTGAGCATATCTTTGATCTTTCACACCTACAAGCCAGAAATCAGAATCCCAAATTGTTGTCCCTCTGTCAACTGACTGAGTATTTCGTATACCCTTTAACACATACAAGCCAGAAATGAGACTCCAAAGCGTATTTGTCCCTGGTTCTGGGGTTCTGAAGGATGAAAGGGTTAATACATACAATCATGTTTAACAGTGGACAGCAGTGTGACCCAGTCTGTCACCACCAGTGTCAACACGGACAGTGTACCAACCCGGACGTGTGCAAGTGCGACTTCGGCTGGGTGGGCTTGAAGTGTGATGTTGAGTGTAAGTGTAACAAGCACAGCGACTGTCTGAACGAGCAGGAGGTCAACGTGTGTAACAAGTGCCGCAACAACACCCAGGTAAAAGCTCTCTGTGAATCTGGTTATACCCGTGCTACGTACGAATAGCTCAATTTGTCTAATGTGTCACAACAACACTCAGGTGAATAGCTCCCTCCAATAATCAATTTGTCTAATGTGTCACAACAACACCCAGATGAATAGCTCCCTCCAATAATCAATTTGTCTAATGTGCCACAACAACACTCAGGTGAATAGCTCCCTCCAATAATCAATTTGTCTAATGTGCCACAACACCACCCAGGTGAATAGCTCCCTCCAATAATCAATTTGTCTAATGTGCCACAACAACACCCAGATGAATAGCTCCCTCCAATAATCAATTTGTCTAATGTGCCACAACAACACCCTGGTGAATAGCTCCCTCCAATAATCAATTTGTCTAATGTGCCACAACACCACCCAGGTGAATAGCTCCCTCCAATAATCAATTTGTCTAATGTGCCACAACAACACCCAGGTGAATAGCTCCCTCCAATAATCAATTTGTCTAATGTGTCACAACAACACTCAGGTGAATAGCTCCCTCCAATAATCAATTTGTCTAATGTGCCACAACAACACCCAGGTGAATAGCTCCCTCCAATAATCAATTTGTCTAATGTGCCACAACAACACCCAGATGAATAGCTCCCTCCAATAATCAATTTGTCTAATGTGCCACAACAACACCCAGATGAATAGCTCCCTCCAATAATCAATTTGTCTAATGTGCCACAACAACACCCAGATGAATAGCTCCCTCCAATAATCAATTTGTCTAATGTGCCACAACAACACCCAGGTGAATAGCTCCCTCCAATAATCAATTTGTCTAATGTGCCAAAACAACACCCAGGTGAATAGCTCCCTCCAATAATCAATTTGTCTAATGTGCCACAACAACACCCAGGTGACTAGCTCCCTCCAATAATCAATTTGTCTAATGTGCCACAACAACACCCAGGTGAATAGCTCCCTCCAATAATCAATTTGTCTAATGTGCCACAACAACACCCAGATGAATAGCTCCCTCCAATAATCAATTTGTCTAATGTGCCACAACAACACCCAGGTGAATAGCTCCCTCCAATAATCAATTTGTCTAATGTGCCACAACAACACCCAGGTGAATAGCTCCCTCCAATAATCAATTTGTCTAATGTGCCACAACAACACCCAGATGAATAGCTCCCTCCAATAATCAATTTGTCTAATGTGTCACAACAACACCCAGGTGAATAGATCCCTCCAATAATCAATTTGTCTAATGTGCCACAACAACACCCAGGTGAATAGCTCCCTCCAATAATCAATTTGTCTAATGTGCCACAACAACACCCAGGTGAATAGCTCCCTCCAATAATCAATTTGTCTAATGTGCCAAAACAACACCCAGGTGAATAGCTCCCTCCAATAATCAATTTGTCTAATGTGCCACAACAACACCTAGATGAATAGCTCCCTCCAATAATCAATTTGTCTAATGTGCCACAACAACACCCAGGTGAATAGCTCCCTCCAATAATCAATTTGTCTAATGTGCCAAAACAACACCCAGGTGAATAGCTCCCTCCAATAATCAATTTGTCTAATGTGCCACAACAACACCCAGGTGAATAGCTCCCTCCAATAATCAATTTGTCTAATGTGCCACAACAACACCGAGGTGAATAGCTCCCTCCAATAATCAATTTGTCTAATGTGCCACAACAACACCCAGGTGAATAGCTCCCTCCAATAATCAATTTGTCTAATGTGCCACAACAACACCCAGATAAATAGCTCCCTCCAATAATCAATTTGTCTAATGTGCCACAACAACACCCAGGTGAATAGCTCCCTCCAATAATCAATTTGTCTAATGTGCCACAACAACACCCAGGTGAATAGCTCCCTCCAATAATCAATTTGTCTAATGTGCCACAACAACACCCAGGTGAATAGCTCCCTCCAATAATCAATTTGTCTAATGTGCCACAACAACACCCAGATAAATAGCTCCCTCCAATAATCAATTTGTCTAATGTGCCACAACAACACCCAGATAAATAGCTCCCTCCAATAATCAATTTGTCTAATGTGCCACAACAACACCCAGATGAATAGCTCCCTCCAATAATCAATTTGTCTAATGTGCCACAACAACACCCAGGTGAATAGCTCCCTCCAATAATCAATGTGTCTAATGTGCCACAACAACACCCAGATGAATAGCTCCCTCCAATAATCAATTTGTCTAATGTGCCACAACAACACCCAGGTGAATAGCTCCCTCCAATAATCAATTTGTCTAATGTGTCACAACAACACCCAGGTGAATAGCTCCCTCCAATAATCAATTTGTCTAATGTGTCACAACAACACCCAGGTGAATAGCTCCCTCCAATAATCAATTTGTCTAATGTGCCACAACAACACCCAGGTGAATAGCTCCCTCCAATAATCAATTTGTCTAATGTGCCACAACAACACCCAGGTGAATAGCTCCCTCCAATAATCAATTTGTCTAATGTGCCACAACAACACCCAGATGAATAGCTCCCTCCAATAATCAATTTGTCTAATGTGCCACAACAACACCCAGGTGAATAGCTCCCTCCAATAATCAATTTACCATAAATAATCAAAAGTAAACTTTGTAAATCTGGAACTTGATAATTGTTTTGAGGCAATGACACTTTACATACCAAAATGGCAGCTTTCATTCAACCAGGGTAACGTTTAGATGTACTGGGAACTTAATCATTGACTGAGGAAGAGGGTCATTTAGATTTCTTTCTCTTCTTTTCTCTACGCTAGATAAAGCACAGAATTTTTTCCACAATTAATGTGAAGATTCAAGGTGTCAGTTATCCTCTTCATCTCTATTTCTTGCTGTTACGAAAGACGTGTAATCTTTCTCTGATTCCAGGGCAGTAGTTGTGATGAATGCCAGGAGAACTTTGTCGGGGATCCGAAGAACGGAGGGAAGTGTGTCCCATGCTACGAGTTCTGTCACAACCACACGGACCGATGCAAGAGGAGAGAATCACCTCTCTCGGTCAACTCAGGCTTGTCGGTGGGTGATCTGGGACTGTAGTAATCTGTATCTTAACGTCACCCGTGTCCATGATAAGGAAACTGATTATCTCCTTTCTTTCCTAATAGAACAAATTATTGAAGACGGTATCCAAAGTTGGAGAGGGTATCCTAGAAAACCTGTCCCAAAACCTTTTCATTATGAATACACAATCTTTATACCTAACAACTATTGATAATGATATCAATTCCAATGATAAAATTTGATGTTTACATTTCCAACTTCTATATGTCATCAATTGAACACAGTTCAAACAAATTTCTATATGATGGGTTACTGAATAAAATACTAAATTTATTTTCCAGCTTAGACTGTCTCGTAATGAATGAAAATGAACTCAAACATTGATCATGACAACATGACAGTGATTTTTTGACAAGGGCATTATTTAATAGATATTAAAGATATCTCCCTAAGAACCAGTAACAAGTCTCTTTTTGCTTGTGAGGGGCTATGGCAACATTACGCTTGTCTTGTAGCTACTTGGTATTATATATATATTTGTCCCAACAGCCCTTAGAGAGGATGGAATGGTCCAATGGACGTCGTCGAGAATACAAGTCTTCCAACCGAGGTCCGACCAACGAAGAGGCCGAGTGTGTTGAGTGTGAAGACAACACAATGGGTGATCGGTGCGAGGAATGTATGGAAGGTCACTTCCGCCTCCAGAACCTCCCTAAAACCCACTCTTGTATGGAGTAAGTATATATATACTGATATGCAAGATTTGGAGTTAGTTGTGTAAATGATGAAAGGTTGATAATGAATCCACCAAGATGAAGAGGGGATAGCGAAGGTGCACAATAACATACACTGGACAGAAAGCTTTGATGAATGCTTTAATTTGAAACTGTGTAATTAAAGATAGCATGTTAAGTATTTTTTTAAAAACCCTTTTAACTGTAAAGAACTTAATAACCAGACAGTCATGCCCCTCTAATGTGTCTATTAACAACTCCTTAACAAAGAAGTCTGGTGAATACATTAATTTGAAACTGTAATTAAAGATAGCATGTTAAGCATGTATTTCAAACCCTTTTAACTGTAAAGAACTTAATAACCAGACAGTCATGCTTCTCTTTTGAGTCTATGTTACATTAACAACTCCTATACACTGAAAGTGGTTGAGGCAGAGGATGTATTATGATCAATTATGATGCTCATGTTGATTGTTTGTGTCTAGATGCCAGTGTAACGGACACAGTAACTTCTGTCAGAAGCAGACGGGAGAGAACTGTCTGTGTCAGAACAACACCGAGAGTAAATGTGAGAAGGGCTCGGAGCCTTGCTGGAAGAGACAGGTGATATGCTTATTATGTACCCTTGACTGCTTGGAACAATTTTGGATCACATAAACTGCAATTATACAAATTCTTGTACATTTTGAGTCAAGCATTTTTGATGATAAGAACCCCAAACCTGACTCAGACATCACGATGCATGTACTATCAGTTTAACGCTGTCAATCAGGCTTGACTTCCATTTATGATGGACCGATAAGAGTTTTCAAAGTTTGTATCAGTCTTCATATACTAGGAATACCCAGCCACTAGTCGAATCAGATGACCTTGACCACAATTTCAAGGTCACTATGCGACTTCAACCAATAACAGTTACAACAAATGTGTCAAGTTCACTAGTTCTAGAAACTCTGATGTGTGACCATGGATTTTAGTTAATTTCTTTACTGCGGCAATGGACATATTTTCCACGGTGTTGATAACCTAAATAAACGTTTTGTTGACAGTGTTCCGAGTGCAAGGAATACTTCATGGGGACCCCGACCAACAACCACCAGTGTTACCGCCAGATGACGGTGGACAAAGAATACTGCTTCGACCCGGAGACGCAGAACAACTGTAACAGGGAACCTATTGCTCTCGGACAGGGCCGAACTGTCTTCTTCGTGGTCCAGCCCAAGTACCTCAACGTCAACATACGCATCACTATCGATGTCACCATGGGAGGTGGGTAAACTTGTGCTTCCTTTAGAAGTCTTGTATACCTTAGTCTTCGCACTAACATTATCCCATGAGTCTTGCATCAAATACTTAGTATTTGTGCTAAAATTGACCCTCGGGTCCTGTCCTGTACAAATTCTTATCATATTTTGAACAACAAATTAGAATACAAGCTGTTAGTCTCAAGGACTCACAATTTGTTGGGAATACTTTACTATTAAGTTGTTGTCAAACTCACTAAGGTCTGCTTGGATTCATGAGACTTTGCAAAGATTTGCAATCTTGCCTTCTTCATTAGGGATTATTTATTGTCAGTGAATGAAATAATTTTTAATTCAGCATCTCAATGTCAGTATTTTAACACTTTATCACCCTAACCCAATCTTTACAATTTGATTATCATCATATGTCCTATTGAGTATCATTAAGTCAATTCTCTGAATGTCTTTACAGGAGTGGATGTGTATTTCTCGAACAAGGAAAACACTTTCCGTGTAATTGTGGGGAAGGGAACAGGAATCCATGCAGTTGAAGTCGACCCTCTGTACAAACACGCCCTGGAGAACATCACCGAGCGCTACAAGCGATCATTCCGTCCCGCCCACCCCGAATCTCAAGACTTTGAAATGGATGAAAGGAAAGCCAACGATCTCAATACATTCATCACCATCTACAGACAAAACACCATCCTGCTTGTCCATGATGTACAGTTCCGACTCATTATAACGCTACCCAGAGACAATCACGAACTGCGGACATCTCGGTTCTATCTGATCCTGAAGAGCCAGGGAGACGGACTACACAACGTCACTTACGGGAGTCTGTACTTCCGCCAGGACCAGCCTCACATTGACCTCTTCGTCTTCTTCTCTGTCTTCTTCTCCTGTTTCTTCCTCTTCCTCGCTATGTGCGTCATGTTGTGGAAGATGAAGCAAGCGTTCGATGCTCGCCGTACGCGCCAACTTCGAGCAAGAGAAATGGAATGTATGGCCTCCAGACCTTTTGCCAAGGTTCTTCTTCTTGTGGAACATGAACATCCTTTTATTTTGCCAGCTGTGATGCCTAAAAGGACTCGTGCAACGAAAACTCCGCGTAATATACATCAGATTGAGAGCCCCCTGCATATCCCCACCCCTAGAGACGAGAGATTAAACATTGTTCCTATAGCAATAGAGCCCACAGACGATGGGGTGGCCGCGGTCGGCACGGTGTTGGTGCAACTCCCAGGGGGCAGTGCTGTTCCCTCAAAACTGTGTCTAGGCTCCACACTTACCATGCGCATTGCGCCCCCTATTGTTGCAACTAAGGCAAGGCGGAGATTGAGTGCTTCGTCCTGTTGAGAAATGAATGCTGCTGTGGTTTCTTCTTGCAAATTGCTCTCAGTGATTGTGTAAGTTAAGGTTTTCTCACTTGCCGGAATGATGGTTTTCTTGTGGAAGGTACTCAACCTGAACTCCAATGCTACCCTTACCATATGGACAAAAGGCTGATGTGCTGACAAGATGACAAGGGTCTTCGGTATACCATGAGAGCAGGGTGCTGACAGAAGGTTCAGATAGATAGGTTGAAGGTTCCTCTACCGCCCTCACAGTGGTGTTGATTCAAGATGGCTGACCGAGCTGACATGGAGTATTGGTGTCATCCTCGTGTGATCCGAATGTGATGGTGTGGAAGGATAAACGTCAGTGTGAACAGGTCTTACTTCGGAGAAGTAAACAAACTTGCAGCCTTCTTATTTCTCAGTAATTTATGAAATTGCTATGTATTGAAACTTTTCCACTTTAGAGGGTTGCAATCTCACCCCGTGTATGTATGTATGTATATATTGTGTATGTCTTCTGCATGAAAGTGGGACGTTTTATGCTCATCATAGTGCTAATTATGACTTTATTGAATATTGAAGGTGCGGTGTGCCCTCTGGTGTACGTCACTGTCAAGGGTGTGATTACTATACAGGAGGTAGTACAGAGTTGAATGTCATTCTCTTCTCATCAGTTATTATCGTAGATATGCAATTAGAATCATTTACTTCATTCAAGCATAATACAAGTGAGAAACACTTAATTGATGCTTGATATCAAACATTTAAACATTTTAGGTTTCTAACATTTCTTCATCAAGCAGCCGTTAAACTTCAGATGTAAAACATCATGCGAATGTTTGATACAGTTGCACTAGACAACGTTGAGTGTTGTTGAGCTAAGCCCAGCTCAATGCAACAGGTTCACATACAGAAGGTTCACAAGGAGAAATTATTATAAAGTTACCATGGCGATTGTGTATAATATATCATGTTGTCATTGTTTAATGCAGTTCAATGCAGACCCAATTCCCATTGTTTATTGTACAGAATGTTTTAATTTGTGCCTAAGGACTGAATGAGAGAAAATGCTGATGCGGCATTTTTCCTAATGCCTGAGTACAGTTGAATATTTGGGATATTAAGATTAAAATCCATCATTCTATAGTATCACTTTTGCTCGTCTGTGAATGCAAACACTATTGGAAATAATAGAGCAATGTTACTTCAAAGTCATTTGCATAATGATAATATATAAACTCAGTCAAAAAATGCCTCATCAGCTATATTTTGTATGAATATGTTGTGAGGAAGTTGGACATGATCTATAAATTTGCTGAAACTGTATGATTTTCCTCTGTTTATTTCACAGATTGAAGATTTGTTTTTCTTTTTGTTGACTGCTTGATATAAGTATCAAAATCTCTTTGAAATATTTCTTATTTCACGTCGGCACTGTAATTCCCAATCAAGTCAGTTGTTAAATGTTGTTGACTTGAGTAAAGATTTGTTGAAATTTGTGTTGAGAATGATTTAATACAACCTTGATGTATAAGTGTTTATATATTCACTTGATTTTATGATTACAGCTCAACCGTGTTCCTCCATAGACGTTGCTTGACAGATTATGCTGGTGTATATACGACTGCTTGTAGTTGAGAGAATATGCATAATAGCCCTCGTAGTAGCAAGAGTACATGCATTACATACTCACAGAGAGCTGTACTGGACTAGCAGCAGTGGCAGGGAGTTAAAAGGACACAGAGTATCTTTCTTAAAATTTTATTTGGTTTTGATAAGCTACAAAATATCTAATATGCTGATTGAAGTTTGATATCTCATCACTGGATTTGCAAATATATCCATTTATGCATAATATCTCTTAAATGCTTGATTTAATGGTAAATCAGAAAACATCTCAAATACGTTTAATATTCGAAATTATGCATCCAATTAATCTACCTACTAGTTACAATACCTAATAAACACTATCAAATCGAATATATCTTCCTGTAAGCTTATGACAAGGTTTCAAAATTACGTTTGGCGAATTTGCACGCGCCACTCGAGTCACATTGTCCGGTTTTCGATCAAAATCCCGACTTTGAATGGCCGTATTTTCACTCCAATGTACTGACTGACCTTTAACTTGTTATTTTCAGTAACAGTTAGTGGTTCCCGATGTAATAACATCGATTTCAAAATTTGACATATGTGATTCTATCAACATACTCTGTGTCTCTTTAATGTCACATGGCAGTGGTGGTTAGTTTGTTGAATGCCAACCTACAGTGCCAGTTCAGAAATATTAGAGAACTTTTTTGGTGTTAATGAGGGATTAAGGGTTTCTAGAACTGAGATTTTTTTCTCAAAAGTTTGAATAGATTAAGTTGAAACCAAGGTTTGAAAGCTGCTCAAATTTAAATTCCTCATTAACTTCAATTGTGACAAATATTGTCTCTTTGTAAATGCAGTTTTGATGAAATAACTTACAACACAATCTAGTTCTTGTTCTTAAAGAAAAAGGTAAATATAGGAATTAAAAAATTCACAACAAATGTTTAAACAAATTAATTTCAGTGCAAGTTTGATAATATCTAAATCCTCCACGACAAAGTTTTTGAAAAAACTCTTGACTAGCAAGACTGGTTAGATTTCAATTAAGTTTTCGAGAGAGGATTTCAAACATTAAGAGAGGATAAGATTCCTTCCAGCCGAGAGCATCAAACTGCCCTGCTAGTGCTCCTGGCTCCAGTGAGTTCCCTGTGATGTAGGTGGTTAGAGATGTAGATATACCCTAGCCTAGCCAGCCTCGTAGAGTCATCCCGCGGGAGGTCTGTACATATATAAATCCCGATGCACATGTTGATGCATGTGATTCAGCCAGGTCTGGTCCCAGTTCTAGTCATCGCATTTTGCATGTGCATCAGCCATCTCATCTTTCTAATATTTTGTACAAATTTTGTCTACCATAGTGTTGTTGACATCTCGCTGTATACTTGTGGTCTGTTTTGAATGTACAATGTCTCTGTGCAGGATGATTAAACAGCTGAAGTCTTATTTGTAGATGCTAATCTGTTTTCTTGGACTATGATCATCCATTTTCTTGCAAGGATGTTACAAAATTTCATGATTAGGATTAAGCCTTTTTCTGATTTAAACCTAAAGATAGATATGTAAAGCAGACATTTCATTTGACTTGCAGGAAACACCTGAAAAAAATCATGAATGTGAAATGCAAAAAATCACGAATGTAAAATGCAAAAAATCACGAATGTAAAAATAAATAATCACGAACGTAAAATGATAATGCTATTTCAAAAACAAAGAGGGTCACTGCAGCAGTGGAAGCGATTTTAATAAATACTTACACAACTTCTGCCCATTTACATTCATGTCATTCGCGTGAGGCCATCAGTGTACAGCGAGGGAGTCGATGATTTCTCCCCGTGTGTATATTTAGATGTATGATATGTACAGCAGATGCTAGGACGAAGGTTTGAGCCAAAGATGCCATGTTTCTCTGACAAAGAAAATCGGTTAAATCCGTTATCGGAATATTTTGTGATAGTTCAGTAGATTAACTCTTGATCAAAACTAGTTCTTGTGATACACGTTATTACAAATAGATTTTATATATAACTGCAGGTCCAGGTTGAGAAGGTTTTACTATTTACCATTATTTTATTGTAGCTGTTTTATGCATGATTCTACTTTTTTTATGAACTTTTATTGTCAACTTTTGTGATCAAAACTTAGCTTATTGTAGCTACTATAACCCACAAATTACTATGGATCAATTAAACTAATTTGATAAAAATATTCAAAATGTAGTTAAAAATTTCATATCCATTGTGCATGTTTGTCAAAGGTGTTAGTTGGTCTTTTATATCATTTTTGTCTTAAATTTAATAGTAAAAGATGTTATGTGCTTAATGAAGCATTTTGGACTTGGTTAAATGGAAACATGAAAACTATTCAGCGGTTACCAATTTGCAATTGTAACCCTTCATGTGTTCCTTAATGAGCTCTGTTTCCATATAATATTTCTAGCTTTGAGTGTAAAACTGAAGTTAGTTGGTCCTTAGCAAATTGTGGAATATGAATGATATTTGTGGGCATTAAGATTAGAACATTTAGCAAAATGGGTCACTAATCCTTATCCTTTATGGTGAAATTACATTAAGCATTTATAATCAATAATCCCTATATAGGTCAATCTTTGTCAAACCTGAGTTTTACCCTTTAACATGTTTAATATGTTTGGCAAAAGTTTGGTAATAATAAAGTTTGTTACTAAGTTTTTCATTCTATTGTGCCAAGGCTATATGGGTTTTCTAAAGGCCTAAGATCTTTTCATGTATTGTCCGTAGTATGAAATTTAAATATAGAGGTAAAATGAATTTTACAACAATCAATTTTGAATTTTTGTATTGAATTGATTTTTCTACTTAAATTCTTTCAACTGTTTGATGCTGATGCTACAATGAAAAGATTTGCAGGGTAAATCGTAAATTGTTTTGTTTTATAAATAAAATTTTATTCATACGCCCTTACATTTTCTTACCAAAACATGATGTAAATTTTACTCATTTACGCTTGACCCTATTAAGGGTTTACGATTTAACAATAATCTAGTTGCAGGTTTACTTCTACATTGAAAATCAAAATGATTTTACGTTGGTTGTGTTTTTGTAAAAAGTGACATATCATTTTATTTCTTTGTTCACACCGAATATTCAGTATTATGATACACCTGTACAGATCTGTTGAAAGAAGAGCATTTATGTTGTGAAAATATGGATTAAGAATTATCTTCCTTAATGTTTCAGATTTTAAGACAGTTTATACCAAATTAATTATGTTTTTCCCTTAAGAATGCATAGTTTACATTTCTTTGTAGTGTTAATTATTCAAATGATTACTTACAAGTGTTGTGCAATATGAGTAACTGCTGGAAAGATTTCAGCAGTTCATGAATTTATTTTGACATCCACAAGATTAAGATTATTGATATATATATTCTTTGACTTAGCTAAAATTAAATAGTCACAAGGGTAGCTGAGCCTGTTACTTTTATAAGCTTTTCTAAAATGTTACATAACCGTGGCAACTGGTTGCATCTTTTAAGTTATCGGTTCTGATTCTGGAATTCTGATTTTATAGATCTTCATAGAGATTCCTGAAAATGAATTTTATGTAAATTTTAATCTTTTTGCTAAGATTGTTGTGCTTTTGACAAAGATAATGGTGCAAACCTTTATTGAATGAACAAATTGATATATTATTAAAGTTATGTATTATCAGCTCACATGCTTACCCATCTTCCTACGCAAAGCTTAGATGCCAGTTTCCGAACTGTCAGATTTATGCCTTGTGCTGACCATTTACTTTTCTGTGCTGCTATAGTGCCCCTACAGACAAGAGAGCAAGCAGAGAAAACTCAAGGGTATGCAGCGAGGCATAAAACTACCAGTTCAGAAACTGGTGTTTGGCATAGGTAGATTGAGCAAGCCAGATACTGCTTTTCAAGTGATTAATGCTGTTCTCATTCAGCTTGCATTTTGATGCCTTTTCTTTTATTCTTTTATTGCTCATCTCGTTTATAACAGAAAATTATGTTAAACTCCAATGAAAATCAGTAATTTAAAAGTAGCACCAGAAGGGGTTTTCTTTTTCGTTTAACTTAATGAGATGTAAACCTTGAATTTGTCAATGATGAAGCAAATTACAATTAAAGTTATTGATTTGTAACACTACACAATATAAACAAAAAGAAAGGCATCAAAATACAAAGGGATACAAGATTGTCACTCCCCAACCTTATAAAAGTATCTGATCATAAACCTGTTATGTTTTAAGTTAATTTATCCTGCTTTAATATTAAGTGTAAATTATCATGATTGATGTTTTTCTAATGCTAATTTGTCTCATAAGTATCCTGAAAATTGCTTTTCTTATTTAAAGAGAGTTTAATCTATTATCTGTAATTGTGGATGTAAGATTAAGATGTTGAAGCAGTTTGGTCTCGGCTATAAGCTACATATGACGAGGCCAGTACGGCACATACTCTCAGCTGGGAATGCCTGTACGGAACGAGTCCCGTCACCCTCCATACTACGTCACCTGTACACTCATGTCCATTGTTCACTGAAGTCTCAGACACAATAAATCATCATATATAATGAACAATTTGTCGTGCTTTGTACAAAGTTGATGGATAGTCAACTTATTTATGGGATGAGTCAATGTAGAAATATCACATTTATGACCCGTGGCCAGGTGTACAGCACTTGTGTGAGAAGCACTATGCTCCATGCCTGCGAGACCTGGGCACTGACAAAGCCAAACCTCCATCGTCTTCAGCGTAACGACAGGGCCATGATTAGACAAATATGTAATGTCAAGGCAAAAGACACAGCCAACATACGATCAAGTGAGCTGCTAGGACGGCTAGGCCTCGAGGATCTTGACCTTATCCTAAGGGAGAGACGACTACGCTGGTTTGGCCATGTAGAGAGATCAAATAGGGCCATCAAGTGTGCCCTGGAACACAAAGTCTGTGGAAAGCGCGGACCCGGTCGACCAAAACTGACATGGAAAGAGTTGACTGACAGAGACCGCAGACAGTGGAAGCTCTCCAAAACAGACCCCATCGAAAGAAAAACGTGGAGATCAGAAGTGAAATCTGCCATGCGTGCAGCTAGCCAGATACCTGGATGGAGGCCCACCAGTGTGGATGATGCCCCCGGACCTGCACGTTAAACAAAAACAACCGATGATGATGATGATGATGATGAATGAAGTCGCCAGGAACTCATACTAATACTTCTAAAATGCCACTCAAGAAGTTTGACAAATCTTGCTGTTCCTTGTTCAGGATATTGATAAAACAGATCTTGATGCAAGTCCTAAGATGTATCTAGCCTGATGATCAAGAGTAGCAATGTGGACAGCAAACAGTTCTACCTCTCTACCTTACACTCAGCCAAAACAGAAGCTCCAGTACCTAGACACGTCCATTTGGATTTGATCATTTCTCATTCACTCCCCACAGAGGCAGATCAATTCATGAAATGTTGAATGAGGCTCTGTTCTTTTTCGCCGTGTTTGTGGGTAGAATGGGAGATACTTGAGTATCAAAGTTAGTTGTGCAATCTGTGCACATTGTGCAACATCCTAAAGCAAAATCAAATGTAAAGCCTGATGAGCTACAGTCAATGGCTCTTTTTTTTAAATCAAATGAAAGAAAAGACAAATGAAGCATTTTATTTTATGAAGCATTTATTCACACTCAAAACTTCTGTACAAGACACATTTGCAGGGTTAGTAAGTCCATATCTTATCTTATAAGATTTCTTATCATAAACAAAACAATTGTGGCAAAATGAAATGAATGTGGTTTTTAAGAAACGTTGAAAGGGTGCCATTGGAGAAATAAGTCCTGATTATCTTAATATCGCTGTTGGATAAGCATGATAAAAGTCATTAATGCTTGCTTAATATCAAACGAATGCAATTTCAAAATCCTTTGGAAAATATCTTCTTAACATGTAGTGTTTGGCAAGTAAACAATCTGTAAAGTACTACAACATACATTACAATCAAATCAACAAAAACACTTTATACAATGATTATAAACTGATTCAAAGTATCAGCAGATTTTCATTGTTGTATAAGTTTGATCAAACACACTTTTCCTCAAGATCATAAACAAATATTGATCACCAAATTCAACAATTGACATATCTTTCTCTGCAGAGGTTCATCCTTATATTCAAGTGCAACTTTTCTGCAACTCATGATACTGACTAAAATAAGCCAAACTCGATTCTTTCATTTTTTCTATGTCAGCCAGTTTTGAAATAGCTGCCTGTCCGTTTTCTAATTTCTAGTTTCTTTATTTTACCTCAATACAGACAGGCTTCAGTCAGCCAGAGATAGAGACTAAGGAAGTTTTGTCTTGAAGGTTTATTTAGCAGATCAAGGTTTAAAGCAGATTTGTGGATTCTAGCATATCTAAAATTAACTTATATATATATCTATCATCACTTCTTGGCTAGTAGACTAGCGCCGCCACGGCTTGTGACGGCTACTTTAGTACGCTGGTACCACGGTCCTATCTTCGTGTTGAGCAGCATGTCTTGGAATGCGTCACAGCCTTCTATAGAGCTCAGCACGCCGTACACAGCCTGGACACAGAGAATATCAGAATTGAAGTTGAGATCTGGTGATTTGGAATGTTAGCTTTCATCTATACATTTTGAGAAAGAAAATCCCAAGAAATTATTCAATGTTAGGGAGAGGAAGAAGGCCAGGTCAGGAACCGATTCAAATGATTATCAGTTAACCAAATTATTAAAATAAATTGAAAAGTATTCTAGTATTTGAATGTTAGCTCTAAAACTATGCATTTATGAGAAAGAAAATCCCAAGAATTTATTCAATATTAACCATGAGAAGAAAACGAATTTCGAAGAGACAGTTTCAGGACAGGAACAGATTGAAATAATAAACAGTTAACCAAATTATCAAAAAATTAAAAAGTATTCTAGTATTTGAATGAGACTTGTTAGATGTTTTTCCACTCACCAGATCGGCTAGATTTGGGCTATCACCCCCCATGAACTTCTTCGTCTTCCCCAGTGCTTTCGTCCACTCATTGCAGCTCTCGTACAGCGATTCCCTCACATCATCGTTCAGACGGTGCCTTCATATGAAGATATAAATGTTTTTATTCCAACAAGGTTGAAAATAAGTAGTGTCATATTTTTAATATGAGCACACGTGCACATATCCTGTTTGCTTGTGACGTCACAAAGCCACCATAGCCAGGGGAGGGAAGTGGCCCATTTCATGTATTTGTCAGAGAATAAAATGGGATTAAATCAGTAATGAAGAAATTATTATCTTTGGAAGTGTGTCATATGACTTTTACAAACTCGTGCAAATTTGTGTATAACCCTCACTCTACAAAAATTTACGTAATAATCTCTATGTATTATCTCAGCAGTGTCTCTTTACTAAACATTTACAAGATAGAAAATATGTAATGAGTACGCTTTATTTCAAATCTGAACTTGTTAGTGAGTTGGAGTTTTAAGCTGCTTCAGCAATAATTCAGCCATTGGCTTTGTGTCGTGAAAATGAAGAGAGGGTACTGGTATGCTAGAATACAAATCAAAGATATGAGATGTTGGGTATAGTTCACCAATGGATTTCTGCAATATTGTGGACTTTGACCTGTCCCTTCAGTCAGATTTTATGGGGGAAAAATCGTAATGATCATAAAACACTATCATAATACCACTAATTATCATAAAAACAACCTTTCGTCCATCAGAAACCAGTAACAAATATCTCTTTGGAAAGTAATTTTGGTTTGTAGGGATTAAAGAATTAAAAACTTTGGTACCAATAGCCCATCTTATACAAAGAAATATTCATTTTGCTGATTTATGATTGCAAGGTCAGCTTACCTCTTCTTCAGCAGTTTCCCGATGACGTACATGACGGCGGACCCGACGTATATGACCGTCATCCTTTCCATGGTGGAGAAGTTCTTCTCCCACTCACCCACCACAGAGAAGTACCTGAACGCCTGCAGAGCCTCCGAGGGTGTCCGGTAGACGTTCGGAGATAACATGTGCACCATAGTTTGATCTGCCCACGCACGCCATTTCCTCTCGTCCCTGTACAAATGATTATTGATAAATGATGGCTGGTGAATTAGTAATTCTTTGAGATGAATAACTGCTGTCAACCAACAGTTTTGAGAGAATATGATTTTCCATGACTGACTACACAATAATTACTTTAGCTTATTGTCTAAACTATAATGGTTCAAGTCAAAACTGTATTTTCTGCAAAAAGTTGAGGCTACTCTATTTCTTTTTTATCATGTCAACTCTTAATTCGTTATCTAGAATTACACGTTAAGAATGGAAGTGAATCAGAACAGAGAGACCATCAGCAAATCAAGATCTTATACAGATAATCAACTTACACAGTTTCCTCAAAACAAAGATTTGATCATAACAACATGGCAGTTATGAAATACTCACTTCCTTTCATCGGGGGTACTTGAGAGGTTCTTGTCCTGGTACATAATGAAATATTTGTTCGGGAATTCATAGATTGTCTTGCGTCCCTCTTTTGATTCTATACATGGGTAAAATGAGTGAAGCTTGTCAAGAGATTGGGATTGATCTTCTAGATAGGACTGGAGCAAACTGACGATCACACACGAGTCACGTAACTCCTGCAAACACGAACACATGGAAACAAATCACTCCTGTTCTTTGACAATTAATAACATGCTTACTGAAAGGTGCCTGTGTAACTTCTGTACAGTGATAACAAAATGCTTGAAATCTTAAAAGGAAAGGAGAGGGTTGACCTTCATCACCCAAAGAAGGACTTGAGAGGGGGAATATTGCAGTTACATGTTTCGGGGTTTAGACCCCCTTCATCAGACTCATTGTACTTCTTAAGTTGATTTATATTTGAAGCCAGTCAGAAAGTCAAAATATTTTCAAATATCATATATTGAATAAGTTGAATATTGAATAACATTTTCATTTGCTGGACATAAGACATATCCCATTATGAGGATGCTCTTTAAATTTCCCTTTAACAATACCAGGGTATGGTTGAAGATGCATGGACAAACATATACTGATGTAGCAGGATGACCGTTAAGCTGTATTGTACCTGTAATTTGATCTGTTGGTTACTAATTCCTGCTTAGAAGAGGTTGTTTGTGACAAATGTGTCCATTTCCTGCTTGAAAGTTTATCTTTATGCCATAGATAAAAGAAAATAGTTAATCAACGTACCAGAAAACCATTCTCACCAACTCCATCCACCATTAAGAGTGGCACTTTTCTGTAATTAGTCCATTTGACTTGTTTTCTGGTAACGGAGTTGACTTCCACAATGTCATATGAGAAGCCATGATAGTCGAGATATGCCCGTACCTTGCAGCAGAAGGGACAAGTTTGATATTGGAAGAGCGTCAGTTTCAATCCACTCTTATCACTAGTGGACTTGATCTGGAAAGAGAAAACAAAATTGATTTCAAATTTGTAATGATTTTTATGCAATTTTATATACAACCATAAAAACATGGAAGTGAGAAGAGGCCTGTTCCAGTTTCCGAATGAAAAAAATCGTAAGATATATCTTTTGAAAACCAAAATATAACCAATCCTTTGACTGATCAACAATGTCCTGTCATGCAAAGAAAGGTTTTCAATGCTGGTCACTTGAAGCGGAGATAAGCTGCATTAATTAATTGTTTTTCTTTTTTGGATGTTACCTACTTTGACATATTGTCATATTCAAACTAAAGCAGCCAAAATGGTACCTTGAGTAACATTATTAATTGGGTTATGGTATTCTGTTCTATATTCGCACCACAATAATAACCTTAGACATCTGTTGTGTCCTCTTGATTTGAGAAGAAAGACCACATACATGTCATTGGATGTTACTAAGTAACACTCTCATATTCAATTGACTTAAAGATTTTAATCATTGTTTCATTGTTGACAATTTGCTAGTTATGTCTCAGGATTTAACAACACTTCTAGCTTATTTTAACTAAAATGGTCATACATATTGGGCAAATCAATTATCTGTGGGGCTAACAAAGGAATCATAAGATAGTGAATGTACTGCAGTAGATCCTATCCATTTTTGGGCACTTTATCTACTTTCATCATTATCAACCCACTTTCTAAATAGATCCTTTATTTTATCAGCAACGTAAATAATACATCGTTTTGTTCATATTTTCTAAATATCAATCTTACTGTCTTGGAGGCTTTGATATCAGGTTTTTCTTTGGTTGCTGCATAAACTTTCCAACCTTCAAAACCAAGTACAGCTGAACCGATTGTAAACAGAGACGCCGACGAAAGCCTCAATCGTCGCTTGTGAGCACTCTGTCCATGTCCTTGATGGTTTGATTGAAATCTGATTGACTGGACACACACATTTTGAAATTTAATCCTTCTCCCATGTTTTGAACTTTGAGATTGAACACAATATTTCTGCAAAACATTCACACACGCACGTAACCTTGTGGGCGCCGCCATCTTGTTTTACATAAATGTGTGACGTGATGTACTTATGTAACATTTCCGACAGGTGCGCGTTCACGACCTGTCAAGTAACAACCCGTTAATCACCCTTTAGTTACACTTGATGACCAATAATTGTCCAATAATTGATTCATTTAATTGTGTTAACTTATTTAAATAGACGATAACTTGTTTTGCTATAAATTCAATTTGTAGAGAAATATATATTGAAAGGTAGAAGTTTGCCACAGTAACAAACTTGGTGAAACTATTGTCTTATATCTTAGACATTTGAATAAGACTAGATGTCATTAAAATGGCTAATATTTGGCTGGTATTTTTAAATAATTTATTTTAAAAAATTCATGACCATTAATAAGTCAACATGCGATTTGATAAGCTTTATTAAATTATTTTTGTGCCAATCATCATCGAAGTGTTACAAGACACACGTAGCACCCAATGTATAGATTTACTTATGAAAACTTATCCACCGTCACTATTATTATTTCAATTCAAACACTAACTCAGTAACCGAATATAATGCAAACTGTAACGGAAATAAAATCAGAATGAACTTGATCGGAACTACGCTATTACAATTTTGTACGTATAAACTATGCAATATAACTGTTTAACAGTTCCTGGATAAAATTATTGGATGCCCCGTCCCGTCTCTCGCAATGTTATATTGATTTATGTATCTTTATGTGTACAGTGTACGAGATTCTAATGCTCACACACATATTTTAGTCATAATTTCAAAGAGACCCAATTTTTAACTTTATATTCGTCATATAATGCGCTTTAAAGGGGCAGTAGCACGTTTTTTGAAGTTATATATGTTCATTTTTTCACTGATAATTGAACGATAATGCTAAATGTATAATTTTGACAGTGTCCAGGGGATTCACAAGATTCACATTAAATCAATTGGCGGCAATTTTGTGTGAACAACTTTTATTCATTGTGTGTAAGAAAAAGGAATCGCATGGCTAGACTTTACTATAATATATTCGAATATTATTGCTTCATTTAGTTTGAATGCATTGTTTTTTCATTTGGAACCTTTAATTTTGATTTTTCTGTCATCACCTTTTATTTCCCCTAAAAACGTGCTTCTGTCTCTTTAAAGAATATACTAACATCGCAGTTGTTGAAATAGAAACACAACACAACTTGAAAAGGTCAGTCTTAGAACGCTATACAAATTCTTCAATACCAACTCGTGTCCTCGGTTTGCTATTACTATGCATATATGAATTTATCAGATGTCAAATGTCAAAAATCAGTTGCCGCTCTTACCTTTTCTGATGAAAGATCGTGTAACCCAAAGTAGAACGAAGAGCCTTGACCTTTATACACACTATAATTTAAAGGCGGTACCAACAACTGTATACAAGAGCATGGCCACTAAAAGATGGAATCTAAATTTTTGCAATGTTATTTGTTGGGTTCGGCCCTTATGACTTGAAACACGGCCCATTTGACTAAATGGCTCGGCCCTTTTGACTTTCACCTCGGCCCTTTTGACTTTTTCCTTCGGCCTTTTTGACTATGCAGGTATCGGCCCTTTTAACATTCGGCCCTTTTGACTACAACCCTATTACAGCATGTGAAAGTATAACTCGCTTTTAATAACTCTTCAAATATAACCATTATAGGTCGTTATCATCAGAGTGTTAACTCTACTCCTCAAACCATGAATCAAAAGAAAATAAAGATAATTTACTTCTTCATAAGCAGGGCAATTAAAACTCCACCTGCAGCACGTAGGGGAGACCAGGGCAAAGCGCGCCCCCTAACATATAAGTGCGTCTAGTGGGCACCCTGACATGTACAGAACGCGGCAACTTGCACACTATCTCTAATACTTATCAGATAGACTGTTACATGGCACATGCTTTTTTAATCTACTATTTTGGCATAAGGATATATTTACGTTAATGTATTTTGACTAAGGGTGCGCGCTTTACCCTGTAGTTTGGGGCAAAGTGCCCAATCCCCTGGGCGCTTTGCCCCATGTGAAAAACAACACAGAATGTAATAGATATTACACACATATAATCAGCCAATATACTTATCAAAACCTATCATCTTGATAATGCAAGGCAACTACCGAACCCATATGAAGGATAGAATTAACATAAAAGTTGGCAATATATGCAAGAATGCTAAAAATATTCCTTAACATGTCATGGACCTACATGTTTAACATTCTCAATGACCAAATATCATTATGGTTGATACATGTACATTTCTTTTATCTACGAAAGTGGTAATAATGTAGGTCAATAACTATCAAAACCAGTAATACATAAAAGCAAAGAAGAAATGAATTGTTTATATGGACGAATTAAAGAATTCACATCATCTATTTTGTGTCGAACTTGGCATAACGGCATAAATTGCTTATCGTTTAGGGTTGAACAAAAATATACAATGAATAATATTTTCATAATCTAAAAAAAAACAGAAAATTTTCATTTTATAACTGTTACTTGTCGTCATTCTTTAACAAAACAAACCCCTTTAAGTAAAATGGTTTATTTCATTTTTATAAGATACAGCAGCATGCTGATATGAAAATGATAGTTCTCCATTACATTATTTGCTTAAGAATTGTAAAATAATAACGTTTACACCAATATGTTAACCAAAAAGATAAATTTTATAACACACGGGGCAAAGCGCTCCCCCCGGCGCGTTTTACCCCATCAAGGGTAGCATTTGTTTTGTGCATCATAGAAAATCATTAAAGCAAGTAATTACAAATTCATTATTCAATGAATTAACGATACCAATTCATGTTACATGTGCACGAGAGTTCATTGTTCCGTTTTGTATTTTTATGAAATATTTGAATTTGAGACATATCCGTTCCTTATAGTAAAATCGCGTTTTTTCGAATATTTGAAATTCTGCGTCTACAACCCAGGCAAATGATTCCAGCGTTGGTCTCAACGCTTCATTGTGGTTACTTTCATTTGTTGGTAATGACAAATTACTCCATTTGTCGATAGTTTGGAAGAAATAACGCTTAGTCACTTTGCCCCTGGGGCGCGCTTTGCCCTGGTCTCCCCTACTTTCTCAAGTGTATTTTTACGATTTTTTACGTCTGCGGAGGATGATCTTTAATGGATTTTAACGTGCAATATTGGAGAATGAATGGAGACCTATAAAGTATAAACGAGAACATACTCAGTCATGTTGGATTTCTCACCACGTTTGAAAAAGATATCTGGAAAATGTTAATGCAGGGACATTTTATACAGTTATATAATGTCCCTGGTTAATGCAAACCACAACCGTTCAATAATCGTGACCATGATTTTAATCCTAATTTTAAAGAGTTCATTTGTTTTCATAATTCTATATTTTTAAAAAAAAGGGAAAAATACAGTCAAGGAATACATATAGTTTGAATTGAAGTAAAACGATAAAAACTACAGCAACAGTATTATCAACATTTTAGTATAGAATCAATGTTGTACAATACATTTAAAGTTACAAGTCTAATTATATACATGTATAGTCTAATATTTACAGGTTTCTGTGACGTTTATACTGAAACGGTATTTTTATCCACACAAATTGTTGAAGATATGGAATTCTTCTTGGAAAAGATGTCAAGCCCTCAACTATGTACATTTATGTACAGTTTTTATATACATTTATGCTAAACAAATGGGATATTTGTTTGTTTTATCTTTTAAAAGAGCATGGCACTACAAGGCAAATGGATCTTTTGCAGTGTATGTAGACTTGCTTACGATTGCATCATCTTCAAATATTAATACAAAAACTAATTTAATGTCATAGATCGATATAAAATATAGCTACTATTTATTCCATTTGCCGAATTTAATGATAGTAAATATGGTAAATTTGTATTTTTATAACTAATTCTCTTTTCGTAACGGTAAAATTTTAATGGAGTGCATCGCGTTTTTAAGCTTTATGACTCTGTTACGCAAATGACTTTGCGTTGACTGGCTTCGCTGCTTGCCAGACAGAACCTAGTTAAAACTGGCACAGGAAGTCGCATGTGGCCTCGTTGTAACATTTCTCATGCAATCGTTGTAACTTTGTGAAAGAATATTGTCTATAAATAGGATCGGGTGTTTTATTTGTTAGTATCGAGGAGATTGTCTCTTCAAAAATGTCAACAGACGCCCAAACACCTGAAGTTCAACCTTCAGATACCGGTGCGGCCGGCGAAGGTAAGTTGATGTGGCATTCACAGATGTGACAGGCCGCCGTAGCAGACGCTTTTTAGCTTTTATATGGGAACATAATTATTGACATCGATCGAAATAGTATAAGTTACTATTAGTTACAACATGCAAATCATCATATCTCATGATATGTGTACACAACTGGAAGATAGTCCTCATCGTTATGCTTGTAAACTGAGTGGGGAGTTTCAACTTGAACATTATGATTTTATATCTAAGGAATCAATTATGAAACAGAATTAAGAAGAATAAAAATGAAATTAGAAAAGGATATCTTATATTAATTCGTTAAAGAGTTTGGATGTTAAATTGTCTTTGATAAGACTTCAGGAAAGCTGTTAAATGTCAAGAATAAGTTGAGTTGATGCACTTAGATAATGGTGATATGGAAAAGTTTGCAATTGTTATTACATTTTCCCATTATTTGACAGGTGGAAAGAAAAAGACGGAGAAAGAACTTTTAAAAGAACAAAAGAAACAAGAGAAGTTGGCAAAACTTAAAGCTAAACAGGATAAACAGGCGGCACTTGACGCCAAGAAACAGGAGGAGGGGGTGAGTAGCACTGAGTATAGATAACAATGAAGAGAAATGGCATCTTTCAGTCAACCATCTTGAGTGTTGGAATTATGTGTTAAACAAAAAAAGATAATCAACATGTTTATATGATGAGATATATATAGCTTTGCAAAAAGTTAATTATAGTAGCAAGGAGCAATGTTTAGCAATGCCATAGGCAACATGCAGTGCTGACGGGTAAAGATATGCACCTAAGAGATGAATGATCAGTGAGTCATGCAAGGAAAATACAAGATATGACAAAAGCTCTTTGTCCATGTGAAAGATTAGGGTTTAGTTTGTAACGTTCTGTGTAGCTCGATTCAGGCATACTTATAACAGAGACGTCTGTGTGTAGTCGGACATGTTTACTGCCGTTAGATTCAAGTAAAGTGCAAGGGACATAACTTCGTGAGGGTCAACATACCGCTACATAGCTGACAATTCTAATGTAGAAGAATCTTTTGAGAATTCTTTTGTGAAACACAGTTAACAGGGTTAGAAATTAGTCCAATCGGGGTACTAGCCATTCGGACTAGTGCATTCCTAAGAGCACTAGCCCAAAGACATTCTGACTAGCCAAATACACCGATATAATCATATTTGCTTTAAATTCAACTAGTCCTTTGGACTACCAGTCATTACACTTTACTAGCCCAGCATCTTTTTAACTAGCCATGGGCTACCGGGCTAGTGTTAATTTCTAACCCTGGTTAATTTTTTCTAATGACTACCCCCTATTTCGTGAAGATCCGGAAGTGTAGGCTAAAGATACGCAGGCAGGTTTTGAATACACCTAACATTATCAATTTTATAATATTTATGGGTTTTGAAAGTGCTTTAGAAGTTCAGGGAATGACATATTGATTGTAGGATCAATGAATGTGTTTCCATCGAAATTTGATATGTGAGAAGAGAAAATATTTGATGACAATTAATTTTTTAAGAATTTTGTCAGTTTGTACAAACATGTCACTGTTTTGTGTCGCGGTTCAACATCTTACCCCTGTAAATCAATCTAAAACCTTTTAATGTCTTCTAAATTTCAAGAAGATGTAAAGACAACAACAAAAATACAAGCTAACACTTAATGGGCTGCGGGGCAATAACTAGGTTAACTTTTGTGTTAGTGCGTAGCTTTACCCTCCGCGTATCTTTACCCGACACAGCTGTACAAGTTGAATGAGTTGATTTTTGACTTGCACATATGTGCATCTTCCTACGCAAAGCCTAAAACGCCAGTTTCCGAACTGTCAGTTTTATGCCTTGCTGCTGAGCCTTGAGTTTTCTATGCTTGCCTGTAGGGGCACTATAGCAGCACAGAAAAGTAAAGGGTCTGCAGCAAGGCATAATTAATATGACATTTTGGAAACTGGCTTTTTAGGTTTTGCGTAGGAAAATGATACATTGTATGGGTCATTCTCAAAAAATGGCCACATTTAGACCTTGTTTAAAACAGAAATACAAATCATTTTAATTAATGATTTCTTTATGCTATGATATGCTCAGCACATTGAACTATGCAGTTATGATAATTTGCATGCAGGAGGCTAATTAAATATTTCTTTAATTAAGTTTTTAAAGATGTCACCATGAAAAAATGTCAGTGGTGTAACAAGCATAAAAGTAGATATTTTTATATTTTGAAGTAAAAAAAGGAAACAACAAGTTTTGTCATTATCCATAATTTATCTCTCTTTTTTAATTGTGAGTTCACCAAATATTATTTTTTCATTTTTTTTTAATTGATTTGTCAAAAAGATTTTGAAATGGGAAGAATGAAGTGCTGACATATAGAATTATTATGGTATGACATTAACTCATCAAGAATGTATATCTATTATCAATTAATATCAAAGGTATTTTCCATGAGCATGGAACAGCATAGTTCAAACTGTAAAAATGTATGTTTAAAATTGTTAAATATTGATAAAAAGGCTTGTTACACCACTGATTTTCTTTGTTACACCACTGACATAATCTGTTACACCAATGAATTTTATGTAAGTTACTGAATGAATAAGTTCAACAAATAGTCCTAAAATTATTTATATGACTTGATAGCTGTTGATAAGAACTGGTTTTCAAACATGTAGCATTGAAAATAATAGACTATCAAAATGGGACCATCTGTCATAAAATTCCAATGAACACTGTTACACCAATGACAAGTTTCGTTACACCACTGATTTTTCTCTACATTTGCCAAAGTTTAGTGATTCTTGTTGCTTATACTCAAAATGAAAGGGTTGAAGAGCATATTATGAACACAAATAATTTCTTAGATAGAAGGAAAATATTAATGTGTATGAAATGAATTTGTTTTGGTAATGTTGTAACACCAATGACATATTTTGTTACACCAATGATTTTTCCTTTTTACTTCCAATCAAATTGAACAATGATATTGACTTTAATTGCTTATCAAGATATTGTTTGGATAAACATAAAATCTTGAATACTTAGATTGTATGAGTTTCCACCTGAACCATATGAAAATCAATGAATTGTTCAAGTTTAGAAAACACTGTTACACCAATGACATATTTGTTACACCAAAGACTTCTTAAATATTTTTCCTCAAGTTAAAACCAATTAAGATTATTTAGATGCTTATTGATACATCTGAAAAGTTCGATAGTATGTTCTTAACACTCATTATTTGAAAGTTTTCTGAAAAACAATCTTAACAAAAATAAAATGAACATGTTGTTGAAATACTGTTACGCCAATGACATATTGTGTTACACCATTGATTTCTTTGATCAAATTTCAAGATAAATCAAATAAATAACCTTATTTGTTAAATATGATATTTCAATGGTTCAAAAGATTTTTTTTAAACTCGGATTTTAAAAGTTTACACAATTTATATATTAAAATCAATAAAATGTGCAAATTCAGTGAATAGTGTTACACCATTGACATATTCTGATTGTTTCGCCCCTGATTTTCTTTGACATAACTCTAATATTTTAAGCCAAATAAAAGCACATTAGTTGATAATTTACAAATTTGAAGTCTTATAGAGTAGCTTCGTAAGACTTTACAGTTTTCAGAAAAATATCTTCACATGATTACGGTGAACTAAACAAATAATAGTGTTACACCAGTGACATTTATTTACACAACTTGATTTTGCAAGATATAACTTTCAGTATTTTTTAACCACACAGTTTGCACTGTTCACTAACAGACTATATGGGTTCAATAGCAAGAATTTGGGTAAAGAGAAATGTTCAATTACGTATCTTCAACTTCAGTGACAGCTACATAATGCAAATCAAGTATTTTCCAATGTATCAGTTTTGCTATTACCCTGATCTTTTTCATCTTTATCTAAGTGATGATAAGTTTATCATTTTGTTTTTCATTTTCCATTTTCATTTGTTGTTTTTTTCTTCAAGTCAACTTGATTATTAATTTTTATTAAACATTTTCAATTGCAAATGGGAATTCAACGAAAGACATTGGCTTTGTACCCATATTTAAAGATGTCTTACAAAAAAACGATACGGTTGCAAATGTCAGTGGCTTTCAGAAGGAAACAGTTGAAACATTTTTTTTTACTGAGGTCTTTTCATACATGTCAACGTCATTTGTAGTTTTTTAAAACTCCTTTTCTTTATTATAAAGATGTACTTTCTGAATGTCATTGGTGTAACATATTTTAGTCACAGGGAACAACATTTTGACAATCTCCTATCTTTTAGATATGCCAAATTTCTTCCACGATTTCAAAGAAAAAACAAGTTATTATTTTTTTTTTTTTTTTTTTTTCAATAATGTTGAATTTAAATCATTCACACCAAATGCTACTGAAAAGGTGTATGTTATTAACTTTCATCTAAATTTTTTACCTTAAAAAAAAAAGTAGACCATTCTTTCCTCGTTCAGACCCCAAACAGGACACAATTAGGGAAACAAGAAGCAGGATATAGAATTAATGATAATAATATTGGAGATTTGTCATCAAAGAAGTGAAAATGTCATTGGTGTCACAAACATGTCAATGGTGTAACAAACCAAGCAAACCATAAGGCATAAAATGGGGCGATATGACTTTATGTGGTATGTCTCTTCAATAAATATTTCAATAAACATTCTTAATGGAAATGCTCTGAAAAGATGTAATGTAAACAGTTTGAGTTTTGTGAATATTGCATTGAAAACAAATGTTGTCAGTGGTGTTACAAGATTTGTCAGTGGTGTAATTTCTGTCCTCTGTTACACCACTGACTGTTACACCACTGACCCATTCACAATTTTAGGAGCTTTAAAACAATTAATGATCCCCAAAGACTGATCAAATGACATCTATGATGGTGTTTCTTTTTGTTTAATAGACCTAACATGTTAAAGGGTTTGTATTAGTTCATATGAACAAGTAATCACTGTTACACCACTGACACAATGAAAAGTTATGTTATATGGTACACTAAAAAAAGTTCACGAAACTTCAACAGCAATTCATATATGACCTCCTTTAAAGTTCAGCCATAAGTAGAATGTCATCAGCAAAGGGAGCAGTCAGTTTTCAGTATGCAATTGAAGGGAGAAAAACATTTATTGTCAGATTTTTATAATCGTTACACCACTGACAATGATATTTCGGACGGTCAGTATTTTTGTAATATTTATGCAATTATTTGTGAAATAATTATTATTTAGTATAAAATGGGTTTAGTATAGTGGTGTTTTTGTTTAAGTGTTAAAAAAATGTTCAGATAAGTTTAAAAATATGCATTTTAAAATTCTGCAAAGTCACCCGCGTGTCAACTGACAGAGGTTTTTCTTCCAAAATGACGACAAAACCCAAATTTTCTCCAAAAATACCAACACACCTTAAGCATTTTACATTTTAAAGAAGTACAAAATACCTTCTTCTTTGAGGATATGGCTTTTAAACAAATTTTGAAATCATATTTTTAGAGCATTTTGCTACTGACTAAAATTTGGTCAAATTTTGAGAATGACCCGTATATGTATTGATGATTGAAAATCTGTGTCACTTTTGAATGTTACAGCAGAAGAAGGAGAAGAAGAAGAAGGAAAAGACTCTCATCACATATGACATCCCTACAGACAAAGGAGCAAAGAAAGGTTTTTATATTTCTCCATATTCTATTGTGTTAAGCCAAAAGCAAGACTCATCTGGAAATCAATCCCATGGCACAACATCACAAAAACCAACGGTTTACCAATTACCTGCAACTGGTTTGCAGTATAAGTACACTGTTTCTAATGTTAATAAGACTTGGAATTATGATGTTGAATACCAATGGACCCCGGAAATTTTCCAAACGCAACTATTAACTTCTAATTTATACCTGTCAAAGTGTTGAATCATTATAATAATCAAAAATTCATAAGCCCAAGTTATGATATAATCAAGATTGTTTGAATTCTTTTCAGACACAAAATGTGCAATGCCGGACTCGTACAGCCCGGACTATGTAGAAGCTGCCTGGTATGACTGGTGGGTAAAGGAAGGTTTCTTCAAACCCGAGTACGGGGTGAGTTATATATACATTCTCATTTGATAAAACCTTAGAATTTTCATCAGAGAAGGTATATGGATTTACTGACTTTGACTTTACTGATATTTTCATTCTTTGAGCCCTATTTACAGATGTACCCTAATACATTTTAATTGTATCTCAGTGATGATTCTGAAATATTTTAAAGGGGTTGTGGTTAGTCTTCAAGGTGTGTCCTTCTAGCAAATCAGCCACAGTTAAATGGTGAGAAAATCGGTGTCAGCAAATGAATGGTATTTGAAACAAACTTTGCATAAAGAGGGCTTTGAAAATCAGAAACAATGTTTTGCTTTTTTTTTTCATCTGAAATAAGCCTTGATCAAGAAGTATATCAGTGCACACTAAAAGTTTGTGACCTGGGTGTCATACTGTGTTGTCTTCCTTGACAGGGCACTTCATCCGCATTACACTCAGTTCACCCAGTTGTTATAATGGGTACCTAAAACCAGATGCAAAGACCTCCTTGGTTCTGCTTAGCGCTTGGCGGCTGCTTTGGAAGTCCAATTTCTTTAGGGTAATGATGGCGATAGCGCTTTGAGCTGGTACTAGCACCTGGATATACACATAAAAGATGTTCTCATTATTACTATCATCTTTATTATCAATATTGTTTGAATTTGTATCTTTTGTCAGGGTCGTGATCCAGAAACAACCCCGTATGAAGACAAGTTTATTATTGTCATCCCACCCCCCAACGTGACGGGCAAGCTTCATCTCGGACATGCTCTGACCAACGCTGTTGAGGACTGTCTCACCAGATGGTACGTTTGTTTGTTTACAAGTGTTCTTTTTGTTACCAGAATGAAGCATGGAGCAGTGCAGCAAGTAATATTAAGTATAAAGTGAATGTTTGGTTATGGTGTGAGGGAGCAGTCAATTATGTCAATGTTGAGTCTATTTTATTATTATTATGGCATAATAATAAGTAATAATTTACTAAGTTATGAAGAAAACAAGCCATTCATGCTTAATCATTTGATCTCACAGGAACAATATCTTTTGTTAAGCAGAATTTTTGAGGTTATTTAAATTTGTCAATATTTCAATAGTGCTTGTTGACATTGAATGCTTGGTTTGTGTCTTGTATTGCAGGCACCGTATGAACGGCAAGATGGTACTGTGGAACCGAGTGATGTACTTTATTATGTTTGTGCACCGTATGAATGGCAAGAGGACTGTTGGAACCCGAGTGATGTACCTGATGATGTTTGTGTATTGTATTGCAGGCATCGTATGAATGGCAAGATGGTGCTGTGGAACCGAGTGATGTACTTTATTATGTTTGTGCACTGTATGAATGGCAAGAGGACTGTTGGAACCCGAGTGATGTACCTGATGATGTTTGTGTATTGTATTGCAGGCATCGTATGAACGGCAAGATGGTGCTGTGGAACCCGGGCTGCGACCACGCTGGAATTGCTACCCAGGTGGTTGTGGAGAAGAAGCTGATGAGAGAACAACAACTCACACGACATGACCTGGGTCGCGAAAAGTTTGTAGAGGAAGTGTGGAAGTGGAAGAATGAGTAAGTAATAGCAGCAACTTATTTACTATTATTGTGACAGTTAGGTGGGTGTTGCTAAGTTTTTCTTAATAACATAGTCAAGATCAGTTCAAACTTAAAGACGACTTGAGGTAAAACCTGCTCCAACCTCTGTCGTAATAAATAAAATCTCACCCAAGTGTCTTCTAATATCAATATATCAACACAGGTTGATAAAAGTAACAAATATCCGAGGCTTTTTAATTACTAAAGCACGAAAAATGTACATCTTTGAACACTGATAGCCCTAAAACTCCTAAATCAGTGATGTCATAGCATTGTGATGTTATCGTGTTTATGGCGTTATAGCATTGTGACGTCATTACTGAAAAGATTTATGATGCAATTACCTGCTGATGACAGGGCATTGTTAAGAATCTACTGTCAAAACGATATCCCACAAGCTATATCTTCTGGATGATAAGACCAGTTCTCTGTGACTGGCAGGTTCCCATTGCAGCAAAACTTTCACCACAAACTATCGGATAAATTTCAGACAATGAAACAATATCTCGCATGGAAAGTTTGCTTGTTGTCAGCAAGTCCTATGCCATGATTCAGCCCAAATTACGAGACTCAACGTGCCAACTTACTACAACAGAGGTTAGATAGCAATCTCGGTGGGGAGAAAATGTGTAAATATATATTTGGTTCAACAAAATTATAGGACTAATTCTTTTTAAAAAATGCATTATGCAAATGAATAAGCAGGCTTATTTCCTAAGTTATCTGTACAACAGTATAGAAATGAAATGTAAAATGTTTGTTATCATTCTTCCAGCAAAGGAGACCAGATTTACCACCAGCTGCGACGTCTCGGCGGATCCTATGACTGGGACCGGGCATGCTTCACTATGGAGCCGGTAAGTGTCAATCAGTTCATCAGCTTTACCTATCATCAACAGGCCATACGTCATCGAGAAAAAGTAACAGCATCTTGATTAAAACCTGTGAGACTGTATGGGCCTCATGATGTCTAGAAGTTTGGCCCTTGATAATAACTGTCAGCATTAGATCAATGCTTATTTAAAGTTTGGCCCTTGATAATAACTGTCAGCGTTAGGTCAATGCTTATTTAAAGTTTGGCCCTTGATAATAACTGTCAGCGTTTGGCCTACAGGCCAAGGCTTATTTAAATCACTGTTCATATAACAAGTTCCCCTACAAGTTAGAACTGATTCCCGTCTCATTCAGAGTTAAAGTCTTGCTGCATTATGTCACACTGTTTGTGTAGGAGCTCTTCGGTGTCCTGCAGCTGAACTTTATAGTCTGATTGCAGAGCTCCTGCATCTTATCCCTGTAGAGGGTCCTTTGCACAATCATTGTTTTAGCGCAATATAGCAATGCTCGAAGTAGCTTGTGAGGGTGTGACGTGTTATGAAGGAAAGTTTGATGCATATCTAAGATGATAGATGTTTCTGATTCTAGAAACTGTACCGAGCTGTAACAGAAGGGTTTATTCGACTCCATGAGCGGAAGCTGATTTACCGCAGTGTGAGACTCGTCAACTGGTCCTGTAGTCTCAACTCGGCCATCTCAGACATTGAGGTCAGTTGTTACAGTTTGTTTACTTATACTTAAGTATAAATCAAAGGTTCAAATAAATTGAAAATCTACACCTTAAGGCTAGATTGCATTTTAATGAGCACATCAATATTATTATAATATCTTGAAAGAAACCCTCTCAAGGTTTTTTGTTGTCATGATATCAAAAAGTAAAAGCTAACTGGTTGTGTAAAGTGAAAAAAGGCAGGTTTGGAGTCGTGTCTCGATTGAAACGTAGGCACAATCAATGAGGACAATAAAATACACAAAATCGTATTTACTGACAGTGCAAAGAGCTAAGAATTGAATCGCTTGTTTTGTATTATTTGTAAAAAATCACAGGTGTTTGTTAATAAGAACATACTGACTTATTGATGCAAACTATCCAGTGCAAAGTGCAGAATAAAATATTTAGGAATTGTCTTTGTTTCTTAAAATTCACAGGCCTTAGTTAATGTGGAAAATGAAACCCTGACTTGAAGTTGCGGCCTATCTAGCAAAAAGGAATGTTCATTATACCCCCGCTACGACGTCCGTCCGTCCGAAATCGTTTCCGGAGCATTACTCGAAAAACTATACTACTTACAAACTTCAAATTTGGTATGGCAGTAGCCTATATGATGCTGTTGTGCCTTTTAGGGGTTTCATCTCAATGGTTCAAATAATTTTTGAAATTTTGACAAAAAAACGTCCGATTTCTGGACTTTGTCTCGTTTCCGGAGCATAATTAAAAAACTATACCACTTGGAAACTTCAAATTTGGTATGGCAGTAGCCTGTATGATGCTGTTGTGCCTTTCAGTAGTTTCACCTCCAACGTTCAAATAATTTTTGAAATTTTGACCAAAAACCGTCCGTTTTCTGGACTTTGTCTCGTTTCCGGAGTATAATTAAAAAACTATATCACTTGGAAACTTCAAATTGTGTATGGCAGTAGCCTACATGATGCTGTTGTGCCTTTTAGGGGTTTCACCTCTAACGGTCAGATATTCGGACTTTGTATCGTTTCCGGATCATAATTTAAAAACTATATCACTTGGAATTTTCAAACTTGGTATGGCAGTAACCTATATGATGGTGTTGTGCCTTTTAGAGGTTTTAATTCCAAAGTTCAAATAATTTTTGAAATTTGAACCAAAATAGTCCGAAAACAGTAGTTTGAGGATCAAGCTTGTAAATATATTTCCTAATGACAAACACATACCGTATAAACATTGTAAATGTGACTGTTTTGCCTTCAAGTTATCTTTTGGGAAGTAACCAAAAGAAAGGGATTGTGACCTATTGTGATACTCATATGGACACTGTATGAACATAGAACATGACTGATGTTGTTACCACTGCATTGAATACATATATTTGAATGTTGATACCACTGCAAAGAATACATATATATATATTGGAATATAAATTGAGCTACATGGAACTGAATGGAAGGTGAGAGTTTGTTGAAAAACATTTATTATCATAGTTGTACCAGTTCACACCTATTCAGACAAATTAAATTTTAATGTTATTTTCTATATCATGTGATGGAAAAATACGGTAACAATCCTAGGACTTATCAGAACATATGACTTTTCACTATTTTCGTCAAAGAAAGGCGATCAAACTACAGGCTGGGGTATGTGAGCTGCGCTCACTTTTGCCTTGTTGTTTCTTGAACTTCAAAGGTATAAGTTAATGTTTCTATCTTGATGTTCAGGTTGACAAGAAGGAGATCCCAGGACGGACCATGCTGACTGTTCCTTGACCCGCATGTTAAGGGTTAAGGTGTGAGTTAATGTTTCTATCTTGATGTTCAGGTTGACAAGAAGGAGATCCCAGGACGGACCATGCTGACTGTTCCTTGACCCGCATGTTAAGGGTTAAGGTGTGAGTTAATGTTTCTATCTTGATGTTCAGGTTGACAAGAAGGAGATCCCAGGTCGGACCATGCTGGCTGTTCCTTGACCCGCATGTTAAGGGTTAAGGTGTGAGTTAATGTTTCTTTATTGATGTTCAGGTTGACAAGAAGGAGATCCCAGGACGGACCATGCTGGCTGTTCCTTGACCCGCATGTTAAGGGTTAAGGTGTGAGTTAATGTTTCTATCTTGATGTTCAGGTTGATAAGAAGGAGATCCCAGGACGGACCATGCTGGCTGTTCCTTGACCCGCATGTTAAGGGTTAAGGTGTGAGTTAATGTTTCTATATTGATGTTCAGGTTGACAAGAAGGAGATCCCAGGTCGGACCATGCTGGCTGTTCCTTGACCCGCATGTTAAGGGTTAAGGTGTGAGTTAATGTTTCTATATTGATGTTCAGGTTGACAAGAAGGAGATCCCAGGTCGGACCATGCTGGCTGTTCCTTGACCCGCATGTTAAGGGTTAAGGTGTGAGTTAATGTTTCTATCTTGATGTTCAGGTTGACAAGAAGGAGATCCCAGGACGGACCATGCTGACTGTTCCTTGACCCGCATGTTAAGGGTTAAGGTGTGAGTTAATGTTTCTATATTGATGTTCAGGTTGACAAGAAGGAGATCCCAGGACGGACCATGCTGGCTGTTCCTTGACCCGCATGTTAAGGGTTAAGGTGTGAGTTAATGTTTCTATCTTGATGTTCAGGTTGACAAGAAGGAGATCCCAGGTCGGACCATGCTGGCTGTTCCTTGACCCGCATGTTAAGGGTTAAGGTGTGAGTTAATGTTTCTATCTTGATGTTCAGGTTGACAAGAAGGAGATCCCAGGTCGGACCGTGCTGGCTGTTCCTTGACCCGCATGTTAAGGGTTAAGGTGTGAGTTAATGTTTCTATCTTGATGTTCAGGTTGACAAGAAGGAGATCCCAGGTCGGACCGTGCTGGCTGTTCCTTGACCCGCATGTTAAGGGTTAAGGTGTAAGTTAATGTTTCTATATTGATGTTCAGGTTGACAAGAAGGAGATCCCAGGTCGGACCATGCTGACTGTTCCTTGACCCGCATGTTAAGGGTTAAGGTGTGAGTTAATGTTTCTATCTTGATGTTCAGGTTGACAAGAAGGAGATCCCAGGTCGGACCATGCTGGCTGTTCCCGGATACAAGGACAAAGTAGAGTTCGGAGTTCTCGTGTCGTTCGCTTACAAGGTCGAAGGATCAGGTAGGGAATAAAAGAAGATTGACATTTCAGTGTTTCAATTTCAAATTATACATTCTTAAACTCACTGTTTTTGCTGGTTTTTTTTCAAAAGAGAAATAAATATAAAATTCAAAAAGTGTTCCAGATTACATTTAAAAAACTAGTACTAGTATTTTATTAGAAACACAAGATGATAATTATTCACTAAGTAAGAAAATTCACAAATTATGTACCAGTGAACAATGTACTCAACTTTGAACTTGAATGACCACTTTAGTGAAAAACCAACTCCAAGGCGAGATAATGGTACATCTATGGTATAAATGATGAAAAACTAATAAACATTTTGGATAAAACTTCAACTCTCAGACACACCAACCTTCATTATAGTTGTACAATGTGAGAGCCATGTATGTATGAGGCAGTTTTGATGTGAAATTAATTTCCTCTGGGATAATAAAGTCTTATCTTATCTAAACTTCATTAAATTACAATGAAATGAAGACTACCAGCTTGCCTATTTTGATCCAGATGAGGAGATAGTGGTTGCTACAACGCGTATAGAGACGATGTTGGGAGACACTGGGGTAGCTGTCCACCCAGATGATCCCCGCTATAAGCACCTGCATGGGAAGTTTGTCACGCATCCCTTCTTTGAACGACGCCTCCCTATTGTCTGTGATGAGTTTGTGGATAAAGAGTTCGGAACAGGCATGTGTTCATTACAATTTGAATGCTGAATAATTTTTACCAAAAGAAACTGTATTTTTAATTACAATTCTTTATCTAAGTGAGAATATGGAATCAACAACTGTGTTAAGATTATAAAATAGTGTGTATCTTCTAATATAAAGATAATGATTCTTCTACAAAAATAAAAAAAACACAATGACAATAATGAGCAATTCCATTTTGATGAATTTTTTTTAATTATGTTAATTTGTTTTGGAATTTGTTCATGTTCAATTGATCCTGAATGATAATATCATCCCTCCAAAATTATCTACAAATAATGTCATCATAAATCATTTTCTGTGTTAAGGTGCTGTCAAGATAACGCCCGCCCACGATCATAACGACTATGAGGTCGGCGTGAGACACAAGCTTCCATTTATCACCATCATTGACGACAAGGGACTCATCACCGGGGAATGTGGACCTTTCACAGTCAGTACATACCCCGTTCATGTAATATCGTAAACGTATCTAGCAGAAAGCATGTATTGAGTAAACCCTTCCACCCTGAAGAAACCATTAACATATCAGTTTGTAAGTCTTCCTGTAATAATACTAGCAGCCGTGATATAAGAGAAATAATCTTGAAATTGTTAAACCTCAAATCACCTCTCCCCAAATGGCTTCCGCATGACCATGGATGATAATCTTTTATTCACGTTATATGATTTCACATCAATTGTTCACTGGGGATATCTGACTCCCAGGGCATGAAGCGGTTCGACGCGAGGAAGGCGGTACTGCAGGGGTTGAAGGAGAAGGGACTATACAGGGAGACGAAGGACAACCCAATGGTCGTACCCACTTGCAGGTCAGTCTGTGCGGGTTAACTCTTATGCCAGTCCATTCCTGAGAAGTTTAGGTATCCATCTATGTATCCTAATCGTTTCGACCCTTATATCTGCCTTATAGGGTGTTAGAGTTAAATGATAAATATACCTTTTCCCTGAAATATTGTTTGGTTCTAATTTTAAGAGATGTTTTTGCTCATTTGGAACCGTAAAAGGACTTAAAGATTCTCCAATATTGCTCATGAAGCGTGTCTGTGTGTTCAGTCGATCGAAGGACGTGATTGAGCCTCTGCTGAAGCCCCAGTGGTACATCGACGTCAAGGACATGAACTTGGAGGCTGTCCGGGTGAGTCGCAGTGAGAGTTGTCTCTCTTACTCTCTAGCAGGGATGCAGATATCGGTCTATTTGCCGAACATGTCCTATTGGGAATCCAGATTGACCGATTGAAAAATTACCCTATCAGACATTTGAAACAGAAAAACTGACCGATTGGAAAATATACATGAAGGACATTTGAAAAGAAAATTGACCCATTGAAGAGAATAAAGACAAAAGAAAACTTATTTATTACTGTCGAAGGTGTAAATAGCATAACCTTTAGGTTTTCATAAGTATGAGAGTATATTTCAAAATGTCCTTGTAAAAGGCAGACAAATTTGTGTACTTGTTATTTTTGTAGCTGTAATATTGATCAAGGATATGAGTATATTAGCTGTCTGAGTAGGTCAAAGAAGCTATCAATTAAAATCTGATTACTCATAGCTCAATGAGGGAGTTAGGATAGAACTGAAAATACCAGTTAACTAAGACTTCAAATATTCATCAAACAGCTCTTATCTCCATATATATATGTACACATACATCAACTTCAATGACTTTATCAATATCAATTGTCAGTTGTCAAAACTCAGTTACGGTAATGTAATAATAAATGCAAGAACATAGCACTGTAGAGAAGTAAGGGTTTAATGTTGTGATGAAAAGCAGGCACATGGTTCTCTTCATCAGTAGAGAAGTGTTTAACAAGCAGAAGGGTTGGATTCAGTGCAGTAACACAATTGACTAACTTGTTCCAGCCAACCCTCGTAGGTTTCATTGCAATGCATGACAATATTGCAATGCAGGCCTTCTTCATGCTGTAACACTATAAGGTGAACTAGTCATCTTAAAAGACATGGTCAATGTAGAAAATATTATTATTATGATATATACAATCTCTATTTTCGTGTCAGGACGAAGGTGGCCTAAGAGAGTCTAAGGAGCTTATTGCTTAGGAGTATCTAGTTTCATCCACTGGTTTGGACTTGTCAGACTCTGTATTTTAGTGTCACTAATTATTATTACAAATTGATTGAAGGTTATCAAAAATTTAAAATCTAGAACTCGAGAAAAAGATACTGAAATTAAGAAAATATATTACGAATGAATATTTATCGACTGACCAGTTGATTATTTCTGCCCAGGTTGTGAGGGAAGGAGAACTGAAGATCATCCCGGACACTCACATGAAGACTTGGTACAAATGGCTGGAGAACATCAAGTAGGTTGCCATAGCAACACAACAATATCGTTTCTTTGGCATATGGGTGTGATCTTCATCAAAATGCATTTTGTAATCGGATTAAGTATGAGAAGAAGTTGTTGTAGCTGTTGCAATGCCGGTATCTAGTATTTTGAATCTTCTTGATACTCAACTTGTTTCTTGTTCAAAACAGAAATTTGAGCATACATCTAAATATTCGTAAGTAGAAGTATGATGCTTTACATATATTTATGTTTTCTTTGATGGGCAATCTGTAAGTTGCGATGATGAAGTAGATGAAGGCAATATTTTTGATATACAACTTCTTTCTTCAAGTTTGAATAATATGGTCAATATAATCATAAGGCCAGACAGAATAAATGAGTTTAAGAGGGAAAATGTCTAAATGCAAGAGTGGAAAAAGGATTTTTTTTTGTTTTAGTGTAGATATAAACTCTTCTAAAATGTTTCAAGCATCTCAAAACAGTACAGAAAAAGTTAAATATATCAAAATCGTGCCTCCTGTTTTAGGTCAAAGTAAATTTGACAACTTTTGATGGATGCTATGAAGCATTTCTTTTCCAAGTTAGTCCAACTTTTGTGAGAAGATTCCACTAATCGCTGGCGTTGTTCCACAGAGACTGGTGTATATCCCGGCAGCTATGGTGGGGTCACAGAATCCCAGCGTACTTCGTCACGGTCGATGACCCGAGTGTTAAACCTGGACAGGTGCGAACAGCTTTACTAACTTGCACAACACACTTAAATTGAAATTGAATTATTATTGCAAACATAATTAATAGATTCTGTAAGTTTTATATGTCTCCGCGATATCCTTCTATCGTATTCTGCCGTATTGCTATATATAGCAAGCCAATCGAATGATGACCTTTCAGCGATAGCAGCAAACTGGTTTCTTGGCTTTGTTCCGCTTGCTCACCTCGTGATTCACATTAACTAATGGGTTTACTATTAGAGAGTAAATCTGATGTCTCAATGCAGGCTCCAAACAACATTCTCTTAGGTTTCCACGAGCAACATTGCTAGACAACAGTGTATAGAGTTCGAAAGAATATGATAGAAGGATATCAGTCGATAGCTTTTGGCATAACGCGGAGACATATACACTGATGTAGCAAGATGAGTTTAGTATAGTCTAAGTAAACCTAGCCTCAATATTATCTGTTTCACTCCTATACTGAGTCTAGAAAGGCCTAATAGAGCGTTGCGTCAGCCGATCTTTCTGCGACCTATGACCCTCCAACAAAGGCGAAGGCACACTATTTGCGGCTGGGTAAGATGAGTTCTGATTGGTCAATTCAATACGTTGGCTGACGCAACTCTCTACTAAGCCTTTCTAGACTCAGTATAGGAGTGAAACGGATAATATTGAGGCTAGGTTTACTTAGACTGAGTTAAGTATAGCATTGAACAATTACCATGACAAAGAATCTCAATTTATTTTTGAAGTTATTACGAAGGCTGCTCCATTATTTTTATCTTTTCAACAAGTATTTATATTTTTAATGATGTATTTTTTGTCTCTTTAAAACCTTATCAATGTCACATCAAAGTGGTTATGTAATTAGGGTCTTACACATATTTCACAAGAATTAGATAATTATTATGGTAGTTTTGTCTCAAAAACGATAGACCTTTTCGAAAGAGTAGGGAATAAATTACCAACGATAGACCTTTTCAAAAGAGTATGGAAAAAGTTATCAATAAATTATGGTTTTCAAAAGGGTACAAAGGTTTTGTTATTTTCAGAGTTGGGGTAATAATGCCAGCAAAATTTCACACGTTATTTTTGCTCTTGTATGTACTGGTTATATGAAGTTTTAGGCAAGAATTAGGATAGGGTTTCCGTGAGTGTGACTATTAAGCAACTGTTGAGCGAGGACTATATGTTTGTGTCTGTCTGCAGGACTCGGACGGAGAGTACTGGGTTTGTGGGCACACGGAGGACGAGGCCAGACAGAGAGCTGCACAGAAGTTCAACGTACCCGTCGAGAAAATATCTCTCAAACAAGGTACGCTACTTTAATATATATTTAAATAATACTGATGCCTTTTCTGAGTAAATGGTTGGCCTCAAATAATGTTTGATTTAATGTGGTGCTGAAGAGTGGTTGAATTCATTTTTGCAACTAAACGTCCATAAAGATATAAATAATACTTATTTTGTCAATATGAAGTTGTTCTTTATAAATATGCTCCAATAAACTAATGTTTTTAAGTCAAAGGTTATGGTATGTTTGAAGTTTGTTTCTCTAATATCATTTCCAACATTTGAATGAAGAATGTAATGTAATGTTGTTTGACATTCTTGGATGTGCTTGACATGTTCTCTCTCATGTGATTAATATGATGCCGCTTATATTTCATCATATAAGTATCAAATAATTTTCCTCACTATCACCTTACAGATCCGGATGTGCTGGACACTTGGTTCTCGTCCGCTCTCTTCCCCTTCTCTATCTTCGGCTGGCCCGACTCCGTGAGTTGCATTTCATCTTCATGAATAATATTGTGGGTTTTTATGATGTGGGTATTTGTGTTGGAGCGCAGTGGTATAGTGACAGCATGCTCGCCTCTCACGCCAGAATGAAAATTTGGTTGGAGACACCAAAAATTTGTAACCTGGGTCTTATGTTGTGTTGTGTCCTTGGGCAAGGCACTTCATTCTCATTGCACTCAGTCTACCCAGCTGTTGGGATGGGTACCTGGAAATTTGATGTTCAAATCAAGCGCTGAGTAGTTGCTTCATGGTAATAATTGTGATGAGTGTCTTGAGCACATCTTGAGTATGCAATAAAAATATCAACGTTATTATTTTTATCTTTATATGTCAAAATTTTCTCTACACACATGCTCTACAAGCACTTATACCCTGGTCTACCTGGTCTAACCTAAACTGACATATATATGTGGCTTGAAGGGTGACACAAACACACCCCTTTTACCAACTTTGAAACCCCAAGTCTCTCAACTTGTATCTCTTGTCCAGTGCAAAATTTCGTTCACGATAAATAATCGGAGTGTAAAAAGTGAAAAGTTCAGTTTAGAAAACATTTGCAACAAACTAAACCTTATTTTGAACATTAATTGAAGTGGACAATAAACAAAATGGCATTTCCACGTTGGTTTTTGCTATAAATGAGGGGCGTATTACTTATATTTGTTCCGCAATGCGTATTACTCTTAGGGTCGTGCAAATGGCCATGTTATTAATTCCGCAACGAGAGAGATGATAATCATGTTATATCCTTGTGACTCTCTCTACCTTAAACTATAGGGGCCACAGATCTACTATTTCCAACGAATAGAAACTTACAAGAAATACCTTGTACAAATGTTAGAAGGCTTCTAGTTGCTATTTCTATGTTACAGACCCCCGACCTGTCTGCGTACTACCCCGGGACGCTGCTAGAGACCGGGCACGACATCCTCTTCTTCTGGGTTGCCAGGATGGTCATGTTCGGACAAACTCTCATGGGCAAACTGCCCTTCAAAGAGGTACACACTAATAACTGATGATATACATGTCATGTTCGGACAAACTCTCATGGGCAAACTGCCCTTCAAAGAGGTACACACTAATAACTGATGATATACATGTCATGTTTGGACAAACTCTCATGGGCAAACTGCCCTTCAAAGAGGGACACACTAATAACTGATGATATACATGTCATGTTCGGACAAACTCTCATGGGCAAACTGCCCTTCAAAGAGGTACACACGAGTCACTGATGATGTATCGGAGGTTGAAAGATCTTTTGTCAACAATTCATTTATTACATGTTATTCTTCCTCAAGGTCTAAGAGTCAGACCTAAGATTTAATGATCTTACTGAAGTGTCTTCCGATATCAGATATTGCAACATAGGTTATGATTACCAATACCGAAGGCTTGATAGAGAAATAGGGGTAGCAATCCTGTTCGAGACGGTTTGAACAGTTATGTACATGGGATGTTGCTTTGTTGGTAGAATTTCCGCTCAGCACTGATGGGTCATATCAAACAGTCTCAGTAAACCTAGCCTCAATAATGGATATTGAGTCTAGCAAGGTGTAGTAGCGGATTGCGTCAGCTGATCGAATTGACCAATCAGGGATTATCTTACCAGGTCACAATAGTATGCATTCACACATATAACATTGGAGGGTCATAGGTTGGTGAAAGATCGGCTGACGCGACCTGCTACTACCTTTGGCTAGACACAATATTGGGAGTGTAGCGAGTATAATGGAGGATACCTTTGGCTAGACACAATATTGGGAGTGTAGCGAGTATTATTGAGGATACCTTTGGCTAGACTCAATATTGGGAGTGTAGCGAGTATTATTGAGGATACCTTTGGCTAGACACAATATTGGGAGTGTAGCGAGTATTATTGAGGATACCTTTGGCTAGACACAATATTGGGAGTGTAGCGAGTATTATTGAGGATACCTTTGGCTAGACACAATATTGGGAGTGTAGCGAGTATTATTGAGGATACCTTTGGCTAGACACAATATTGGGAGTGTAGCGAGTATTATTGAGGATACCTTTGGCTAGACACAATATTGGGAGTGTAGTGAGTATTATTGAGGATACCTTTGGCTAGACACAATATTGGGAGTGTAGCGAGTATTATTGAGGATACCTTTGGCTAGACACAATATTGGGAGTGTAGCGAGTATTATTGAGGATACCTTTGGCTAGACACAATATTGGGAGTGTAGCGAGTATTATTGAGGATACCTTTGGCTAGACACAATATTGGGAGTGTAGCGAGTATTATTGAGGATACCTTTGGCTAGACACAATATTGGGAGTGTAGCGAGTATTATTGAGGATATCTTTGGCTAGACTCAATATTGGGAGTGTAGCGAGTATTATTGAGGATACCTTTGGCTAGACTCAATATTGGGAGTGTAGCGAGTATTATTGAGGATACCTTTGGCTAGACTCAATATTGGGAGTGTAGCGAGTATTATTGAGGATACCTTTGGCTAGACTCAATATTGGGAGTGTAGCGAGTATTATTGAGGATACCTTTGGCTAGACACAATATTGGGAGTGTAGCGAGTATTATTGAGGATACCTTTGGCTAGACACAATATTGGGAGTGTAGCGAGTATTATTGAGGATTTGACTGCATATCAAAAGACTAAAGATGGCAGTTGTTGCTTCCTTGCCAGATACTCAGAAACCACAATACAATAACTTGTGCTGCACCATTACCTGCAGGGTGCAAACTTTACAAAATGAATTTCCAATTGTACACTGGATTATAATTTATATTGTTAATAATAAATCTGTTTAATTTGAAAAAAAACAGTCAATGCATCTTCTAATAAAATTATATCATTATCTTGACAACTAGATATGATATAAATCCTGTTCAATCCTTCTTGTAATTAGGTTAGATTTTCTATTTTACATCATCATCTCGACGGTGAACTAGATATGATATTAAGCGGTGAACTAGATATGATATTAACGGGTGAACTAGATATGATATTAAGCAGTGAACTAGATATGATATTAACCGGTGAACTAGATATGATATTAACTGGTGAACTAGATATGATATTAACCGATGAACTAGATATGATATTAACCGGTCAACTAGATATGATATTAACCAATGAACTAGATATGATATTAACCGGTGAACTAGATATGATATTAACAGGTGAACTAGATATGATTTTAACCGGTGAACTAGATATGATATTAACCGGTGAACAAGATATGATATTAACCGGTGAACTAGATATGATATTAACCTGAGAACTAGATATGATATTAACTGTGTCCAGGTGTACCTTCACGCGATGGTGCGAGACGCCCACGGCAGAAAGATGAGCAAATCTCTGGGCAACGTTGTAGATCCTATTGACGTCATCAAGGGCATCAGTCTGGAGGTGATTACCATTGTATTATCATATTATCTTATTATCATATTATCTTATTATCATATTATCATATATCATATTATCATAATAATTGTTTAGAATCTTAAAGGCACTGTTACAATATTTGAAGTTGTAAAATTTTTAAAATGAGAATTGTGGAAAATGATGTGAATTTAAGCTTACCTTGGTGTCACAGCATTTTCACAATTCTCATTCTTGCTAGGAATGATTTTTAGTAAAGTTGCCAGTGATTTGTAAAGATGAATTCAATATCATTCTGATCTTTGAAAATTGTTCATGGCAATACAATGTTACATTTAAACGAGAATTTTTAAACCCATTAAAGGAAACCCATACTTCAATTTGGGAGTGTATCAACTGTTTCTCACTCCCTATCTATTGCACAATATGGACTGGTGAGATTCATCTCTTTGTTAAAGGGGCAGTAGCACGTTTTTTGACAATTTATATTTTAAATATTTCACTGATAATTGTAAGTTATTGCTAAATGTATTATTTTGACAGTGTCATCAATCTCATTACACAAGCCAATCATCCTTAGTCAGAGGACAAAGTATGAAAATTCACATAAAATTCATTGGCGGCCATTTTTGTGTGAACACCTTTAATTAATTTTGGGCAAGAAAAAGGAATCGCATAGCTAAACATTACATTTTACATATGAATTATAACTGCTTCATTTAGTTTAAATACATTGTCTTTCAATTGGAACCATTTTTGTTCATTTTCCTGACATCACCTTATATTTCCCCTAAAAACGTGCTACTGCCCCTTTAATTTTGTGTTGATATATTTATTTACATTCATACGCATGTTGATTGATCACAGGGACTCCATGAAAGATTGAGGGACGGGAATCTGGATGAAAAGGAAGTGAAAAAAGCAATCGAGGGACAGGTCAGAAAACGTTACATTCATCATAGTTCTAAAATTTGTTTCCTATAAAAGGAAATTGATGTATTCCTAAAAAGGAAAATTGTAAAAAGTTAAATTTGAAAATTCCCTTCATAGTTGACTACTTTTCATAACAATAATTTAGATATGATCAATATTTCACATATATAATTAGATGATTTAAAATTTTTAAATATCTAATGATGGTGATGACAATTATGCGAGATGATATTGATAATTGATATTGATGATGACAAGGATATTAAAAACGATAATGAAGAATTGATGACACATGATACTAATAATGATGATGATGATGATTTACAGAAAGTAGATTACCCCAATGGTATCCCGGAGTGCGGTACTGACGCTCTCAGGTTTGCTCTCATCTCCTACACCTCACAGGGTACGTACAGTTAACATTGCTTTGAGAGGGAGAAATTTGAATTGAAACTACAGTACATACTCATAATCTTAGGAAAACTACTCACCCTAAATCACATTTATTGTCGACTGTAAGTGCCATTTTACCAAGAAATCAAGGAAAATGTAACGGAGATAGGATACAGACACGCCATTAGTATCCATTGCGCGCGTGACTACGTCAACAACGGCCGTAGCTCCGCATGAAAGTGGGGAAACAGAGTTACTTCCCTTAGAAAAGGCCCAACCACCGATAATGCGGTTTCGCCGGCGAAACCGCATTAGCGGTGGTTGGGGACTTTCTAAGGGAAGTAACTCTGATTGAACCTAAGGAAGCTATGCCACTTAGTTCCGTATATATATATATATCGTGTACTTATAACGCCGCTAATGGCTGAAATATTGCCAAAGCGGCGTAAAACATTAACTCACTCACTCATTTACTTATATTATTATATATAAACTATTAACATACACATATGAATAATACTGTGATTTGTATACCTAATATCTACAGAAGAAGCAGCGTACAAATTAGGTTATAATGATGATAGATCAAACTATCGACTTATCTTACCTTTATTGATAAACTATCGCAATATCTATTGCAATCGTACTCCTCAATAGACTGGCTATTCCAATAATAACTCACAATAGACTGGCTATTCCAATAATAACTCACAATAGACTGGCTATTCCAATAATAACTCACAATAGACTGGCTATTCCAATAATAACTCACAATAGACTGGCTATTCCAATAATAACTCACAATAGACTGGCTATTCCAATAATAACTCACAATAGACTGGCTATTCCAATAATAACTCACAATAGACTATGGCAATCGCAAAAGTCTCTTGGGTGACAATAGTCAGCCCTAGTCAAAATGGTGTGTTATCAGTACAGACATTGTTGTTTGATAATATTGATCATGTCAAATTATTAACATGAAAAAATTCAGTACTATTTGTATCCATATCATTTATATATAAAGTATTTACAGTAGAACATGGATATAGCGAACTCGAATATAGCGAACAATCGGATATAACGAACAATCGGATATAGTGAACAAATTTTCAAGTCCCGCTTTTATAATATCATTAAAATTATATATGTATAGCGAACACCGGATAAAGCGAACTAAATTCTTTGGTTCCTTGGAGTTCGTTATATCCGTGTTTTACTGTATATGCTGTTTATGACTAACTCTAACTAGTATCAATGAGGATGAACTGCCTCTGCTGCAGGACGAGACATCAACCTGGACGTGTTGCGGGTTCAAGGCTATCGGTTCTTCTGTAACAAGTTGTGGAATGCGACCAAGTTTTCTCTCAATGGTCTCGGTGAGAACTTCTCTCCTGAAGCCCAACATCAGGTCAGTAAGGTCTTTGAACATCTTCAAGTGCCATAAATATACATACAGAAAAAAAATAAGCACCACCTAAATTTGAGCAATAACATTGATGCTATGGCAAAATTAGATACGCTACTGTTATAGTTGGAAAAAAACGAGGGGTGCCTAACTTTTTTCTGTATGTATTGGTATATGTTATGTAAAACTAAATTTCTGGGTAACAATATGTTCATGGGGAAAGATATCACCTTAAGAATCCTTGAAAGTGAAAATGATTGTACTTAATGCAGAGAGTTAATCTGAAACTTTGTGTAACTTCCAACCAAGATGTAATTATACTGTTTTCCTTATATCGTAATTTTATTAAATTTAATACTTTTAATATTTACTGTTATTTGGTGACTTTGAAATAAAAAGAATGAAGAGTCATGCACTGAACAATATGTATTTTTGTCATTGAAGTTTAGAGAATTGTTTGAGTGGAATTCTAGAAGTTGTAAATAAAGGTAATAAAGGGTAGGATGTTATAGACCATCAACTCTCATCCTGTTGCATCAACTGCAAGCTCTAGCTGATAAAAGATTAAGCACTCACGCTGAAATATTGGGATATTTACAAAAAAGAAATTGTTAACAAGAAATCTTGCTGTTCTTATATTTCCAAGCCATTCAAAGCCCTAACACGTTATCAGTTGAACATGCTTTAGAGGAAGGCTCAGGAAAGTCTCATTCATTCTAATTTTGTTTGTATTCCTGAATAGTGTTTAAAAGGCTAAATATAATTATGTTTTGATTTCACAGTTGTGTGGAAAGGAGAGAGAAATGGACAAGTGGATTCTAAGTCGTCTCTCGTACGCCGTTGAGTCGTGTAACACTGCCTTCCACAGCTACGACTTCCCTGTGGCGACAACGGCCTGCTACAACTTCTGGCTGTATGAACTCTGTGATTGGTACCTGGTGAGTATACAACAATACTCCACAAGAATAGTGAGGGATTCATATAAATCATAAGTAATGAACATTTGGACAGGTCTTGCACAAGTTAAAGTCTTGGGTTGAATTGTAAAAGAGTTCTTCATTTTAAATACTGAATGGTGATCCCTTTGACTTATGAGTTGATCGTTATTCTGATGAAAAAGAGTAGTTAGTATTTTTAGTATTTGGAATAACCTTGAAACCTGACAACCTGTGACCAGACACAATCTCTACGGTATTTATCTTTGCTTCCACAGGAATACATGAAGCCAATCCTGTACGGTGAAGACGAAGCAGCCAAGACTACGTGTCGTAACGTCCTCTACACGTGTCTTGACATCGGTCTCCGTCTTCTGCATCCTTTCATGCCTTTCGTGACAGAAGAGCTCTACCAGCGGTTACCAAGGAGACAAGCAAACAGTCCACCTAGCATCTGTGTAACTTCTTATCCTCTCCCTTCTGATGTGAGTATATATATAGTTCTTATCACCCACCACTCGGTGTGAGTATAGTTCTTATCACCCATCACTTGGTGTGAGTATAGTTCTTATCACCCATCACTTGGTGTGAGTATAGTTCTTATCACCCATCACTTGGTGTGAGTATAGTTCTTATCACCCATCACTTGGTGTGAGTATAGTTCTTATTTCCCACCACTCGGTGTGAGTATAATTCTTATTACCCACCACTTGGTGTGAGTATAGTTCTTATCACCCATCACTTGGTGTGAGTATAGTTCTTATTGCCCACCACTTGGTGTGAGTATAGTTCTTATTACCCACCACTCGGTGTGAGTATAGTTCTTATTACCCACCACTTGGTGTGAGTATAGTTCTTATTACCCACCACTTGGTGTGAGTATACTTCTTATTACCCACCACTTGGTGTGAGTATAGTTCTTATTTCCCACCACTTGGTGTGAGTATACTTCTTATTACCCACCACTCGGTGTGAGTATAGTTCTTATTACCCACCACTTGGTGTGAGTATAGTTCTTATTACCCACCACTTGGTGTGAGTATACTTCTTATTACCCACCACTTGGTGTGAGTATAGTTCTTATCATCCACCACTTGGTGTGAGTATAGTTCTTATTACCCACCACTTGGTGTGAGTATAGTTCTTATTGCCCACCACTTGGTGTGAGTATAGTTCTTATTTCCCACCACTTGGTGTGAGTATACTTCTTATTTCCCACCACTTGGTGTGAGTATAGTTCTTATCATCCACCACTTGGTGTGAGTATACTTCTTATTTCCCACCACTTGGTGTGAGTATACTTCTTATTACCCACCACTCGGTGTGAGTATAGTTCTTATTACCCACCACTTGGTGTGAGTATAGTTCTTATTACCCACCACTTGGTGTGAGTATACTTCTTATTACCCACCACTTGGTGTGAGTATAGTTCTTATTTCCCACCACTTGGTGTGAGTATAGTTCTTATTGCCCACCACTTGGTGTGAGTATAGTTCTTATTTCCCACCACTTGGTGTGAGTATACTTCTTATTTCCCACCACTTGGTGTGAGTATAGTTCTTATTGCCCACCACTTGGTGTGAGCATACTTCTTATTTCCCACCACTTGGTGTGAGTATAGTTCTTATCATCCACCACTTGGTGTGAGTATAGTTCTTATCATCCACCACTTGGTGTGAGTATAGTTCTTATTACCCACCACTTGGTGTGAGTATAGTTCTTATTGCCCACCACTTGGTGTGAGTATAGTTCTTATTTCCCACCACTTGGTGTGAGTATAGTTCTTATTTCCCACCACTTGGTGTGAGTATAGTTCTTATCATCCACCACTTGGTGTGAGTATACTTCTTATTTCCCACCACTTGGTGTGAGTATAGTTCTTATTTCCCACCACTTGGTGTGAGTATAGTTCTTATTTCCCACCACTTGGTGTGAGCATACTTCTTATTTCCCACCACTTGGTGTGAGTATAGTTCTTATTGCCCACCACTTGGTGTGAGCATACTTCTTATTGCCCACCACTTGGTGTGAGTATAGTTCTTATTTCCCACCACTTGGTGTGAGTATACTTCTTATTTCCCACCACTTGGTGTGAGTATAGTTCTTATTGCCCACCACTCGGTGTGAGTATAGTTCTTATTTCCCACCACTTGGTGTGAGTATAGTTCTTATTTCCCACCACTTGGTGTGAGTATAGTTCTTATCATCCACCACTTGGTGTGAGTATAGTTCTTATTGCCCACCACTTGGTGTGAGCATACTTCTTATTTCCCACCACTTGGTGTGAGTATAGTTCTTATCATCCACCACTTGGTGTGAGTATAGTTCTTATCATCCACCACTTGGTGTGAGTATACTTCTTATTTCCCACCACTTGGTGTGAGCATACTTCTTATTTCCCACCACTTGGTGTGAGTATAGTTCTTATTTCCCACCACTTGGTGTGAGCATACTTCTTATTTCCCACCACTTGGTGTGAGTATAGTTCTTATTTCCCACCACTTGGTGTGAGTATAGTTCTTATCATCCACCACTTGGTGTGAGTATACTTCTTATTTCCCACCACTTGGTGTGAGTATAGTTCTTATCACCCATCACTTGGTGTGAGTATAGTTCTTATCACCCATCACTTGGTGTGAGTATAGTTCTTATTTCCCACCACTCGGTGTGAGTATAGTTCTTATTTCCCACCACTTGGTGTGAGTATAGTTCTTATCATCCACCACTTGGTGTGAGTATACTTCTTATTTCCCACCACTTGGTGTGAGTATAGTTCTTATTTCCCACCACTTGGTGTGAGTATAGTTCTTATTTCCCACCACTTGGTGTGAGCATACTTCTTATTTCCCACCACTTGGTGTGAGTATAGTTCTTATTGCCCACCACTTGGTGTGAGTATAGTTCTTATTTCCCACCACTTGGTGTGAGTATAGTTCTTATTTCCCACCACTTGGTGTGAGCATACTTCTTATTTCCCACCACTTGGTGTGAGTATAGTTCTTATTTCCCACCACTTGGTGTGAGTATAGTTCTTATTTCCCACCACTTGGTGTGAGTATACTTCTTATTTCCCACCACTTGGTGTGAGTATAGTTCTTATTGCCCACCACTTGGTGTGAGCATACTTCTTATTTCCCACCACTTGGTGTGAGTATAGTTCTTATTTCCCACCACTTGGTGTGAGTATAGTTCTTATCCACCATCACTTGGTGTGAGCATACTTCTTATTTCCCACCACTTGGTGTGAGTAAAGTTGTTATTACCGACCAGGACACAGTAAAATGATCTTTTTAAGAACCGCGAATAATGAAAATAAAGAATTGAAGCTCTCTCCTAACTTGAATTAAACATATTCCGAAATATTTAGATAAGGTGTTGTTTTTGCTTGCTACCAGATGGCGTGTCGGGACATGGATCTGGAGTCGCGTGTGGACTACGCCCAGAGTGTGGTCAAGTCCATCAGGTCCATGAGGGCCGACTATAACCTCACACCGAAGACAAAGGCTGACGGTACGTGTGTAGGGTGAGAGAAGCTGCTCGAAAGCTATACCGGAGAGTTATTTAAGAGTATTTATTTGTTGAAATTAAATTTAGGAACATTACTGTTCATACACTTTTCATTAATACAATCATGATTATTTCAACTATTCATCTAAACTAATTTACTGAAGACATCTTATAGCTGTTAAAGCTTGGTACATTTCAATATCTCTTCACTCTGCCACATGTCCATCTTGATCTTCTCTCAACACAGTGTATGTGAAATGCGCTGACGAGGAGATGGCGAACATTGTGAGGACGTTTGCGGACAAGATTCTAACTTTGACCAACTCAAGTGCCGTCAACGTGCTTGTGGGCGATGCTCCTCCCGAGGGATGTGGCATGCAGACTGTGTCCGCCAAGTGCGAGACCCACATCATGCTCAAGGTAAGTGGGGGAGCACAGTGGTGTAGTGGTTAACGAACTGGCAGGTCATGTCAAAGGTCAGGGTTTGACCCACATCATGCTCAAGGTAAGTGGGGGAGCACAGTGGTGTAGTGCTTAGCGAACTGGCAGGTCATGTCAAAGGTCAGGGTTCGACCCACATCATGGTCAGGGTTCAAATCCTGGTGGAGACAGAAAAAATATGTGACTTTGGGCTAATGCTGTGTTGTGTCTGTTGGCAAGGCACTTCATCCCCATTGTATTTAGTTCAGTCAGCTATTTAAATGGGTACTTGAAAAACAGGATATAGGAAAAGGTTGTGAAAAGCACTTAGCACCTGCTTTGGAAGTATTTTCCATGATGAAGGTAATGCTTTGGAAAAGGTGCCATTTAACGTTACCTCTTGCTCCACCCTCTAGAAGTATTACCCCCATCTATAAACAACTTACACATTTGTCTTGCCTAAAGTTATTAAGTTGTTTTCTTGTTCACCAGGGACTGATCGATGTTGGCAAGGAGACAACCAAGTTGGAAGGCAAGAAGGAGACGCTCGGCAAACAGCTGAAGAAACTTCAGGACGCGTCCGCCAAACCAGACTACTGTGATAAAGTGCCGCAAGACGTCCGAACACAGAATACCGAGAAGGTTTGTTGCTTTGTTTTTCAATTTTCCATCCGATCGAATTTTCATACAAGCATGAACTGAATAAACTTTTATACCACCAAGAGCTGATCAAATTTTTTAAGAGGCCTGAAAAACTAGATTCACATGCCTTAAAACTTTATGCATTGATGTAATTCAGTTTTAAAATACCGGTAATTGATAATTCCATAATGATAATGGTCATTCTGGCAAGCAAGTTAACACTGCTTGGCCTTAGTAAAAGAACGGTAAGATGAAGTGTTCACAATCTTAACCTCTGAGTATCTTGTAGGTTGACATTGATTTATTCCTTATTTCCAAAAGAACGTTTAGATGCGGTGTTCAGTCTTAACCTCCGAGAATTTTGTAGGTTGACATTATTTATTCCTTATTTCCAGATGTCACAACTGAAGGAAGAAATTGAGAAACTCACAACAGCACTTTCAACACTACTGACATTCCAGTGATGCTGAATTTCAATAAATTAATTTTCTCATTGGTAAAGGGAGATTGGAACTTTGAGCAAGGATATGGACAGAAACAGTAAATGTCTGAACAGTGAATGTTAAAGTGACACAGAGTATGTTGATGGGATCACATGTCAAATTTTGAAATCTATGTTATTACATCGGGAACCACTAACTGTTACTGAAAAATTACAAGTTCGAGGTACATTTGAGCGAAACTACAGCCATTCAACGTCGTGATTTTCATCGAAAACTGAACAGTGTGGCTTGAGTGGCTTGCGCTAATTCGCCAAACATTATTTTAAACCTTATCAAAAGCTGACAGGAAAATATATTCGATCTTAATTGTTGATTAGGTATTGTTACTTATTAGGTAGGTTAATTGGATGCATAATTTAGACTATTACACATACTTTAGATGTTTATTAAATTTTTGGATAAAATGAAGGATTTTAGAGAGATTACCGTATCCTCGCTTATAAGACCCTACTCGAGCAAAAGCTTGGATAAAATTGAAAGTCCAGTGATCAGATATAGACTTCAATCAGCATATTAGATATTTTGTAACTTATCAAAACTAAACAAAAATATTAAGAAAGATAATCAGCGTCTCTTTAACATAATGACTTGCTTCACCAAGTGCTATGTCCTCATAAGCATAAAATGCTCAATGTTTGTTTTGTGATTTATTAAGACTGCCACTTCACTTTGATATTTATACCATTCATGTTCATGTTCACAGTGAGCAGGGAAATTGTTTGAATAAACATGCAATATGTAGTAAACTTTCAGATGAACTACTATCAAATTTTAAGTTCATTACTCATTGTAAATGCATATTGTTTACATTCTTGAGTCAATTGTATGAAGTATCATTAATTGGAAGAAAACTGTCAGTGATCCTGTAGGTGATTATCATTAAACTTGTTTGTATTCTTAATAAGAACATTGATTAATTACTAAAAACCTTTGCTATTAAGTGAATTTTCTCATGAAATACTGTTGATTTTCCGGTTAAATCGTAGTCAATGTATGTTAACATTCATACCTGATCTAAAAATCAATTGTATAGAGTATCATTAAAGAAAATCATCAGAAAACCGTCAGTGATCTTATAGGCGCTTTCCATTAAACTTGTTTTAATTCTTAATAAGAACATTGATTTATTTTATATAAACTTGGCTATTAGGTTTGCCATTAGTATATATAGCTTTCCCCCAACAAAATTAATTAATTTCCCTCTTTCTTGTTACTTTAGTTCACATCAATTTCATTATTTTTTCACTTAATTTGTTTATTTCTCTCCTAATTTTATGAATCAGGATAAACAAATTGTCACCGCAGTGATATTGGTGTGCTATGTACTGAAATATTCCTCTCGAAAAATCTTGAAATAAAACAAAAAACTTGAACATTATTTGTTTATCATTTTCTTTTTCCAAGATCAAATATTTGGAGTCGGTCAGAGGGGAGAAACGTCTTAACAGCGCTCATAGCAGCAGGAAGAAAGGTTTAAAGTAGTTGTTCCTCTCATGAGAAACTCATGTTAAACACTAACTGAGTAAACTTAGCTTGATTGTGTTCTCTATCGTTTCCACTACATCGGGGCTATGTATTCTAGCTACCGGTAGTTATACACCAGCTTCCCACATTTGTGTGGTAAAAGGTCATTTTCAACGAATTGCACTCATGCATAGTTATGCTTAAGTATGCCATTTATTATCTGTTACCCCTGTCCACCACATGGAAGTGGATTTATTGATACAAATATTGTTGATTGATTTCATTTTCTATGTGTTCAAAATCAGAACTAGAAATAACAATAATTCATAAATATATATTGACCCAAAGCCATAAGCAAACCAACTAGAAAGAACAATAATTCATATATATATATTGACCCAAAGCCTAGGTTTGACTTATTACCTTAGAGAACCTACAACACTGCATGAGTGTTTATCCACACAAATGACAGGCCATCTTCCCCGGTCAAAAAAAAATGCAAATACATCTATCATGATAGTTTTTGACCTTGTGACCTTGCAGCAAGAATTTTCCAAAAATGTTTTAACTTGACCATAACTTGATATTGGATATCGACCTTTGATATTTCACAAGTGCATCTATCATGATATGACCTTTCAGATGAGGTCATAATTTTTACTTTGACCTTGGTACAGCAAGCATTTTTTGAAAACTTTAACATTGGCCATAACTTGTGACTGAATAGATAGACCGTTGATATTTCACATACTGATAAGACCTTTCAGATGAGGTAATATTTGACCTTGTGACCTAGACGTCGGGGGCAACAGTGTTACACAAACAGCTTGTTAAGTTTAGATTTGTTGACCAAGCTGTCATTTCTATTTTGTGCTGTTAGCCATGTTGTGTTTTTATTCGCATCAAATGTCATCAACTTCTTGTCAGTGTGGAACATGTGCTGATTGTAAAATATAATCATGTCACAATTTTGATGGAATAAACCATATTTGATTAAAAACAAACAATACATTTTAGTGTTGACGATTTAATAATGACAAAGCAGCGTTGTACATGAAATGAACTAAAACATACATTCTTTCAAACCATACATTCACTCTCAATTGAGTTTTTGTAATTTTAAAGAACTGAAAGTTGTAAAAGTTTTCATGGACCCAAAACCTTTGAGATACTTTAAGACAAGCAGTAAGATTGATGCACATTAAATCAATAAAAGATGATTGTGTAAAACAAAAACATGATTAACCAATTTCAACATCATTTTCATGATTAATTAAAAAGTGAGTCTATTTGTTACTCATTAGAGTTACTTGCCAAGAATATCTGGGCATTCACAACAGGAAAACTGCCTCAAAGTCTTCAAATGACTAAACAGTCTAATAATGCTGAGGAATATGTGGATGACAACTTCTTTGTTCATTGTATGCATACATATATTCCTCAGCATTATTCTCATTCCATCTTCTAAAATGCCTCTCAAAGAAGTTAAACAGTCTAAGACATTAGCTTTGATTACCCATAAAACTAATTGAGTCTTATAACGACAATTTTCTCTTTACTATCAGTTCATCTAAATATAATTTTTATACTCAAAACAAGTTCAGGAACACTCAAATCTTCAACATGGAAGTATCTTTCTGGCGTCTTCTACTCCGATAAAGGATTAGAGTGTTCCTTAACTTATCTGCTGTGTATACTTCACATAAGCTATGACTTTACTAACAAATCAGATCAAAAATTAACAAATATATCACATAATCACAACATTGTAGTACCATTGTAAATAAACTTAATAAAAGTTAACAAAGCAACAGAGAATAAGGCATTCACTCTACTAACTGCTGAACCAGATTCTCTCCAAAAATATAATCATCTGGTTTCTGACCAATCACAGCACAATCAGTTGTATATGAAACACGTTAAGAAAACACATATTTTAGGGAAACTATGGAATGACTATGTACAATATTATTTCACACAAACAGTTTAGGAAAAAGTTTGAAAATAACCCTACCCTCATTGTACAAGCTAATTGCCAAACTTTTGTAAAATCTAACGAGGACAAAAGCTGTCAAACTTGTCATGTTATTCATTGATACCAACACGCCCTGTTCTCTTTAGACAAATAATTTTTGTAATAATCACAAATGTTTATCAACCTCTTATTCTTTAGACAAATATGTTGACGGTAGTTTTTGATGAATTCTGTTAAAAAAAAAAATTCATTTTCATCATCAAATATCTATGGATGTTAACTCTTTCTTACCTACACCAGTGTTTATTTGACAATTCAAAATTAATTTTCAAAATCGAAATTTGATCTCTATTGAATAAATGAACATTTTCCCTCTTTAGAAAAAAAACCCACTGTTAAAATACTCTTCATCCCAATGATTCATAATTCATTCATGACAATGATTTTCATTGGTCGTTAAGAACAGAAGTTGACGAATCAAATGTCCTGGCTGTTGAGCTAAGAGTGGGTTATGCATATTTTACCCTAGATTGAAATACTGAAAACATCTCAACAGCTGTGACCAGGAGATCATATATATATTATTTATTATTATTCATTCATGAATTTTGAGCAAATTTGTCATGACTAAATGACAATGATTCTTTTGATAAATGAACATGGTAGAAATGAAAACTCTTGCTATAAACATTACAATGTGTAACATGACTTGATTTATTGAAATTAAATACTAAATGTCATCAGCAAATATCCATATCCTAACAGTCCTTTCAAAAAACCAAAGTTGAAAAAAATGTCGAAATGAAAGATATCAAAAGTCATATCTTCACAAACTGATTGATCCAAATATTATAGTTTCATTGAGTTAGGTCTTAAAGTGTTTTAGTTATTTTCTGTTAACAAAATTTAAAGTTACGTTTCCATGGAAACCAACTAAATAAAAATTCAAAGAAGTGGAAATTCTCAAAAGGCACATCTACTCATGATAACTAATCGACATACCAAGTTTCATTGAGCTTGATCTAACAGTTGTCGAATTCTGCTCCGGAATCAAAATAGGTACAGTTGAAAGGACTGACGGAGTGACGGTTATAAAGACTTACATGGCAAAAACTATATCTCCCGGTATTTCAGACCGGTAAGATAATAAACATTGATATGCTCATTATAACTATCCACATACCAAGTTTCAATAGTTCTGCTTCGGAAACAGAATGATTACAGTTGAAAGGACTGACGGATATAAAGACTTGCATGGCAAAGACTATATCCCCCGGTATTTTAGACCGGTAAGATAATAAACATTGATTATAACTAATCCACATTCCAAGTTTCATTAGTTCTGCTCCGGAAACAGAATGATTACAGTTGAAAGGACTGCAGATATAAGGACTTGCATGGCGATGATTTTATGCCCCGGTAATTCAAACCGGTAAGATAATAAACGATGATTAGCTCCCTTGTTCTCAACGAGAAGTAGTCGTTCTATATGATGATATTAAAATATGCAAGTTATTATGGGTGCTGTTATTATGATCATACATTTGGCAGCTAAATCGCAACTTAAAGCATTATATTTGATATCATTCACCAGGTTCTGTATACATGTATTCGGGGGCATAATAAAAGCAAATAAATGACGCTTTCAATGGAAGCAACCAAGCACAAATAAAACAGCAAACTTAAACTTGACAATATAAAATGTCATGACCTGCACTTTTACATATAGCATAGAGATATAAACATTTTTAAATAACATGTGCACATATGATATCTATGCATGTAAAATGATAATATCATGGTGGATGATCAATCACAGGAACCAAATATTGCAAGTACAAGATTAATAAATGTAAACCTTAGAACCTCCACCCATCCTTATGTTATGGTGTAGGTTATGTTTAGATCTATGTTGTACTCACAATATCAGGTTCCTGTGTGGTAAATGCAAATACTGTATTGTTAGAATATATTGACAGTTATCCAGATTGTATAATTTATTAGTTAGAATATATATGGTCTATTTGACACATTAATGTGGTTTGCAAATACTTTTGAAACGAGTGGATAGGTTATATAGGACATAATTCACAACAAGGGGGATATTTAACACAGATTTGTTTATATATGTTTGAGCAATTAGACAACATATAAACAAAATGTATGTTATTATCAGGAACTGCACAATCAATATTTGTACACATCAAACACGACACTGGAATATATTATTGTGAAGACTTCCAGTAAATGTATACAGATCTTGTTATTGTTTATTGTGACTTCGAAATGTGTTTGTGTATAGATAAAATATGAAATATAAAATATGATGACTTCTGATTTATGTGTTACTAAACATAAACAAGTTTTGTACCATAAAAAATAGAATTATTGACTTGTATTTGTTAAAATAAAATTTAAAAGAAGCAAATTTTTACTTCAAATCAAAAAACCATATTTACAATTCAAATTTCCTTTCAGAAATATTTGACTTAAAACAATCTTTTCTTAAACAATTCTGTGTCACTTTTCTTGTACTTACAACTTCACAAGCATTAAAATAATAATTGGCCCATAATCATAGAGGCTGAAACTTGAGCAGGGCCAATGATTGGGGAAATGTAGATGAAACCTTTCATTCTTATTATCAAGCTTTAGTAGATTGTTTCCTGTAAGCGATGAAGACGGGTGTTGGATTTCATTAGCAGACATGATCTAACATGGAATTCATAACACTTCACTATCTACTTCCCTGTTTATCATGTACTAGTGAAGCAAGTTATAGATAGACAACTTCTTTATTCTTTGTCATCTATAAGAATAGTCCTTTTTATCATCACACCAACTTCTCATCCTGCTACACCAGTGTAATGTCTCCGCGTTATGCTACAACCTATCCCCTGATATCCTTCTACCGTATTCTACCATAATGTAGCAGGATGCCAACTTTCAGAATGCCAATCAAAGCAGGTTTTATAAATATTGAATTATGTTTTCTCATATTTATAACTAGACCTGAAGAGCAGACCTATGATGACCTCTAACTAAACATAATGCTCTTTAAGAAACTTTCTTCTACACAACTGGCATAGCGCCATACTACCGATAATTGCTTCTTGGGTTAAATTCCAAGTCTGTATGATATTTAAAGTAAGTTATAATCTACACGAACATTGTTTCATTATAGTATTTCCTGTGTCAATGGTAGAGAATAAGCTATTAGTTTGTTGGCTATTAAAGTAAGTTAAAGCCTACATGGAAGTGGTATCGTCTTGTGTCAATGTGAATGAAAGGTATCTATCACTGTTTGTAGACTATTTAAGTAAGATAAAATTGTTGTAGTTAGTTTTGTGTCAATACATACAATCAAACCACAGGTTTATAGGATTTTTGAAGTAAGTTAAAATCTACATGAAAGTGGTATCATTGTAGTTATCTTGTGTCATGGCGAATTCAACGTATCTACCACATGTTAGTCGGCTGCTGAAGTAAGATAAATCTACATGAAAGTGGTATTGTAAATTTAAAAGAGATCAACAACCTAGCTCGTGAAAACTAATTGACCATTGTTTATTAGAGCGTCTAGACGGGTAAGGGGGGTTACACGACACAAACTTAGTACTGGCTGTCAGCTGTCAGCTGTTAGCGATGTCATCCCCACCGAGCATTTTCAACTTTTTCGGGGCCCTGCTAATAAAACTCTGGAAGTTAAAAATTCGGGTTGCAGACCCCCTTTAACATAACTGTTTGTGGACTATTTAAGTTAATTAAATGTTTGTCAGTTATTTAAGTAAGTTAAAATCTACATTAAAGTGGTATCATCGCGAAGTCAACATATCTACCACATGCTTGTCAACAACTTAGTAAGTTAAAAACTACATGAAAGTGGTATCATCGCGAAGTCAACATATCTACCACATGTTTGTCGACTACTTCAGTAAGTTAAAAACTACATGAAAGTGGTATCATCGTGAATTCAACATATCTACCACGTGTTTGTCAGCTACTTAAGTAAGTTAAAATCTACATGAAAGTGGTATCATCGCGAAGTCAACATATCTACCACATGTTTGTCAACAACTTAGTAAGTTAAAAACTACATGAAAGTGGTATCATCGTGAATTCAACATATCTACCACATGTTTGTCAGCTATTTAAGTAAGTTAAATCTACATGAAAGTGGTATCATCGTGAATTCAAGGTAACTACAGGTTTTGTCGGCTACTTAAGTAAGTTATATCTACATGAAAGTGGTATCATCGTGAATTCAAGGTAACTACCACTGGTTTGTCGGTAAGTAAGTTAAATCTACATGAAAGTGGTATCATCGTGAATTCAAGGTAACTACCACTGGTTTGTCGGTAAGTAAGTAAGTTAAATTTACATGAAAGTGGTATCGTCGTAGTTGGTCTTGTGTTTGGAGCGAGTCTCGAAGAGTTCTCTGATGAGCGTGGCCTTCTCTTGTTCTAGCTGGGTGATCTTGTCACTCTTGTGACTCACTTCCTGTGAAAACAGAACATTCAGTAAATTAGTTACTTTACAATAAATATTTTTATTACCTACGAGGGCAGTCATATTGAGGTTCATATTTTTCATATGTTGCCCTAGGGCAAAATATAACTTTTTCATAGCGACGTCACATTATACACAATGCTTTAACGTCAAGGTTCACTCATGACGTCATAATGTATTCGGGCCGCCGGCCGCCAGTCGGCTTATGCTGAGAAGAAGGTTTTGAGTATTTCTTTAATTTTGGGACTACAGTAATAAACAGAATATTATGTTCATGCCCTTGCCAAACTATGTTTATGACACTCATGCCTCTCGCTCGGTAAATACTTATATTAAGGCAGTCGTGTTGAAAACATAACATATCATGGACACTCATATAATATCCTGTATTTAAGTTCATTATTTTTTAGAGGATGGAGAATACCTTGGTTAAGGAAAAAAAAATTATGATCAACTTCTTAATTTCAAACAAAAGTAAATATAGAAGTACTTCATCTATAAAATATCCTTTTTTTCCCTGATAGTGCAAGCATCAGGAATGCCATTCAAATTTAGGCATGTCGCATTGTTATATTTAAAATCACAACATTGCATATTGTGTGATTGAAATTTGTTTGTTTTGAATTCTAATATCTTAGAAATATTAAGGGATGATAGTCATAAACATCAAATGATAAAAGCACATGTAGAATATTGAATTTTCGAGTTAAGTTTTAGAATTCAGGAAAATGAAAGTAGAAGAGTTTTCAAACCATAGAAAGACCATAATTTGATTAAGAGGTAATGTCATGTTGTTAAAATGGAATTGTGAAAAGGAGGTGAAATGTTGCTAATTGCATCAGCAAAACCATTTTTTACAAAACCAAGTACAAAAAAATTCTGTCACTCTCTGCAGACACAATGACTAGGCAGGTGATAACAATTCAAACACAAATAAAATGTACCGATTAAACTCAAGAGTCATAGTTCATCCAAACCCCTTCCTATATAATTAATGTCACTCTGTATAAGGCTACAATCCCTCTTCTTTCCCCCTGTCTGTCTATGTATCTGTGTTGATCCTACACATACCCTGAGACACAACAGGCCAAAAGCCTCATATCACTATATATAGCCAGCAAATGATATTATTTGTATCCAGCATATAAGAGCACCTCAGGATGATGGGTCAAGGGATAATAATTAAATTAACTAATGAAAGCCTTTCTAGAAGGCTTGGCTGCTGCTTTTACTGAAAAGCTTGCATGCAAGATTCTATTGGCACCACTAGATTGATTGAAATTCCCAAGTTTGTTTCGTCTTAGCTCTTTGATTATAAAACTACAGGTTATAGATAGAGATAGAGATACATGTTTTTAGCCTGATAGATGTCAGGGTATGTGTATGAGGAACAAGGATACATAAATGCTGAAATAGCAACCCTTTGTTGATCTGGATGCCATCTCGCTCCACTTGTTGATTCAATAAGGCACCACTAGATTGATTGAGTTTCACCCTTAGCTGGTTGACTATAAAACTACATGTTAAAGATGTTACATGTACCAGATGGCCTGATGGTTGTCAGGGTATGTGTATGAGGAACAAGGATACATAAATGCTGAAATAGCAACCCTTTGTTGATCAAGTTGCTCATCTTGAAGCCTGCCCCTCACAAGGACCTCCCATCAACCAATAGACTTACGTTAGTGAGTTGTCTGTTCTGATCCTTGAGCATCTTGATGGTGTTGACCTGCGGTTGTTGGTTCCTCGACCCCAGCGCCAGGTTCATGTGCAGAGGGAATCCCTGCAACACATCATTGTGAGACACTTACTTCTTTATTCTCCTGTGTAAATCTTTTAAAGCTTCTCTGAAGATAATAATAATAATAACACTTTATTGTCCTAAGTACATGGAAATTCGGGTTGTGCCTAAGCACCCGGCAGCCACAGTGCAGCGCCAGTTAATGTGTTGTTCTGCTGAGTGTCAAGCAAGACAGCAACAACTCCCACCTTCTAACGTCTTTTGGTATGAAGCGACTGGGAATCGAACCCCGGTCTTTCCGGGTGACGAGTGGACACTCTACCACTGAGCTACGTCCCCGGTTTCTATGTATGTAGATACACATCACAGTCAAATGTTAGCAAGTCACCATTATAGACCTCAAGGGTATTGCTTCTCTGTGAAGCTGTTTCTGATGTAATCTAATCCTATGAGAATTTCTATAAATCTTAAATTTGAATAAGGACTTACTTAATTTTATCTAAACGCATTCATAAGATAATATAAGGTGTTTCTAACAGTTGTCAGTAACTCCGTTCCGTTACATCTAAGAAATACCCAGTAAACCATCATCAGCATATATGTCTATACAATATCCCAATATTAATCGAAAAAACATTACGAAGAAACTTAAAGCAAGGAACATATGAAGTTGTTTCTGATCTAATCGAATCTTATAAGAATTCTTAGAATCTAATACATATGGAAAACGATTCTTTTATCCTATATTTTAAAAATAACCAGTTCATAAGATACTAAAAGATTTCTCAAGCAATGATGTGCTTCAAGAAACACATCCAGTAAAACATTTCACAAAATACCATTTAAAAAAAACAAACCACAATTACAGAAATTAAACTTAACAAAGAAACTAAAAGCAAGGAAGAAAGGGTACATCTGAAGGGTTCAGGGCAAAGGTAGACAACACTCAAAACCAAATTTCTGAGATTTTTATCACTTGTGAGTAGCAAGAGGCAAATCTTTCGTTTTTGTGTATTACCCTGAACCCTTCATTATGAGAAGACATAGCCAACCTTCTCGGAGCTCTCTGTGAGAGTTTTGAGCTGTTGGTTGACCTCTACGATGCGTGCCTTCTGGAAGTTCATCCTCTCCTGGTGAGCCTCCAGCGAGTGCTCCTGCCAACAGAAACAACGCTACGTAATCTCTGCTCTCGTCTATAGAGGTATATTTGACTAGGATGAAGGGGGTTTAACCCCCAAAACATGTAACTGCAAAATTCAGCCCCTCCCGTTCTCCGGCATGGGTTGATGACAGTTATACCACTATTTTTTAAAGAATTTTTCAGGTCTCTCTTCTCTAGAAGGTTAGTCTGTCTAACAGCCCCTAAAACAAACTATCTTTAAAGACAGCTAAAACAGAAAAAAATTCCAGTACTTTTCAAGGACTTTTTATGGACTTTTTACCATTTTTTAAGTACATATATTCACAGGTCAAGTGACAAAATTTTTGGTTTCGATGCCGCCATATTCACAATTGCTGTACTTTTCCAGACCTGTGCAGACCATGAAAGACCAGGGCAAGTCTATATTATTGTAGCAAGTCTAGAACACTGCTGTTTCAGAAAATCAACAGCTTAAGTGGGCTCCTTTCTCTTTTAATATAAAAAGTTACATTTTTTTTTTTTTTTCATTAGAGAGACTAAAATTTAGTATTAGATGTAATACTTGATGTGATACTAATACTGTTCCTTAAAAAAGAAAATACTACTTCTTGTAATTCAGGTAGCTTATCAACAAACACAAAAAAAAGGGCTTACATTGAGCGCCCCCTTGCCGACATATTTCTGTTTCTCCTGTATGGCTGCGATCTGTTTGCGATACCACTCTCGAGCCTGGTCTACGATCTCCAGACCTTGTAGTAGCATGTCCCGCTCCTCCTCAAACTGCTTCATACGCTTTATCTGGAGAGAGAGAGAGATGAAATGTCAAACTGCTTCATACGCTTTATCTGGAGAGAGAGAGAGAGAGAGAGAGATGAAATGTCAAACTGCTTCATACGCTTTATCTGGAGAGAGAGAGAGAGAGAGATGAAATGTCAAACTGCTTCATACGCTTTATCTAAAGAGAGAGAGAGATGAAATGTCAAACTGCTTCATACGCTTTATCTGGAGAGAGAGAGGGAATAAATGCTGGAGAGAGAGAAATCAAGATAGATCCAGAGAGAGATCAAGAGATCGAGAGAGAGAGAGAGAGAGAGAGAGAGATGAAATTTCAAAATGCTTCAAGTGAGGTTTTTTTCTTTAAATTGTTCTATTTAAATGCTTTAATTTCAGAGAAAGATAGAGAAAAAGAGACCAGTTTTAAAGGTATTTCAATCAAAATGTCCATTTCCTTCTCTGACTGCTTCATAAAAACATCAAAGGTGAGCATCATCTACAGTAAGGTACGTCTCACAGGTCCATATTTTATTTAACCACCAAGTCAGGAGTGTACAAACAACAAAACTGAATTGAAAAAAATAAACATCAATAAAGCATCATTCAGTCAAAATTCCATAAATGATTGTAACCGTTGGGATATGTATAGGTGCTTCGGAGGACTGACAAATAGCGAACCAACAAGGGACAAACAACAAAGTGGTCTCCAGTTGGTGAGAAGGAAGACCAACAAGGGACAAACAACTAAGTGGTCTCCAGTTGGTGAGAAGGAAGACCAACAAGGGACAAACAACAAAGTGGTCTCCAGTTGGTGAGAAGGAAGACCAACAAGGGACAAACAACAAAGTGGTCTCCAGTTGGTGAGAAGGAAGACCAACAAGGGACAAACAACAAAGTGGTCTCCAGTTGGTGAGATGGGAGACCAACAAGGGACAAACAACTAAGTGGTCTCCAGTTGGTGAGAAGGAAGACCAACAAGGGACAAACAACTAAGTGGTCTCCAGTTGGTGAGAAGGAAGACCAACAAGGGACAAACAACTAAGTGGTCTCCAGTTGGTGAGAAGGAAGACCAACAAGGGACAAACAACTAAGTGGTCTCCAGTTGGTGAGAAGGAAGACCAACAAGGGACAAACAACAAAGTGGTCTCCAGTTGGTGAGAAGGAAGACCAACAAGGGACAAACAACTAAGTGGTCTCCAGTTGGTGAGAAGGAAGACCAACAAGGGACAAACAACAAAGTGGTCTCCAGTTGGTGAGAAGGAAGACCAACAAGGGACAAACAACTAAGTGGTCTCCAGTTGGTGAGAAGGAAGACCAACAAGGGACAAACAACAAAGTGGTCTCCAGTTGGTGAGAAGGAAGACCAACAAGGGACAAACAACAAAGTGGTCTCCAGTTGGTGAGAAGGAAGACCAACAAGGGACAAACAACAAAGTGGTCTCCAGTTGGTGAGAAGGAAGACCAACAAGGGACAAACAACTAAGTGGTCTCCAGTTGGTGAGAAGGAAGACCAACAAGGGACAAACAACAAAGTGGTCTCCAGTTGGTGAGAAGGAAGACCAACAAGGGACAAACAACTAAGTGGTCTCCAGTTGGTGAGAAGGAAGACCAACAAGGGACAAACAACTAAGTGGTCTCCAGTTGGTGAGAAGGAAGACCAACAAGGGACAAACAACAAAGTGGTCTCCAGTTGGTGAGAAGGAAGACCAACAAGGGACAAACAACTAAGTGGTCTCCAGTTGGTGAGAAGGAAGACCAACAAGGGACAAACAACAAAGTGGTCTCCAGTTGGTGAGAAGGAAGACCAACAAGGGACAAACAACTAAGTGGTCTCCAGTTGGTGAGAAGGAAGACCAACAAGGGACAAACAACTAAGTGGTCTCCAGTTGGTGAGATAAGGAAGACCAACAAGGGACAAACAACTAAGTGGTCTCCAGTTGGTGAGATGGGAGACCAACAAGGGACAAACAACTAAGTGGTCTCCAGTTGGTGAGATGGGAGACCAACAAGGGACAAACAACTAAGTGGTCTCCAGTTGGTGAGATGGGAGACCAACAAGGGACAAACAACTAAGTGGTCTCCAGTTGGTGAGAAGGAAGACCAACAAGGGACAAACAACTAAGTGGTCTCCAGTTGGTGAGATGGAAGACCAACAAGGGACAAACAACTAAGTGGTCTCCAGTTGGTGAGAAGGAAGACCAACAAGGGACAAACAACAAAGTGGTCTCCAGTTGGTGAGATGGGAGACCAACAAGGGACAAACAACTAAGTGGTCTCCAGTTGGTGAGATGGGAGACCAACAACCAACCACAGGCGAACCAACAACACCTAAGTGGTCCCCACCAGGTCATGTTTACAGACTAATTAACAGATGTTATTTAAAAACTTACAGCATTATAGTCCAATCCACTAGACAGTGTATGTCGTCTGGCTGAGTTCTGTCTGCGGACTGGTTTCTGTGGAGCGTCAGGTTTCGACTGTTGACTGGGACCTGATTGGTTGTTTGACTGGACAGGTGCTTTACCCACGTCTTCATTGTTCTTACGTTGAAACTGCTCTATGTTCGCTGTAATAGAAAGATATGATTAAATGATTGCATGTAAAAATGTTCATGCATGACTTATTTATTTAAGTATTTAAGTATTTTGGAACCCACAAGCAAGATATCACATTAGCTGAAAAAAGGTTACAATATTTTTAATGTAAAATAAGACAGGCATATAGAAAATGGGTTTATGGCAAAACGAACCGGGGAAAATACAGTTATTAGAGGTCAACATGGCTAATCCAAATATAACACAGGACAACTTATATCAATGAATTAACAGTCTGTACAACTTTTCTATTGTAATATATATGAATCAATATATATTGCATGTAAAAGAAAAAATATATATAACACTAATATTTGACATTTTAAAGGGGCAGTAGCACGTTTTTAGGGGAAATATAAGGTGGTGTCAGGAAAATAAAATAAATGGTTCCAATTGAAAGACAATGTATTTAAACTAAATTGAGCAGTAATAATTCAAATCTATAACGTAAAGGTTAGCCATGCGATTCATTTTTCTTACACAAAATGAATTAAGGTGTTAACACAAAATGGCCGCCAACGGATTTTATGTGAATCGTCACTGTCAAAACTAGATTAGCGTTTGCGGGATACCGCAAAAGCAGAGCAGCCCCGGAACTTGGGGTTTCGCCTTACCCTGTTCCGCCTTTTACAGGCCTCACCAAATTGGGAATTTTCTCGTGACCTTGACCTTTGACACTCAAGGTCACACAATCAATGAACACATTTCATTGAGTATAACATTATTGTAATGAAATAAAGTGTTAAAAATTAAATTAATCCATTTTCTCCATATATGTTGACCTTGCTGTGACCTTGACCTTCGACAGTTCGTACCCAAAACTTTTTGAAAATGTTGTACTTCTCAAGAGATAATATATACAAAATCTAAACTTCATAGCACAAAAACTTTTCAAGTTATTGTGTTTACAAGGTATTGCAATAACTCATATCTCATGACCTTGACCTTTGACCTTCAAGGTCACATAATAATAGAACACTTTTTATTGAGTATAACAATCATGTATTGATTAAAAGTGATCATAGTTAAAATAAAGCATTTTCGCTAAACCATGCTTAAGTCATGACCTTGCTGTGACCTTGACCTTTGACGGATTGTAGCCGAAACCGTTTCAAATTTTTTTACTTTTCCAAGGATGATATATACCAAGTTAGAGCTTCATAGCACAAAAACTTTTCAAGTTATCGCGTTTAAAGGGATTTTGCAGTGATTTTATAACTCGTGACCTTGACCTTTGAACTTGAAAGTGAACATGTCACAATGATTCCCTGGAAGTATTAACATTAAGACATGTTCATGAGTTCTGAAAAGCTAAATGGGATAAAGTTATATCCAAATTTAGTGCATTTTGTAATAACTCATATCTCATGACCTTGACCTTTGACCATGAAGGTCACACGATCATTGAACACTTTTTATTGAGTATAACAATCATGTATTGATTAAAAGTGTTCATAGTTAAAATAAAGCATTTTCGCTAAAACATGCTTACGTCATGACCTTGCTGTGACCTTGGCCTTTGACGGATTGTAGCCAAAACCTTTTCAAAATGTTTTACTTTTCCAAGGATGATATATACCAAGTTAGAGCTTCATAGCACAAAAACTTTTCAAGTTATCGCGTTTACAAGGAATTCTTAGAGTAAATACATATCTCGTGACCTTGACCTTTGACCTTGAAAGTGAACGTGTCAAAATAGTTCCCCCGAGGTATGAGTAATAAGGTATGAATAAGAGTTCTGGAAAGCTTAGTGGAAAAAAGTTATAGCTAGTAGTACGAGTGCGGCGGCGGCGGCGATGGAAACTTCACAAAAACTGATAGCAGCCCTCCCTTAGACGGGGCTGCTAATAATTCATTTAGCATTAACGTACTATTATCACTGAAAGTTTTAAAATATAAAATTATCAAAAAACGTGCTACTGCCCCTTTAAAGCAAAATGAGACAAACAGAGTTAAATATATGCAGAGAAGAAATATTTCCTCAAATGTTCTAGACCTTAAAGGACTTTTGACGTCTGTTTTACTCGAGGGATCACACCAAAACCCTGTAACAAGTGCCCGCTCAAGGGAGTGAAAGAGATAGCCTACACTAACAGCACAGTGCCCACCCACTCTGATCCTGCAGTGGGCACTTGTCTGAGCTGTATGGCGTGTTGTCCCTAATACAATATAATAGCGGCTATAACAGCCAGAGACTGAGTGTTCAAACAGGGAATCTGCCCATCTAAACATAACCACTGCTGGTTGACCATAAGGACATCACTAAGCTTAATCTCTATCTCTTCCACTGCTCTGTTATTTATATTCGATGGTGAATACCCTAACTTCATTATATCTTACACAGATTGCATTATTATTCTCTTTTCCTTACTGAATACCCTCATACATAATTTTAGTTTCATTCTTGATGATAAAAGAGAAAATCTATTCTATGGTGAATACCCTCAAATCTCTCTCTTCCAATGCTCTGAATACCCTAACTTCATTATATCTTGCACAGTTCTGTATTTTCCTTTCCTTACTGAATAACCTTCATACATGATATTAAGTTTTTGGATTTCTTAATGATAGAATTATTCTCTGTAACAAGTTATTTTTGTGAAATTGGGGCATTGGTATTTTGCATATGCTTACTCATTCAGATGGGATTTGGGCAGTACAGTACATATGGAGGTCATTTGTTCCACAACCTAAATTATTACATCTGTACTATAGATTTAGAATATTTTGTATCCAATTCATTCTACAATAAATACTCTCACAGATAATTTAAAGTCTTAATTCCTCCTGTTATCTGTTGTTGGAGGAATATGGTAAAACTTGCCTACCCAAATGGGCTGAGATAGGACAGAGAAGTGGGGACGCCCGAGGGGTACAACACAATTATTCCCTCACACCCCAACCTTTTTCCCCCCTCCTCCAAAAAAGTAAAAAATAGAGCCATGGGCTCTGTAGCTCATCAGGCTTGACATTTGATTTTGCTATAGGATGTGGCCAATGTGGTGCCCCCTTAGTAGGGGCCATGGGGCCACCAAAGCTACAATTTATAATCCTCACTAGATAAGGAGTTTGTACACAAAGTTTCAGCGTGGCCCCTGTCGCCCTTAATTGGGGTCACAGGGTCACAAAAGTTACAAATTAGAATCCCCACATGCCAAGGCACCTGCACACAAAATATCAGCTCTCTAGAGTCATTGGTTCTGGAGAAGAAGACGAACATAGGTTTTAAGGGTGTGGCCCCTGTGGCCCTTAATTGGGGTCACAGGGTCACAAAAGTTACAAATTAGAATCCCCACATGCCAAGGTACCTGCACACAAAATATCAGCTCTCTAGAGTCATTGGTTCTGGAGAAGAAGACGAACATAGGTTTTAAGGGCGTGGCCCCTGTGGCCCTTAATTGGGGTCACAGGGTAACAAAAGGAATCCCCATATGCCAAGGTGCCTGTACATAAAATTTCAGCTCTCTAGTGTATATGGTTTATGAGGAGAAGTCGAAAGTGTCAAAAGTTTACGGACGACGGACGGACGGACGCCGGACGACGGGCCATGCCATTAGCCCATCTGGCCTTTCAGGCCTGATGAACTAAAAATATACCACCAGATTAATTCAAAATGTGTGACCCCCCTTCCCCTGCTTAAAAATTCCTATATCCGGCCAGATCAAACATTATCATTGCCAAAACTGGAAAACGGCACAGAAAGAACACCTTTGTAATAAAAATTATCCCTCCTTCAATCAACGCAGCGTTAATTCCTAACAACACTCACTGCCATATATCCAAACTAGGAATAGAGACACTGATATTCAAAACTTCAAATAACAGCTTTTAATTGGAGTGTTATCCTAACAACAGATATTAATCCTCATTATAATATTGGGACTGAAATGTAAATATTCAAATGACAGCTCTCTGAGTAGTGCTATCCTAACAACAGATGTTATATCCTCATTATAATATTGGTAATGAAATGTAAACATTCAAATGACAGCTCTCTGAGTAATGCTTTCCTAACAACAGATATTAATCCTCATTATAATATTTGGACTGAAATGTAAATATTCAAATGACAGCTCTTCTGAGTAATGCTATCCTAACAACATCTATCACACGTTAGACAAGAGAGAAACAAACAATGATGATGGTCATTTATCTATTACAGCAGCTAAGTTTGCTCCCAGTCAACAGCTCATCATCTCAACAACAGATAGGGATGTAGCTCAGTGGATAAAGTGTCCTTCATTTGTTACTTGGCTAGATTCCTGGTCATATCAGAGCATTTTAATACATCAAACAAATAGCTCAATCTTGACTTTTCTAGCTAGATAACAACATCACATCCACCCCATTCTCCACATCACATCCAGCCAAATTCTCTACATCACATCAAGCTACATCACAACATCACATCCAGCTCAATCCCGACATCACTCTTCAATTGACAGATTTAGCATCATCGTTAACCTGTCTGCACACAGGTACGCAGGGGGCGGACAGACAATGGGGAGTATTTACCTGTGTCCCCCTCCCCAAACACTCAGGTATTTGTTCTACATGACTAGCAACGAGTTTACACGGACCACCGGCCGAAATCCCTCTGGTCAAATAGCCTGGCTTTGTTGCGGATTGTCGGTGTTGGACGCAGGGTGACCAGGGGCAATGCCTCGGTGATTTGGAGTTGATTAAAATCAGATGTCACCAACTCTTGTTGATGTTCAATCAAATGTCTTGTCCCTTGCCAAATTGTTTATACAAATACTTTAAACATTCTTTTAGTCATCCTTTAGTGAAATAGGTTGGGTTTTGTTAACAGGTTGTCATTTTGAATAGATGGTTTCAGGACTCAAGGCTTAGTGATTTGACATTGATTGAAATCAAATGTTTTGTCCCATTCCAATATGATCATGTGATTTTTTAAACACAGCAAAACTCCTTTGGAACAAATGTGCCTTTTTTAAGGTTCTTCTAGAAGGCTTTTTGAATACATGGAACCTGAACTATTGCATTGGTGATTTGACTGAAATCCTAAGTCTTGTAAAATGTTAACGTGTGCATATCACTTGCTTTAACTCTTTTGGCAAACCTTACATTGTATCATGTACTGCAATACTGTCAATAAACTTTAGAAGTTGTACGATACATTTTGCTAATTACAGCTTCAGTTTGATTATAAATAATGAATATCATGCCATGATTACAATTACAATGCCAGATGGAGATCACATGTCAAGTAATGATTGGAGGTACCTCTGATTATACCAGGTCTGTAATTATTGATGACAAAAGAGTAAACAATCGTAATTGATTGCCAAAACATCTGGGTTACTTTTAGTTATATAAATTCTGGTCATAGAGGATATCTATCTTTTCGTGACTAGTACCATGTTTATCTCATCGAGTGAGGTAGAAAGTTTATATTTTCACGAGTGGCGCACTGATAGAACAGAGTATCACACCCTCAATCATATAATACAAGAAGATATACTGTGATTGAAGAAGAAAGTTGTTAAGGAAATGGTAGCTCAACGATGGCAAATTATAATTTGGCTTGAACCTTTAACCATTAACTCTATAGCAACTACAGAATATCTATTAGGGGCATTTAAACTAGTTTTTCAACATACACAATGCTTAGAAACAAACAATTATCCCTTCATCAGAAGGATAAATAAAGAACTAAGCCATACCCTGAAACACCCTGTATGTTCAAAGGTAGTTCTTATCCAGAAATCTTGCTTTCCAACAAGAGGAAATTGCCTACTTTTGTCCAAAAATTGTCAAGTCAATTAGCTTTAAGTAATAGTATTGAAGCAATTGGTGCTTTTCAAACACATTCATTTATCAGTGTGTAGAATTATTTTGAAAGACAGTCAGACTCAAGTTATTATTTTCTCAATTTCACCTAAATTTAAACAGGACTTTCTTAGGTAAAAGCAAATTGGTTCCTAATTTGCTCATTATTTCCAAGGAGCCTATTCCAATTTGACACCCGAAACCCTCCCTCTCCTCAAATAGTTAGAACACGTACCTCAGCACCCTGTCCACAAGACCACTAGACCCGGTAGTGTACAGGGTGTACTGGTTAGCTCCAACTTACAAGTCCACGGTTGGAATCTTGTTTTATCTATATATTTTTTTATTATTTCTATTACAGAATCCCTGTTACATGAAGGAGCGCCACCCAGGGTTGTAGGAGCTACAATGCATTAACAGTTGCAGAACAGATTTCTGGGGTTTTTTTTTCAAAAAGACGAGAACATCTCAAAAACGCACACAGTCACTCACTCGATACATATAAGATGAGAGAGAACTTCTTTGAGAGGCATTTTAGAAGTTGGAATGACAATAATGCAGAGAAATATATGGATGACAAGTTCTTTGTTCATTGTATGCGACGTTTTGACACAGATACTTGTGTCGTTCTCATGCAGGTGACACAAGAACGTTGCATACAATGAACAAGAAACTGTGTTGAAACGGTTATGAGAGACTATCTCTAAAAAGTAAAAAATATATATATAAAGAAATTAATCGACTCAATCTAGGGAACAAAACATAAAGAGATTCATCCATTGTCAAAACCGAACATGATATGAATGAATATTCCGACTTTTCATTCTCATTATGCAAATTGAAAGTCCAAGTGATTCATCATATTATCAAAAATTTCATAGTTATTTTTCAAAGATCTTAAAAAGTTCTATCAGTAAGTAAGTAAATATCATCTACAGTTTTCAATGCACACCCCATGAACTGCTTGAAACTAATCATTTAACATTTTTATAAACCTTTCGATTTCATTCATAACCAAGTTGACTCATCAAATGACATCTTGATAATAAATTTGTCATATTTAATTATATCGATTCAGTAAGATTCAAAATCAACTACAACATTCATTCACGAAGTCCAGCAAGGAACAGGCTGATCATGCCAAAACATTTAAGTTCAGAATTAGAATTGCTCTTTTCCTAAACCAATGTCTTTCCTGAGGTATTATCTCCATTCATTCAAAAAGGACTTACCGAATCATACCAATTCTTTTTTGTTCAGAATTCAAATAGGGCCCGTAAGTAACTCTCGTTCGCTCGGCGAGATTTACCCACTTCCGGTGACAAACACACGTTTCGCTATGGCGTCAGCTGTGTTAAATGAGTTATGTTTTAGCTTCAGACGGGTCTTAATTTGCACATAAATAAGATAATTGGTTTTATGGGTATTTAACAACGTTTTACTTTTTATTTCGCGTTTCAAGAACATTAAGAAATATATATTTAAGCCGTTAACAGTTTTTTTCGACCCTGTAGTAAACGTCATAGATCTAAATCTTATCGTAAACAAATTATGACAGGACGTTGATAATCATAATTAATTGAATATATATAAATTATAACCTGATTGTTTTATGGAAAAGAACTCATGTAATCACGATTTCACACATTTCTTTTAAATTATTACTTTTATCCCTTGTACCTTTAGAGTAATCCCCTTTTCATGAATTTTTACTCTAAATCTACTGTTTTCATTGTACATGAGCACTAGAAATTAAATTTATATTTAAAGGAAATGATAACTCATAAAATTATTAACTTGAAGTTCAATATGCTTAAATATTTAGGCACAATATATTGTTTATTTTGTTTTGGTATATCCATCTAATCCACCACACTACAATGGTACAATGTTGGGTTTCTGAATGTACACTTTTCACTAATAAAATGAAATTTAAGGTAAGTAAAATGCTTGCTCAACGGGATATAATGAGTCAAAGAATGATCACTGAATGTATGTTAAAAGACGATCTACAAATTCAGTTGTTTTTGTAAAATTGCAAAAAGATTTATGGTATTATCTTGTTTTCATGATAAGAGAAAAACAGTTACCTTGGCCTTATGATGAGATTGTCAAGAATAAAAAAAGTATTAAACATGGATATCTTTAATATTTTACAGAATAAATGTCTGGTGAATTTTCATTCAATCTACATGCATGCTCAGTTAGACAATTAAGGTAAGCATGTAATGTTTTGATATGAATATTGAATAAGGAACTGATAACTGGGTAAAAAAAATAACCTAAAATAAAAAATCTTATACAAAACAAATAAAGCCCTTTTGAGAACTTGTCAATAATTTGTACAATTTCTTGTGTGAATTTTTTTTTTTCAATCTTCCCAGGCGAAAATATCATAGTATAGTTTCCAAGCCTGAAAGGTCCATTATTTGCATGGAAAATATATTTATCATAGAATTAACTCATATCATGGTATAGGATTAGAGGTGAAACATATTAAATAATTTCAAGGTAAATTGCATGAATACAATTCTGCATCACCATTGTACATCAACTTGGAAAGTTGGAATTAGTCCTTACCTCTGTTGAATAGAACTGATTCTAAGAAAATCACTCAATTTCATTATTTAACTTGTCTCTTAATTCAATTATTTATTGTACAAATGAATAAAATTATTTGTCATACTCAAAGTTGGTTAAGTTCTACAATTATGAAATGGTAAATGAAAGTGGTAAAACTAAGAAATCTTTATAAAAAAAAACTTTTGAAAAATCTTGATTTTTTTGTTGTTGTTTTTTCTGTATATATAAATTATGAATACAACACATTACATGTATATACAACAAGAAGAATTAAAACTGATTTTATTTATAATGTATAGAGTAAAAAACACTACATCAAAATGTGTATGTTTATTAAATTAAAAAATCAATTACATATCTGTACTTAATCTGAAAATTGCTTATTAAATCCTGTTACATAATTGGTATGATAAAAAATACAAAGAAATTGCTTATTTTTAAGAATAAATTATTAAATATTGAGATAAACTTACTCAGTAAAAAGCAAAAACAATACTTTTTATGAGAATATTCTGTCTAGAGTTTTAACGTCAAAATATATTTGTTAGTTGAAAAAATACCTAAATGGAATTGTTTTTCCACTTGACTACATATTAAACTTAATAAACAGTCATATTTCTATTTAATACACTTCAAATATGATTGATATTATCATTCAATCTATGGTACAAATTTCCCGCAATAAAATCGACTGAGTAACGTGCCACACGTCAAGGCGCGCTATCAGTGTATTTGCGTTGCGCATGAGATCCCCGCAACCAGCTGAAGATGTCACCGGAAGCTAGTCACCGGAAAGAACTCAAACGAGACTTACGGGCCCTATTACACAACCTTAAAATGTTGTATATCATGTACAGATTAGCATATGAGTAGAGTAGCAGCCAAATGTATTATTTAGAGAATAACCAACGAGGTACGAGTGATTACGGGATATCAGCCCGAGTCGAAATAATGTTCACAGTCGCGAGCCTTGGCGAGCGACTGAACATTATTTTGACGAGGGCAGATATCCCGTAATCACTCGTACCTCGTTGGTTATTCTATATATTACCCATTTGTAATGAAAGATAATTACAAAACGACAGAAAACATGCGATTGAGAAATCGTAGTAATGCTGTAGTAAGTGACACCAAACAGCTGATCAGTATTCATACGCGTGTCCAACCGAACATCTCCAGAGTGAATTACTCAACAACGCTTAAGAATCTAGTTCAGTTACAAAACGATACGAAACTGACGAAAATATTGACCCTGAATAAAAGTGTACACCTTTCAACATTGAACAAATTAACACACTTAAAACTCTTAACAAACAGGATTCTTTGAAAGGTATAATAAGTATTTGAATCGGCCGGTCGCCACACCGTACTATCGCGGCGATATTTTGTTGACGGCACAATGTTGTAACGAAAATCTAAAAAAACTGTCAATTTTTTAAAACTATAACTGATAAAAGTGGCAATATCTTAAAAAGAAACTTACAAAGAATGCGTCAAAACAAATTTGCTTGTCATGATAATCAAGTAATCTGTAGTTTGAAGTTACTTTCATTCACGTCGACAGTATCAAGAACGATAACTCTAATCGGCCTGTGAAATTGATCACGGAGCCTTTATTCCCAGGGCTGATCGACTATGAGTATGTTCACTATGTTCAAGTTTGTTGGTTTGAATGTATGTGTTGAATTTGATTCCCTACGGTGATTAGGTGTAATTAATTATAAATGGATCAGTGAAATACTTGTGCATGGGTAGATTTCATGAATTTTCAATGGCAGCCATATGTTTGTTTACAAACAGACAGCGCTGATTGTACCTTGGGAAAAAAGCGCAGTCTTGAGGTCACAATGAAATTAAACACGTAGGTGAATAGTGTCAAATAATCCTGCGTTTAAAAATCAAACTGTAAGAAATATGATGTACAGTAATACATATTTATCTACGATTTTTAAAACCTAATCGACATACGTTCGACACGTTCAATTTATCAATGAAACGTGAAAATAGTTCTTCTACCATAATAGAAAGGTTAGCCAATTCCAACAATAAGCAAGGAATTGGTTGCTTAGTGCCGCTGGGGCAATATTTTAGTTATTCTGTCAATGAAAAGTTGGTGATATTCAAACTGAACCATACTAACTCCCCAAACAATTCAAACTCCATTGTATTCTTTATATGTCCTCTAATCATCATCATCATCATCATATCCGGTTTATTTGTTGATCAGGCCAGAATTAATCCTCTGAAGAGGGTGTGGCCTGACTGTCTGGTCTCGATCGAAGTCTTCCTCTCCATTCCTGTCTACTGTGGGGGTTGGTGGTTTCCATTTTCAGCGTTTTCCTATCACGTTTCACAAGGTCTTCCCATGATAGCTTAGGCCTACCGGAGGTTCTTTCTGATGGTATCCTCATTTGTCGCACTTGAGCTATCCAGCCATTACTGCGCTCTATGTGTCCCAACCAACGGAGCCTGCTCTTCCGCATGACGTCTGTGATGTTTTTCAGATTGACCTGTGCTAGGAGGGATTCAAACGGGATGTTGTCTTCAGGTTTTGTTAGACATATCCATCTGACCATAGCTCTGTCATTGCGCTGTAGCTTCTTCAGTGTGTTAGCTGAAACAGCCCATGTTTCGGAGCCATACAGTAGCACACTTCTGACACAGGCGGAGTATACATGACCTCTTGTTGCCTTTGGTAGGTGCTTGTTTGTCAGGATTGGTAGCAGCTCTCTAAACTGGTAGATTGGTAGTCCTCTCCATAATAGAATGAATCTATCAATGAAAGTTCATTAATATTAAAAATAAACTACAAAAACCTCCTCCCCTTCCCTCTCCCAGAGTGACCATAACCACGATACACTTCATAATGTCTTCAAGCTGCCATAATTGAAAAAATATAATCAGCTTACATTCTCCCATTCAACTGACCAAGTCCAAGTTAACTATGAACATCCTCTACCTAACTTGAAATATTATTCTCTAAAGTCGGTAAAATTCAAAATGAACCGTCCCCAACCCTCGCCCTTCTCTAAATCACTGACCATGTCCACTGTTAACCCTAAATGTCCTCTACCATAATTGATAGATTATCATCAGCTCATTCTCTCAATGAAACGTCATCCGATACGTTCTGCGTCCAGAGACCATAAATTCCTTGTTGATAGAGGTGAATGACAGCCCTCGAAGGAAGGACAAATATTGACGAGATTTATCCTTCCTCAGATTATCGCGATCGGTGGAGCGTGATTTGTGACTTTGTACCGAATGTATCTCCTCTCATGGTTGGAATGTCACACCCGAGTTGTGCAGAGTTGGATGTAGGTATGGTAGAGCAGACACAATGAGATGGTTTGTGAAGGGTCGAGGAATGTAGACTGATACAGACATCGGTTTGCCACAATTACTCATGCTCTGCACTCATCTGTACCTCTCTACATGGGATAGAATCTTAGTTCGATATAAACTTCAAGGGCAGGTGTTGTGATTTCTGTTTAAATGAATGTAGAATGATACAGACACTGGTTGAGACTAACATATGGTCTGATGACATCCTGGATAGGCGCATGTTAAGTTACCAAGCATTTCAGTACAGACAAAACATGTTTAATTGTACACATTTAAATTATTTCATATCCCTTTTTGTAATTGTCAAAAATCTGTTTAGTTCAAAACCATTAAGACATTAAAACTTTAAAAAGTAAAAATATGAATTTATATTTTTCTATCATTTACATAACAATTCGGTGTATTTACTTTACAAAAAGAGTTTGAGCTATTTAATAATTTTATGTCATAGACAATACAATACTTCATTGACATACTGAAAAATCACTTATTCCAATAATATCACTGTCCCTAACTTATTTTGTCCAGCATTATTTCAAATTTCAAATTCAAGCCATGATGCCTGCCTAAAATCAATGAGCAATTCCCGACGCTATCAAACACACTGATCTCTGTTAGCACTCAAACAACACAAATGTCGCCGACACCAGACTTGTAAAAAAGCGAGCGTCTATTGATGGAGCCAACACCAATTGGCTCATAACCTGATGTAACTGAAGAACAAAACATGTCGAGTCTGTTTGCCACCAGCTAAAACAACATTACGTGACGCTGACATTTCGTTATGTGTTTTATGACATTAAGAGCGACAAATCCTTGCCAGATGTGTCTTTGATAAAGTAAACAATTACTCTTATGAGAAATATTTTTGTGAAGCCTAATCATGTTTTAAAAAGGTTTAAAAATCATTTCACAGAGAAGAAATAATTATGGAAACTTTTTCAAATAAAATATTTCTATCAATTAGAAATTCATAATTATCTTAAATTTATATGTCATTTTTTTAATATGAATTTTGCAATGGACATAAGAAAGAAAAAAACTTAGTAAAATTAATTTTAAAGGGGAACCGTTTAGGATACATAATGTTACAAGAATGATACAATATAATAAAAGTACCGAGGGTACAGAAGCTCACCTTAAAATGAATGATGTGGTAATATGGTTTAATTGTGTAACCATCTTTTATATGATAATTGATTATGGCTGCCATCATGATTTTTTTATCTTTTAAAATGCTATTCTTCTGTTGGAAACCACTAGAGTTTGAACAAACATTAATACAAGAATGATATAATCATGATTTGTTAACAAGCAGTAGGTTTTTGTATAACATTTTTGTAACCATCTTGGACTTTTTAATCTTCAAAATGCTACTTTTATGTGGGCATCTGTATTAATTTCATTATGATATCTTGATTGGTTTAGGAGTATTCATTTAGTCACACTCTCAACTTCCAAAGAACTAAATAGATGATGCACATAAACATTTGGAATATATCCCTCTGACACAAATCACAATAGAAGGAAAATGTGGGATAGGTTTGCAATGGAAGGACAGGAGAAAAAAGGGGAGGAGGGAAAGGGGGGATAGAAGGGGTGGGGGTAGAAGAGAGGTTTGCAATGGAAATAATCTGGAGGTCAACTCAGTAATATGTTTATTGAAGTATCTTAACAAACAGAGAGAATTGGTGAGAAAGACTTTGTAAAAAAAGAATTGTTCAGACAGCTGTTCAATTAGTTTTGAAGATGAATATTAAATGATATCTTTTATTAGCATGACAAACAAATAAAAGAAAATTTGTTATTCATTAACCAAAATTTTCAATTTGGAATAAATTAATTGCATGGGAACAATGGACTAAAAAACCTAACAGTTAGTGTTGGGAGTGAACAAATTTAATCATTTTAAATGATTTTGAAAAGGATTTGTTTGAATTGAATGATCATTATAATTATCTAGATGATCATTGTTCAGACCGTAATCAGATATAGATGATTATAAAATGTATATTTATCCCTCACTGGCTATGTTATTTGCCATATATATGAAGTGTCAGGAATTATGTAAAACGGAAAGGATTTATTAAAACAGTCATGCTTCAGGCTGTTCGCAGATAAAGATGATTCATACAGTTTTTTGTAACTGTATTTATAGTGTTGATAAATATTACAACAAGCGTATCAATACAAATATAATGACATTGATTTGATTGATCAGGAAATGTATTCTTTTCAATGAATTTCATGAAATCTAATTGAAAATTCAATATAATTGACATATTGACCATCTTGGATTCTTGATAATAAAATAAATGCGTCTTTGTCAGGAATCACTATATAAAAAAATACTCACTTTTCAGAATGATATCTTAATTGATTTAGTAGGAGTAGTACTTGGCCTTAAATCTAATTGAAAAATAATGACTTCTATGATGACATGTTGTTCCCAGAACCCCTTCAGCATGATACAATTATCATTTAGTTTTACAGGTATTTATAAAACACATGGTATTGGAACTGGAACCTGATACAAAATACCTCTATTATTAACTTATCATGTAGATTACTGAACATAAAAGCAGATTCTTGACTTGTTAATATTAACTCATCGTGCAGATTGTTGTACACAAAAGCTGATTCTTGACTTGTTTAAATTGTTATTTGTAAAAAGTATTACTATTAATATAATACAAGTATACTTTTCATAAAGACAATTTATATACTTTCCATAAAGTCAATTATGTTCTATTAATCAATTAGGTCAGGATTACTATGCAATATACAAGCAGGCAGGGCTGCTAGCCCCAGATCCTTAAGGAGAGTGTAGCAATTTGTGTATTTGGCTTTGTGTACGTATATTTGGAGAAGCACCCTAGTGTGCTGAGCATGTAAACCTGAACTCTGGCTAAGCCCTTATGTGTGGTATTAAAAGACTTGACGGGAGAGAACATGAATTGTTGTGAAAAATATATATAATTTCACAAAATATAGTTAGCTTATGTCCTTAATTGATTTTGTGTCAAGAAGAACTGCTGTTAGATATAGAAATGGTACAAATATGAGTAAAACACAGGAACTGGAACCTGATGCAAAATAACTCTTTCCACATCAACTTATCATGTAGATTGCTAAACACAAAACAAGTGACAAGTTTTGTGTAAGTTGTTATTCTTAGAAAGAACATATCGCTGTCATGAGAATACAAGTCTAATTTCCATAACTCTTATTGAATACACATGGCCATATAGCATAATGCTCTACCATTTCAATTGGGTCAGGTTGATTATGCAACAGACTAGCAGCTGACACTATGATGCTAGCAGCCTGTATTGGGATGTGTATTAGACAGCATAGTGGACTCAACAGAAATATCTGAACTCTGGTTGACCCCTTATGTGTGGTATTTAAAGGAATATAAGGGAGATACCATTGGTCAAAATCTAACATGATGTTTAATGTCATTGGGTTTTTGCAGCAAGTTGCCATAAATATTTTAAACAAATTAATTAATTATGTTTGTCTTTCATCTTAATGTTTTAGAAACACTTAAAATATAGAACAACTTGCATGACAATCTTAAATATTCTATATTCAAGATAAAATTATGATTAGTAAGTTCAAATTAGAGAATTTAGATAGTGCGAGTGATCACTTGATGAAAGCTTAAAATTTAGTAATAATGATGTGTCATCTGCAGCTGAAAAGTCAATATGGAGGCTATCGCGGCCATCTTGGATTCTCAAAACTGAAACGTCTACCTTTGTGGGAGGAATCACAATAGGTATAACATACTACAATATGAAAATGATATCTAGATTGGTTTAGGAGAAGTAGTAATTTTCATGAAATCTCATTGAAAATTCAATATGGCTGCTATCGCAGCCATCTTAGATTCTCAAAACAGAAACGTCTACCGTTCCGAGGGGAATCACCATGGGTATAACATACTACAATTTCAGAATGATATCTGCATTCGTTTAGGAGGAGTAGTCTTTTTCGTGAAATCTAATTGAAAATTCAATATGGCTGCCATGGCGGCCATCTTGGATTCTCAAAACTGAAACGTCTACGTTTCTGTGAGGAATCACCATGGGTATAACATACTACAATTTCAGAATGATAACTGGATTCGTTTAGGAGGAATAGTCTTTTTCCTGAAATCTAATTGAAAATTCAATATGGCTGCCATGGCGGCCATTTTGGATTCTCAAAACTGCAACGTCTACCTTTCTGTGAGGAATCACCATGGGTATAACATACTACAATTTCAGAATGATATCTGGATTCGTTTAGGAGGAGTAGTCTTTTTCCTGAAAGTTTACGGACGGACGGACGGACGGACGGACGGACAGACGGACGACGGACGAAGCGCCATGACATAAGCTCACATTTACTTTGTAAAGGTGAGCTAAAAACACAGCAGGTGTAAAGTCTTCTTAATTCTAATCAAAATGACCAAAATGCGAAATAAAGAGATGAAGTTTTAATTACAATTTCTCTCCAATAGTTTATCATTTGAGCAAATAAAACTAAATATATGTACAACCAGAAGTAAGGAACAATAACAACGATCTAAAGTATAACATCAAACAGTCCAAGGTAAGCTCTAAGTATAGCCCATCTTTTATCAAACACCTGCTCTGGTTTATCCTGAATATCAAATTTGCTAAAAGAATTAAAAACATTATTGTTTATATAAGAATGACCCAACAACAGAGCCTGACACATATTTCCTCACGTCTAAGAATAGCCCATGAGTGGTATTTCTGAAATGCTTCATTCAGCTCCAGGCAAAATATCATGAGGTCTCTGTAAATAGTAAAAGTGTTTTACTGTTTACACTTAAAGGTGGACATGACTTATGTAACTAAAACCTGCTATAGTATACAGTGTCAAGACACTCAAACCAACTAAGTAGCAGTGGTGGTGTTATTTTTAGCATTCGAATTGAGAGAAAAAAAAATCTGCATAACAAACATAAAACATTTTGTCAGTTAGAGGGTTTATTTTAATTTATATTAAAATAATATTTTGAAATTGAATATTTCATACTGCAACTTAAACAAAACAGGTAGAAAATATTACCTTTTTTTTGAAGAAAATAACAAAAAGGTGTTCTTTACATACATTTGAATATTTTGAAGTATAAACCTTAATATAAGAGAGGATTATCAATTCCAAGATTAATCTCAGAGTTGTGATTCTGGTAACAAGACTTGTGACAATATTAAACATTGTTTAAAAATATTGTCCAGATGAAAAAAATACTTCTGAGACTAAATATTAGTCTAACAGATAATGCATCGATATATCTCAGAACAAGAAATATACATCTTTGCAAGAGTGAACTAATATATGAATATACAACTACTTGTCAATAGCAAGCATAATACACGAGGTAACCTAGCTCCCATACCAAGTATTCAGTAACTATGTAGGGTTCTGATGTTAAAATAATATATGAATTTACAACAACTTGTAAATAAGGCTCACAAGTATAATACACGAAGAAACCTAGCTCCCACACCAAGTACTCAGTAACTATGTAGGGTCATGTTGTTACAAGGGACAAGACGATCTATAGCCCTCAAGCACAATCACAACAAGTAACAAGTAATTCCATTATTTGTAAGCTTTGCACACATAATAACCCCCGGCTGCATTGAACAGACCAGGTCAAGTTAACCTTACCCTGTACACACCTATAGCCCATACCACTGGTATAGACTCACATTAAGTCTCAGAAGTAGTTTTTTCAATATCGACAATATTTTTAAACAAATCATGTATTATAACAAAATGATGCCCAGAAGATGCTTTAAGCTGAGCGATCTAGATTTGCTATACTTTTCTAGACTTGGTTGGTCGTCAATTAAATATTTTTGCTTGAAGGTCTGGATGACAGACTACCACTGGTACAATACATGTAGGTAGTTTCAAGGTATGGAGAAGGATTCGTAGTTAAATTTGCTGTTGATGTGGGTGAATTATACTCAATAATTAACTTTGACAATGGCTTCATAGCAAACATACAATATGGAGCTTAAAATGAGGTACTGGGTTACGGTAATGACATAAGTTGATGTGGGTTAATTTTACTCAATAATAAACTTTGAAGTTGGCTGCATAGAAAATATACAATATGGGGTTTAAAATGAGGTTATGGGTCAAGGTAATGCAATAAGTTGTTGATGTTGGTGAATTATACTCAATCATTAAATATGACAATGGCTGTTTAGCATAGGTACAATATGAGTTTAAAGTAAGGTACTGGGTAAAGGTAATGAAAATAGTTGATGTGAGTTAATTATACTCAATAATAAGTTTTGAAGTTGGCTGCATAGCAAACATAGAATATGGGGTTTAAAATGAGATAATGGGTCAAGGTAATGAAATTAGTTGATGTGGGTTAATTTTACTCAATAATAAACTTTGAAGTTGGCTTCATAGAAAATATACAATATGGAGTTTAGGTACTGGGTTAAGGTAATGAAATTAGTTGTTGAGATGGGTGAATTATACTCAATAATTAAATATTACAATGGCTTCATAGCAAAGGTACAATATGGAGTTTAAAATGAGGTACTGGGAAAAGGTAATGAAATAAGTTGATGTGAGTTAATTATACTCAATAATAAGCTTTGTAGTTGGCTGCATAGCAAACATACAATATGGAATTCAAAAATGAGATAATGGGTTAAGGTAATGAAATTAGTTGAGATGGGTGAATTATACTCAATCATTAACTATGACAACGGCTGTATAGCAAAGGTACAATAAGAAATTACCTGTTGATGTGGGTTAATTTTATTAAAAAATAAAGTTTGATTGAAGTATTCGTTATAGCACAGCAAAAAGATATTAAATGATATTTCAATGAAGAACGCTCACTCACTCAGAGTTTGTCGTGTGATTTGTTGAAAGTGGGTCAATTTTACTCAAATCGTTAAATTCATCGAAATATGCTACATAAGATATATACAACATATAGTTTAACCAATGAAGATAGAGTGCATGGGAATGAAACTGATGAATATCTATGATTAAAATATTACACAACAATTAAAATATAATGATAACATGAACATGATAACTTGATTGAGAAAAAAAACTTTAAAAAGAAGTATTTAATTAAAAGAATAATACCATTCCAAAAGAAAGATTCTTAGTAACTAATAAGAAAAGTGAAAAACATGAAACAATAACAACAAAGAAGCGATAAGCGAAAACAATATTTCCACAATAACTTAAGAAAGGAAAGCACTATACAGAAATACTAATGAGACTACAGAATATATCTTAAATGCTGGCATGAGTGAAAATAGCATTTTTTTCAAAGAATTTATAATTCAGATTGTCGTTTTATTACCGGTATAACCAACTTGATGCTTTTATCCAAATCATCTATTTTGGCAATAAGTGAATAATAATCATTGATTATATGATAACTTTTTTTAAATTTCATGTAACGACAAAATCTATTTGAATTTAAAATCAGGTCATAGGCTTCGAGTAAAAAGCAAATGTTAGTTAAATAAAGCAGCACAAAATCAAATTAAAGGCAAATTAACGCAACAGTGGAAGCTACCCGGTAACTCTAAAATACCCGGTAACTCTAAAATAGTAGAAGTAGAATTGATGAAAATGAATATGATGAAAATAACTTAAACATGTTGTCTTGATTATTTAATTAATACATATTATTCAAAATCGTATATGAACATGATGGAGCTGATTTCAATGAGTTTAATGAATATGTTGATATTGGCTAGAATGATATGACAATGATTATGATTCAAACAAAAAGATGAACGATACAAAAAGACCATTGATGCAAAAGAATTGAGAAATAGAAATATATTTCAAAAATAAACTCAAACGATAATTTCAACATTTCAGTGTTATTTCTCAGTATTTTATAATTCAGATGAGTATTTGTATATCTATTGTTTTATATCAAGGCTCAAAGTTGACAAATACTAACAGAATTCCACAAAAGAATATTTATTCATGTCAATTTCACATTCATTAAAGATAAGAAAACAGAAAAAAGAGATGTTTACTAAAAGCAGTTGCAAACCGCCTGAGAAAGCAGTTAAATTTTGAATTGTTTTGTAAACAAATACCTTTTTGTTTAGATTCTCCTTGAGAATTTTTCACTGTAAACAAACACTTAAAGCTAGAACAATCAGATGGACGCATCACACAGATAGTTCATCACTTAACAACCCCCAAATGATAATTGAAAGACCCCCTGGCTTAATGGAGATGAAGAGGCATTAAAGGGGTGGTACTACAAGCAGTGGTCCTGTCACGATGAAAGTTATAGGGATCACATTTCATCTGAATTTTCTTTTTATTAGTAAGTAATAATATTCCATTACATTTAATTTTCTCCCCCTAAAATGTAAGAATCTTATCAAAGAATGTTTTTAAACTTTCAGATTCTATTTGAGTTGGTATAACAGTTCCCTCAAAGGATATCATTACTGACCCTAAGAATAATCCTGATAGTGCAAAACCATGCGGCATTATTGCCAAGATTGATATATGTACATTTGAACACATTAATAAATAAAGACATCCAATTACATTTCTCCACTATGGACAAACGTCTCATTCTTAAAGTGGAAGAATATTGTTTCAATTTTTTTCTCTCAAATTTTCAGATTCTATTTTTGTATATGTCTAAGAATAATCCAGTTTGTGCAAAACCATGCCTAGATTGATATTGGTACATTTGAACAATCTATCAATATATGACCTGGATAACAGTACAGAATGCTTCAAACATTTCTTTATGCTGACATACCTGTCCCGAAAAGTGCACAAATAGGGTAATGTAATATTAACTCTGCCCTCTTGTACAGGTGTAATCTGTGTAACTAGAACATACAATTTGAAATGTCTCTTTACTTCATACAGAGACGAGAACCTGGTGTCAGTTATCACATATTTCCTCTCTGATACTACTTAAGGGCCTTAAGAACAAATATAGGCTAGTCATATTGGGGTAAAGTTTGACCCCAAGGGTCCTCACAGGGTTCAACTGTCCTAGATCTGGGACGTGTGTGGTCCATAGGTGTTGTTTTATCATACCTGCTGTTACATTTACAGGGCTATTAACAGCAGGCCATTTGACAACCTGTATAAAGTTGACACTAATTATTGGCTATCAGAATACTATTATAGAGCTATAAATGTATATAGTGTCCATTCAGCTATTAACTTTGCTTTGTCTGAACATAGGTAAACATTTCAAATAAGGATTAGATTACATTTCATTAAGATATATTTATCAAGGTATTCAATGCAAATACACAAGTCATTAAGAAGCTATAAAAGGCAAGAAAGGTGTTATATGGATTTGTTGATTGGTTTAAATTTAATCATCTTACGACTTATATATATGTTAAATTTTGAAAATAGATATAAAACAAATGAAACTTATATAAAATGTGATTGTGATAAAACAAGAAGATATGGAATGGATCAATCTATTGCGAGATGCTTGTGAGACATGAGTTGTGTGATTAATAAATCAATACGTTGATGGCAAAAAATGGATTACGTGTTGAGAATGTGAACAACAATCTAACGAGCAGCATTTGTGATTCATTCATCAACTCTATAGTTGCTAAATGTAGAAAAAAACATGAAAAATTTTGAAAATGGTGCCTTATCCTTGCACTTAACTGCCTAGTAACTTCATATTTGCATGATGTTTGCACGACTCTTAAAGATTCATGAAAATATTTATGATATTTTTGTTAATAAAAAAGTTCCTGACATGGTAAGATGATTAGATTAACATGCTTGGGATATCCCATCAGCTCATTTGGTAGAGCATCAGACTTTTCTGAGAAGCTAACAATAAAGTAATCTTGTAACTCTCAGCAATCTCACAACCTCATATCTAACAATATGTTCACCCTTTGCATTCAAATACTCACATGTCTAACTATTCTAGATTTAATCACTGCAATTTCACACAATTATTAGAAATGAGAAAGACCTGTGTTGTTACTTTTCCAGGTATATATGTGAGAAACAATTTAAGATAAACGTGGATAAAACGTAGGTAGAACACATATCCTCATTAACAAAGGGTGAATGTTGTATGTTTTATCTGAATTTACCTTTTGTTCTCACTATAATCAGGGACTTATTAATGAAGTTCCTGCTATAATGAGACACTTTACTTTGTTAGTTTAGTTTATGATATTTGACTATGATTCCATGACTTTTCTCCCTCTGTTACTCTGCCTACTCACCATATATAGCATAAGGATCGTTACGACCAGAAGTGGACGATGCAAACTTGTCGCTTGTGGACGGCGGTCGTTGATCTCTCGTCTCTCCACTGGGAGCGATCACTCTCTCTCGCTGCCAGTTCTTGAGCTCATGCAGGACCCGCCCACCCTTCGTCCGGTCGCGTGGCGGAACATCTGGGGGTGCCAGTTCCGAGGTCTTCCTGAACTGGGTGGGTCTGTCGGGTCTTGGGGGTGGTCTGTACAGATCCGCTGAACTAGTGTGTATGTTGTCACTCTGTGTAGGGTTAGTGTAGGAACTACGGTAATTGGCGTTATTAGGTTTAACAGCCGTCACAGGGGGTGCGTGTTGGGGGATATATCTGGAAGTCTGGGGAGGGGGTTGAGACTGAACCCGTGGGGGTGGGTCCCCCTTACCCCGTAACTCCCCCCTCGATATGTGGTGACCGGGTCCACGGTTCTCTTTACCAGACGCCCCCGTACCGTTGACAGCTTTGTTTCTGAGGAGGGCGAGTTTTAGTCCTGACACGAATTTACTAAAACTGAGAAGTCCATTTGGAGGGGTGACTTTTCTCAGGGCCTCCACGACCCCAAACGGTAAACCCTTGACTCCGTTCTCGCTCCACCGGGATTCAATGTCACACAGTCGCACATATCCGCTCCTTGTCTCGTCCAGAATCTCAAACAGTATCCTCAGGGACGACACAAACTGCTTCGGCAACCCGTCGCCTCCGTCCGTGTTGTCAGACAACGACATTTTGAAAATATTTATGTCAGTTTTCTTTTTTTCCACCTGGAGCCATCATCTGCTTTCGAAGACCTGTCAGTATAAGTATTGCGCTCTCTGATTGGTCGAAGGACCCCCATACTTGCAATAACAACGTCGTTGATTGGTTACCTGCCGAGTCTTCACATGTGCTTTCATCTGTCTGTTGATTGGATTATTTGTAGACGAATACAACCTTACTGCAGAACCAAGGTAGCTTAGAACAGCGAAGCACAGTCAGCGCTTCTTTTAACCTGTGTCGATGCACTTATATTTTTGTTAGGAATTTGATATGTTATTCTTAGAAATTCGTTGGTAGTCTGATAATACCTGGTATGTAATAACTTATAACAACCGGCAATTTAACGCATCGGTTGTCGTGTTGTAACATGTTGAACATATGATAAAATATGTAATACATTTTGCTCGGTCGTACAACACTTTAACACCACAAAGACTAAAATGTATCACATTTTGTTACATTACAATTTCTTCATTCACCAACAATATTTATCATTAAATTCGAGGCAATTTCGTCGAGTACAATCGTATGTTACACACTTTGACCAATTACATATAGTATAAGTATATTTTTCATATAAATAATTTTTTTTATTAGATATTGAATATAACCAATGTTCTTTTAGGAATAGTTATTTGAAAAAATATATGACAATATATCAGTAGATGTAAAAATTTATAAAGCACTCTCCATATTGATGTTACGTCATTAATTAATTTCACGTATTAACAATGCATTAAAATGACAGTAAACGTACATATAACTGAAATGTATTTAGAAAGAGGAAGAATTTTCAATAAGACCTAAAGAAGTTTAAAAACCATTAGGAATGCATCAATTCGAAATTAAAAAATACTTAATTAATATTAAATTAAAATCATATGCGAATAAATCTTTTACTTTACAATTACTTTCGGTGTATAGTTGATTTGTATCAAAAGGAATAAGAATCCGTTTATTTGTAAGATTTATTACTGAATGAAATCAGAAAGTTGTACTAAGAATCAATAATCATGTTTTTTTTAAAATTGAAATACAAAGTTTATACATATATATATGAATATAATTATAACATGATTATTTCACATCTAATTTCAAATATGTTAAATAGGAAAACAATTTGTTGTTACGGATTTAACAATTTCATTCACGGCTTCTTCTTGAATTTTGTTTCCACGAACAAATACCACGACAGGACCAATCTAAATAAATTTAGATCAACAGATTTTTTTTCATATTGTTGTATGACCAAATATAAAACCTGTTGATCTTAATTTATTTAGATTGCGACAGGACTGTCCCTTTAAATAGCTCTTTAAAATGGCTTATTTCGACTTCAAATTTATAAGATTTGAAATCTAGAAATCTGATAAAAATAAGATGTTATCAACAATAATATCCTTGAAATTATTTTGTTAACGCGACTGACCAACTACAAACAACAAGCAAAGAAGTCGTTTTAATCGTCCTACTCGTAAGGTGGGTGTAAAATCCTTAAAATTCCGTATTCACTTGCAAGATAAGATGCACTGTACTTATGTTGAGAGAAATTTCATTTGACAAATTGCAGGAGCAAGCGTTTCACCCAAAAGCAGCTCTATCTTGCATGTGTACTTTCACTATGCGATTCCATTGCCTCCCCTGAATGAATAAAGCGTGTTAAAAGAATATTGGTTGCTAGAGGTTTTTGCTTGATACTCGATAGTTTAGACCACTACAAAGGATCGGGTCGAGGAAGGAGATGTTTCACCTCTGAAGATAGTACATTTGGCATAAGTAAAATGTTTATTGGTGATAATTTGGGATGATAATTACATTAAATAAATTTGCTACTGCCTCGAGATCTTTATAGATAGCTCCAGCATAAAATTATTTGGTCATCATGAAACTTTTACATATTCAGTATATGTCGTATCCCTTTTCAGCAAGTTCCTATACTTTTGAATAACCTTTTCTGATTCGTATTCCTGTAGATGTAGATGATAGAAAATGTCATTTAAAAAAATTACAACTCCCCGTATATTTTTCGAAAGACCCGAAACACATATTTGTCAAATGTATAATGTTTAAACTGCTTAATAACAAACATAAAAAGTTGATTACAGAGTCATTAAAAAATTGCAATATTATGACTGGCCCCCTTTGGAAATATCTCAACGTAAATGCGCTTCAATTTTGATAGAAATACAACGATTTAATCATTAAATAATTAGAAATTGTTTTTCTTGATAAATAACATGTCCAGATAACATGTCATTCCCCGTGACTTTGTTAGTTATTGTGTAAATATAATTGCTGAGGATTTCGCGACTGTATTGTGTCAAAACAAAACCCCAGCGGGATTCTTTATTATTCAACAACGAGAATGATTTTCAAATCAGATTTTTAATTAGGTCTTCAAGACAAAGTCTGGAAGACCTATTGTTTTTATCCGATTTCTTCAATTCGCCCAAACTTGGCATGCAGATACCCCTTACCCTGGAATCGACATGCGAAGCTTTTGGGCGAAATCGACTGGTACATTAAAGGTCCAGGTCGAATCCAAAATCGAAAATTTAACATTGATTTTTTTTTCAAAATGCACTTAGAGACTTGAATTTTTTTTAAAAGATGCGCAATGAAAAATAACGAAAAAAAGTAAATCATGGCAAATTTGTAGGTCACGTGGTTCGGCCGCCATCTTGCTTTTAGTGCAATTTTCACCGCTTGCAGACCCCAACCGCCTTTGACAATCTTCTCCTCTGAAGATACTTGTACTAGAGAGCTGAAATTCATACTGAATGTAGCTGAAGTATTGTAGATCTATTTGAATTCTTAAAGTTGTAAGACCTAACCTTTATACTTTTTGTGCTGTGACCTTTCAAAGTTGACCAAAATCTGAAAATCGCCAACTTCAAGGGCAGATAACTCAAAAACCAGACCATAGAACTTAATGATTTTTGCATGAGACTTAGACATTAGTCACATAAAAGAATAAAATCGCTCGCGAACAGTCATTTCCGGTCAGGAGGAAGTGTCAAACTTTGCAATTTAAAAAGTGATGTTTTGGTCGGTATGTTTTAAACCTCTTTAACAAACATGCATGTGAAGGTCAAACATGCATGTGAAGGTCAAACAGTATGTGAAGGTCAAACAGGAATCTTGAAGACCTAAGTACTGCCACGGCAGTCCTAGTTCTATTTTAATGTTACAATATAACTTTTTTATAAATCCCTAGTAGATTGTTTACACATAACATCAGAAGTGAATTATAGGGGAAAACGGTATTCTTAACGTTGAGGTGCTGGAACATGAAAGACACTTTTATTGATACAAAGATACCCATTTTCTTCAAAATCGTCACTGATTCTTAAACAAATTTATTTGAAAACAAAAACTAAATTCTATAATGAAACATATTTGTTGACCAACACATGTACATGTGAATAAAACCTTTAAAAGGAACATTACACTGACACCGAAATGTGCTTATATGTCACAAACTGTTTGTCGGACACCATGTATCACATGCCCACGGATAAACACTACAGAGATAAGATATTATGTAAAGCTCGTTCAAGATAAGAACTCGGTAGCACCAGACCAGACTGAGCCAGAAAGTTGATACAGAATGTTGATACAGGTCCTTCTGCTCGTTGTGCTGCTCGGTACGGGATCTTGTCAGAGTCTACTGAAGAATGGGGACTTCGAGAAGCCGACATCAAGCCATGACTGGCGCTGTCACCAGTGTACGATAACGCAGTCTTCAGACGCGTACCACAGACACCACAGTGTGCTTATATCTCACAGGTAAGTATTATAGTACTACAGACACCACAGTGTGCTTATATCTCACAGGTGAGTATTGTAGTACTACAGGCACCGCAGTGTGCTTATATCTCACAGGTAAGTATTATAGTACCACAGACACCACAGTGTGCTTATATCTCACAGGTAAGTATTATATAGTACCACAGACACCACAGTGTGCTTATATCTCACAGGTGAGTATTATAGTACCACAGAGACCACGGTGTGCTTATATCTCACAGGTAAGTATCATAGTACCACATACACCACAGTGTGCTTATATCTCACAGGTGAGTATTATAGTACCACAGGCACCACAGTGTGCTTATATCTCACAGGTAAGTATTATAGTACTACAGACACCACAGTGTGCTTATATCTCACAGGTTAGTATTATAGTACCACAGAGACCACGGTGTGCTTATATCTCACAGGTTAGTATTATAGTACCACAGGCACGTCAGTGTGCTTAAATCTCACAGGTAAGTATTGTAGTACAACAAACACCACAGTGTGCTTATATCTCACAGGTGAGTATTATAGTACCACAGGCACCACAGTGTGCCTATATCTCACAGGTGAGTATTGTAATACCATGGCTTGAGGTTCCAGTCGCGCTGATGATTCCTGACAGTTCTTGAACTAATAGGCCTGAAGCTTTGAAAGGCAGTATATGCTGCACTTTGGAACCGATTTCTGAGATATGTGAGCCTGATATGGTTGTCCTGACAGCGAAGACACTAAGACGGTATACTATATGTATTACCATACTGTGACCTCTCTTACATGCCAACGTAAACGATTATCTTGTGCTAGGCGTAGTATCATGTCATTAAATGAGATGCCCCCAAAAAAGGAGTAATTTGGTTAGCGCATGTGCATGTACGTGGAAGAACCGTTGGAGACACATGCATTATCAAATTATATCATCTGTAAAATCAATAAAAATAATGCCAAAAACAGTTATTTTTTACCCTTTATAGAAACTACTTTGCGTGCAATCTTTCCGTTAAAGCTTGGTTTGCCAACATTCTATCAACAATGTTGCAGGTCAAAACCCAAGACATTGTACCAGACCGTTTCTGTCGTGCCCGGAAAGCGTTACTTCTTCCAAGCCTATACAAAACTACAAAGCCTCCATCCCGGCTACCTCTACCATGGCATTGACGTCTACGTTCAGAGGCGAGACTCCACCGGTGAGGCAATGGTTCGAGGCACCGTTGCTTGTTATCTTCATGTTATCTAAGGCCAAGTATAATTTTTTTGAGCGTTAAAAACAACCTTCTCTACCAATTCCGGATATATGTAGGTGTAACGTACAGCAAAGAATATGATGGGGTCCCGTAGCTTAACTTAACTCTGACAGTTCAATTGATAACGCTCTACTTAATTTAAAGGGATTGTGTTACAAATGGAATGACTATATATGTTTACCTTACCACGAAGAGCGATGTACAGTTCCTTGCTACATGTTACCATGTTTCTTGTTCCTTGTAAGTAGTTAAGTTCTTTCAATCGACTATCCCTAGTCTGTGCTATAAGTTTTATTATGGGGCGTTGAAAATTGTCATTTCTGCTGTGTTTGAAACTGAAATAGGTAAAAATACGTGACGTGACAACATCATAAAAAGCAAATAAAATCATTTGATCAACCTTTAAAACGAACAACATAAGAAAGAGGTCTTTTTTCCCAACTTCCAGGTAAAACTGTCAACGACATCGTGGGCAGATCCCCCTACAACCAGCTTGGTACTGGCTGGCATGCTATCGGCGGGGACTACCTGGTGCCTCAAGGTGGGTGGAGGGCGTGTAGTGTATCTAGTTGAGTCCATGACAACTTCTCCAGCAAGGCATAACTCCTACCAGCGTCTATCATTGGTTACTTCAAGCCTTGCTGCGTTGTATCACAATTCGTTGTTTGAAAGCAACGCCTTTATCGGAGATTATTAGCAACATCCAGAGGGTTTCTGATTGTATTATCAACGTTGTATAAAGGACAGGGTCAGTTAGTGGGCACACAACAATTGATGAGTTGCAGCAAGGTTTAAATTGTCAAGTATTTGAGACTTGGGCGAGTTGCACCTTGAGGAGAAAGTTAAACCATGCTTGAAAGTGTAACAGTGACGGCGGAACTGAAGTGGTGTTCTCAGAACCAGACTAGCGTTATTGGACGTTAGATAGATAATCTTAGTCCCGAAAATAAGCGAAGCATTGATTAAAAAATGAATTAAGACAGGTCAATGTAATAATACCAAAAACTCAAGTTTGCCGGTCTTTTACTAACCTCAGCTACGCCTCAGTTAATACACAAACTAGTCGTATACATATAACAGGGCAAATATGGAGATATTGTGTCACTATGTTCCAGGTACAAAGAGTATTGACATTGTAATCAACGTGGACCCGGTAGATGTGGAGTTTCTCATCGATGACGCCGTCTTGGAAGAGATCCCGACCCTCAAGGACTTCAAGACTCAAGCTGATGCCAGGATAGAAACCCACAGGAAGGCTAACCTTACAATAAGGTACACTTTATCTTAGGTCTTGGTGGTATACCCGTATAACACCTACAGCATTGTCATTAATGAATGTTACTTATAACCGGTAAAGGAGAAATTTTAACTGTTAAAGGGGCACTTTGTGGTTTGTATGGTTTTCTACGTGGTTGTGCTACCCTGTCAAAACAACAACAATGTTGATATTGAATAAATTCATGTAAGACTATAACGGAGGAACGGACGATTAAATCAGATGAAACATTAACTGTTGAAAAGACAACTGCTTGATTTTCATAGTATTCTATACGACTTTCTTTTGATGCAATGATGTACAAAAACAAAATCTGAAATTTAACTGCTTATATTTTACTATCCTGCTACATCAGCGTATATGTCTCCGCTTATGCTACAACCTATCCCCTGATATCCTCCTATGGTCTTCTGTCGTATCGTTGACGGGTGGTTGCCCAGCGCTATTTATAGCCTGTCTGTTTACAGTCAGAATATTTCGAACTCCATACACTGTTGTCTAGTGATGACGCACTTGAAAATCTAAGAGCGCGCGATTTGGAGCTTAGCGGGAGACTGCAGTGAGAATCAGATTTATTATCTAATAGCACTCCCATTGGTTAATTTGCATCACGAGGTGAGCACGCGGAACGAAGCCAAGAAACTGGTTTGCCGCTATCGCTGAAAGGGCATCATTTGATTGGCTTGCTATATATAGCGATACGACAGAAGACTATAGGTTGTAGCGTTAGCGGAGACATATACGCTGATGATGCAGGATGATATTTTACGAAAACGTTAAATATGTGAAGAAAGCAAATTAATGACGACACATTTTTTACAGAATGGACAAAACCGGTCTTCGTCTACCTAATCTGGATATTGAGGTAATTGTATAATAAAAAATTCACTGCAAATACATTGTATGTGGCAATACTAGGTGACAATGAAAATGTTAATTGGGGTATTGATATGGCGCTCATATAGGAGTCCCTCACAACACTTACAGACCAGCTCCACCAACCACAACCAGGTACCCAGGCAGTAGCAGAATGCCTGGCCATAGCATGCATTTGATACAGTTTACCACATTGTTGCCGAATTCAAAATCATCATGGTAAGCCGTCGACAATTAGTCCAATTGTTTTCTTTTTAAAATCTCATTAAAGGGACAGTAGCACGTATTTAGGGGGAATGTAAGGTTTTAGGTGAATCTTCATACTTTGTCTTCTGACTAAGGATAATTTTTTGTCATGAGATTTTTGACACTATCAAAGTAATACATTTAGCATTAACGTACAATTATCAGTGAACATTTTAAAATATAAATTTATCAAAAAACGTGCTACTGCCCCTTTAAGATATGTAGAAACCTATACTCTATCCCGCGGTCTCTCATGCGTGGGTTTGATCTTTTATTGGTGAGGTTGAAGATAAAAGATTGATAAATTTATCAAAAAACGTGCTACTGCCCCTTTAAGATATGTAGAAACCTATACTCTATCCCGCGGTCTCTCATGCGTGGGTTTGATCTTTTATTGGTGAGGTTGAAGATAAAAGATTGATGTTTACATAACAAATAAGACAAAATATGGAACAAATTCATCGAGTATCTAGAGACAACACTGACATGCGGTCACTTTAGACTTTATAAGTTATTTAATGCAATAAGAATGTCATACGTTCGTTAAATTGATTAAAGTTTCACTGACACTTAGTTGACCTAGGCATAACGCATGTTCATCTAGTAGTTTTGGATACCTACACGTAAAATCTCTCACTAAAATCTCATCTCTCTCTAAAATATTGGATGTAAGAACATTATCTTTTCTTTTACTTTTGATAAATATTTAAATAAATACTCCAAGACAATATTTGATGTCAGAACATTATACTTTCTGTAAACTATTGATAAAGGTTTCACTGACTAAGTTAAGGCATATTAACAGCTACTTCTTTATAGGTTTAGGTATGAACTTCAAGACAAATATTGGATGTAAGAACGTTATACATTTTCTTTGAACTAATGATAAATATTTCGCTCACTTTAAGTTGAGGTAGAAGTGCAGCGAGTTCATCGTAGGGTCGGGTATCGAATCCAAGACAATTATTGGATGTAAGAAATTATCACATTGAACTATTGGGGTTTCGCTGATTTTAAGTTGAGGCAGACGTACAGCGAGTTCATCATAGGGTATATATTCGATGTAAGAACGTTACATTTTCTTTGAACTAATGACAAATATTTCGCTGACTGAAAGCTGAGCCAGACGTACAGCGAGTTCATCATAGGGTCGGGGATCGACTCCAAGACGTTCCTGGACCCCGCCATGTCTGCCTACAGAGACTACCTCTACAACAACTTCGAGTGGGCGGTGCCTGATGGCTTCCAGTGGCAACAGTCGCAACGTAAAGAGGTACCGAGTTATCTCCCTTTGCTAGTAAGCTTTAACATTGTGCCAAGCAGGCGGAAAGGCGGTGTGTGGTTTCGAAAAAGGGTGAGAGTAGGCCTATGTTGCAAATAGGGGGATCCAAGAAATAACACTGTTCCTACGATATTGTTTTCACTCTGATGAAAACATTGGCAAAATTTTGTTTAATCAAAATTGTCTAGAAATAATGGTTTATAGCATTGAGGTAAACTTGACATGTTCGTTGATTTAAGAAAAAACGCCTTTCTCTGCAAAAAGAAAAGTTTCACAAACGCACCCTAAATACGACAATACTGTCACGTTACATGGACGCGTACGGTATGAAAAGGTTATGGAGGCAGTAGAACGCTTTTTTAGGTCAACAAAAAAATACCCATGGCAAAATAGCATTTTAAAATTCAAAAGTGGCATCGAACCTCGGAATATTTCTGTTCTGTATCCTTAACCGATTTACCTACCTGCAATCATTAAACAACGTTTATTTATACACGTTGTTTACTTCTATGTATTTTATATTGTTCTCAGGTTACACAATTGGTATTTTTTAGAACCAAATGAATAAATGGGAAAGTTTCTATGAAATGCTGTTTTGTGTATGCTTTCCACAACTTAGAGTTTGTTCGTTGCAGTCACATATTGAGCTTGAACTCCTCTCGGCAGTCGTCTGAATTTGTTTTCATTTCGTAATTCAGCATCAATGTTTCTGTGCCTTTTAACTCATTCTCAATATTCACGGCAAACTTATATGAATAACATGTTTTTTATATTTGATTCAGGGTAATGTGGATTACAGCAAGGTCAACAAAACTGTCGACATTCTTATCGCCCATGGGTGAGGAGCAGTCTGATTAAAATAGACCGTACTCCGAGGAATAAAATATCAAAAATATTGTCTCTATCGGGGCTCGAACCAGACAGAACATCCTCTCTGAATGAGAGGAAAGCCGGGCTGGTTGAAGTTCAAAGCCCACTAGAGACAATATTTTTACACTTTTTTTCCTCGAATCACAGTCGATTTTAATCAGACTGGGGTGAGGAGTTACAGTTCGTTATCAAACTGTGTTCAATGTTAGTAATATGTCTTCAGAGTATCTGCGCTGGATTAACTACATTATGTATATGGTTGGAATTCAGTGATTTGTTCTGATTGAAATTAATGCTTCATTTCGTGTGTAATTCTGGGTGATATAAGTGTCGATCTTCTTCTACTCCAGTGAGAACGTCATGCATGTATGCAACTTGTTCTGGTGGAACCCTTCTTCCTACGCATAGTATAAAACGCCTGTTTGCAGACTGCCAGTTTTATGCCTTGCTGCAGACCCTTGAGTTTTATGTGCTTGCTCTCTTGTCTGTAGAGGCACTATAGCAGCACAGAAAGGTAAAGGGTCTGAAGCAAGGCATACATTAAAGGTCGGAAACTGGCGTTTTAGGCTTTGCTTAGGAAGATCAATTTAAGGTCAAATATAATTTTTTTGGAGCGATAAAAACAACCGTCTGTACCCATTCCGGATATATGTAGTCTTAATATGGAGTAACGTTTGCCGCAAATGGTCATAATGAGTTTATAGTGAAATAGATTCCAGTAGCTTAACCATGATATCACTTCAAACACTTCTCACTTCGCCGAGCATGTGGTGTGTCGAACCTCAAACTTGAAACTCGGATGTGGCATAATTTTTTTCTCTTTACACTAGCTTATAAACAGGATATTAAGCCTACAACATATCAGTCTGATTAAAATCGGCCTAGTTCCGAGGAATTAAATATTCAAAATATTTACTCTATTGAGATATGAAGTCTTTATACTCGGGCCTAGTGGAGAGGAAACCTATGGAAATAAAAGTTCAATTCTCGAAAGTTAATAGTTTAAAACGTTAATTCCTCGGAACTAAGCCGATTTTAATCATTATTATTAATAATTAGTAAAGACACAGAGTCTATTGTTCACTTATTTTGGGAATGCACCAGTGTAAGCCCCGTTTGGAATGATCTGAAAGATTGGCTGTTTTCTGAAGCTCAGATAAATATTAATATAGCAATGGAAATGGTGTTTCTTGGTTACACCCAACGAAATAACAATCCTTTAAACGTTATCATAACTATCATTAAATACCACATTTTTAACAGGAGAGCGCAACACAAAAGACCAAATTTCAAGGAGATCAAACGGGAGCTTGCAAACTACTATGAATTAACAAAATATGCAGCAACTTTGAATTCAGATGTAAATTCATTTAACAAGTTTTGGTCAAGCTGTCACCTACTTTTCAGATGATTGTTCACAATTGTAATATGTATGCGCAAATAATGTAAAATGCAACAAAAATAAAAAATTACAAAAAAAAACCAAAAACAATTTAATCCGACTGCCAGCACATATACGTCTATACGTAAAGCGTTCAGGTAAAGCGGTTTGGTGTAAGATCATTTCCAGAGCGGCTATTTAGCCACTTCAGATCTGAAAAAAAGATTTCCATTCTCGATATCCTTAAGGCTATTCTGTGGGTTTCTGCTTCAGTGGTCGGGTGAGCCTTTACGTCTACTGAAAAAAAAATAATTGAAAAATGTGACCGTAAGTAAGATTGGATTCTCGATCAAATCCCTCTTTTAGACAAAACCCCTTGAAAGTAAGTATACATGTATCATGTTACCCTAGTGGACGCAAAGGTTCCCCTCCCAATAACCGGACCCTGATCTATCTGAGAGGTTCATGGTTTCATTCCTAATTAAATCATTTCTCAGAAGAGCCCTTGAAAACCATAATTTGTACAGTTTAGTTGTAGAATGTTTGTAGAAATCATAACCAAAGTGGTGATGCCAAGATTTCTTCAAAATTCTTTGCAAGATTTCTTCAAAATTCTTTGAAAGATTTCTTCAACCTTCTTTGCAAGATTTTTTCAAAATTCTTTGCAAGATTTCTTCAAAATTCTATGCAAGATTTCTTCAAAATTCTTTGCAAGATTTCTTCAAACTTCTTTGAAAGATTTCTTCAAAATTCTTTGCAATGTTCCCAAAATTCTGAACAGTATTGCCAGTCCAGCCTTTCTCGACAATGCAGGATGAAGATTGAAGCGCACAACATATTCTGGGACAACGCCAAGCACATCCCAACATGGTTCCAGAACAAGACAAGCACGGAGATGAGGCAGATCATGGCCACGAGAACAGCCCAACTGGTCGCCGGATTTAAAGGAAGGTGGGCTGTGGTTCAGTTCTTTTATTTTAGCTTTGAATAATGCAAATTTTTATTCATAAATTTCTTCGTAAATTTATACAAAATGGAAAATGGAAAATTTGAGTAATTATAGATTTTGAATTATACATTTTTATTTCACTTTTACAGTACAAAGTTAACATACAAGGGAATCACGGAATTGCAGTTGCGATCATACACACATGTATACATGATTAGTAATTATATTTCTTCATGAACCACCTTATTAGATAATCAAAACTGATAGTGTCCAGTGTCAATAAAACATTTATGCTAAACGGTAAAGACAATTTTTATGAATAATTTTATGATAACTCGATACAAATGTCCTCGTTGATCTAATATACTTTCACCCCGGGGTCTTTTTTTCAGGACATTCGGTACTAAAATCACCCGCTCTTGATTCTTTAAGATTAATCAATAACCAAAGGGTTGTATGCTGGAAACACTTGGTTAGTATTTATGTTGACGCATGATTAGGTTTAAAAACTGGTTGGAATCGAAAGCTTAGATTAGAAACCAGTAACGTAGATCATGGCAACATTCAGCCCCGGGGTATCCGAAGATCGATGCATAACTTGCATGGTATAAACCCAGCCTCTTCATTTTTAAGTTTGCTGAATTTCTAATAGTTACTCTAAGTTGATTTTAACACTTTACTTTAATCTGAGGTTTAACTACAAGCCAGAGGTTAACCACTGTTGAACTTTAACCTCTAGGTCACGTCATGTTAGGCTTAAGCTTTTAGAAATCCCTACAAAATTCTTCTTCCAAGTCGATAATCTCATTGCAAGTTTTATTATGTATGCTACTTTATCTTAAATATTTCAGAAATTGATAAATTATGATAGCGAACGAATCAAACCTATGCACTGTAGTGAGGGACTCTACCATACAAACACAGATGATGACTGTGACTGCTCGAGACTCTACCATACAAACACAGATGATGACTGTGACTGCTAGAGACTCTACCATACAAACACAGATGATGACTGTGACTGCTCGAGACTCTACCATACAAACACATATGATGACTGTGAGTGCTCGAGACTCTACCATACAAACACAGATGATGACTGTGACTGCTCGAGACTCTACCATACAAACACATATGATGACTGTGAGTGCTCGAGACTCTACCATACAAACACAGATGATGACTGTGAGTGCTCGAGACTCTACCATACAAACACAGATGATGACTGTGAGTGCTCGAGACTCTACCATACAAACACAGATGATGACTGTGACTGCTCGAGACTCTACCATACAAACACAGATGATGGCTGTGACTGCTCGAGACTCTACCATACAAACACAGATGATGACTGTGACTGCTCGAGACTCTACCATACAAACACAGATGATGACTGTGACTGCTAGAGACTCTACCATACAAACACAGATGATGACTGTGACTGCTCGAGACTCTACCATACAAACACAGATGATGACTGTGACTGCTCGAGACTCTACCATACAAACACAGATGATGACTGTGACTGCTCGAGACTCTACCATACAAACACAGATGATGACTGTGACTGCTAGAGACTCTACCATACAAACACAGATGATGACTGTGACTGCTCGAGACTCTACCATACAAACACAGATGATGACTGACTGCTCGAGACTCTACCATACAAACACAGATGATGACTGTGAGTGCTCGAGACTCTACCATACAAACACAGATGATGACTGTGACTGCTCGAGACTCTACCATACAAACACAGATGATGACTGTGAGTGCTCGAGACTCTACCATACAAACACAGATGATGACTGTGAGTGCTCGAGACTCTACCATACAAACACAGATGATGACTGTGACTGCTCGAGACTCTACCATGCAAACACAGATGATGACTGTGATTGCTAGAGACTCTACCATACAAACACAGATGATGACTGTGACTGCTCGAGACTCTACCATACAAACACATATGATGACTGTGAGTGCTCGAGACTCTACCATACAAACACAGATGATGACTGTGAGTGCTCGAGACTCTACCATACAAACACAGATGATGACTGTGACTGCTCGAGACTCTACCATACAAACACAGATGATGACTGTGAGTGCTCGAGACTCTACCATACAAACACAGATGATGACTGTGACTGCTAGAGACTCTACCATACAAACACAGATGATGACTGTGACTGCTCGAGACTCTACCATACAAACACAGATGATGACTGTGACTGCTAGAGACTCTACCATACAAACACAGATGATGACTGGGACTGCTCGAGACTCTACCATACAAACACAGATGATGACTGTGAGTGCTCGAGACTCTACCATACAAACACAGATGATGACTGTGAGTGCTCGAGACTCTACCATACAAACACAGATGATGACTGTGAGTGCTCGAGACTCTACCATACAAACACAGATGATGACTGTGACTGCTCGAGACTCTACCATGCAAACACAGATGATGACTGTGATTGCTAGAGACTCTACCATACAAACACAGATGATGACTGTGACTGCTCGAGACTCTACCATACAAACACATATGATGACTGTGAGTGCTCGAGACTCTACCATACAAACACATATGATGACTGTGAGTGCTCGAGACTCTACCATACAAACACAGATGATGACTGTGACTGCTCGAGACTCTACCATACAAACACAGATGATGACTGTGACTGCTAGAGACTCTACCATACAAACACAGATGATGACTGTGACTGCTCGAGACTCTACCATACAAACACAGATGATGACTGTGACTGCTCGAGACTCTACCATACAAACACAGATGATGACTGTGAGTGCTCGAGACTCTACCATACAAACACAGATGATGACTGTGAGTGCTCGAGACTCTACCATACAAACACAGATGATGACTGTGACTGCTCGAGACTCTACCATGCAAACACAGATGATGACTGTGATTGCTAGAGACTCTACCATACAAACACAGATGATGACTGTGACTGCTCGAGACTCTACCATACAAACACATATGATGACTGTGAGTGCTCGAGACTCTACCATACAAACACATATGATGACTGTGACTGCTCGAGACTCTACCATACAAACACAGATGATGACTGTGACTGCTCGAGACTCTACCATACAAACACAGATGATGGCTGTGACTGCTCGAGACTCTACCATGCAAACACAGATGATGACTGGGACTGCTCGAGACTCTACCATACAAACACATATGATGACTGTGAGTGCTCGAGACTCAACCATACAAACACAGATGATGGCTGTGAGTGCTCGAGACTCTACCATACAAACACAGATGATGACTGTGACTGCTCGAGACTCTACCATACAAACACAGATGATGACTGTGACTGCTCGAGACTCTACCATACAAACACAGATGATGGCTGTGACTGCTCGAGACTCTACCATACAAACACAGATGATGACTGGGACTGCTCGAGACTCTACCATACAAACACAGATGATGACTGTGACTGCTCGAGACTCTACCATACAAACACAGATGATGGCTGTGACTGCTCGAGACTCTACCATGCAAACACAGATGATGGCTGTGACTGCTCGAGACTCTACCATACAAACACAGATGATGACTGTGACTGCTCGAGACTCTACCATACAAACACAGATGATGACTGTGACTGCTCGAGACTCTACCATGCAAACACAGATGATGACTGTGAGTGCTCGAGACTCTACCATACAAACACAGATGATGACTGGGACTGCTCGAGACTCTACCATACAAACACATATGATGACTGTGACTGCTCGAGACTCTACCATACAAACACAGATGATGACTGTGACTGCTCGAGACTCTACCATACAAACACAGATGATGACTGTGACTGCTCGAGACTCTACCATACAAACACAGATGATGGCTGTGACTGCTCGAGACTCTACCATACAAACACATATGATGACTGTGAGTGCTCGAGACTCTACCATACAAACACAGATGATGGCTGTGACTGCTCGAGACTCTACCATACAAACACAGATGATGACTGGGACTGCTCGAGACTCTACCATACAAACACAGATGATGACTGTGACTGCTCGAGACTCTACCATACAAACACATATGATGACTGTGAGTGCTCGAGACTCTACCATACAAACACAGATGATGGCTGTGACTGCTCGAGACTCTACCATACAAACACAGATGATGACTGGGACTGCTCGAGACTCTACCATACAAACACAGATGATGGCTGTGACTGCTCGAGACTCTACCATGCAAACACAGATGATGACTGTGATTGCTAGAGACTCTACCATACAAACACAGATGATGACTGTGACTGCTCGAGACTCTACCATACAAACACAGATGATGACTGGGACTGCTCGAGACTCTACCATACAAACACAGATGATGGCTGTGACTGCTCGAGACTCTACCATACAAACACTGATGATGGCTGTGACTGCTCGAGACTCTACCATACAAACACATATGATGACTGTGAGTGCTCGAGACTCTACCATACAAACACATATGATGACTGTGACTGCTCGAGACTCTACCATACAAACACAGATGATGACTGTGAGTGCTCGAGACTCTACCATACAAACACAGATGATGACTGTGACTGCTAGAGACTCTACCATACAAACACAGATGATGACTGTGACTGCTCGAGACTCTACCATACAAACACAGATGATGACTGTGAGTGCTCGAGACTCTACCATACAAACACAGATGATGACTGTGACTGCTCGAGACTCTACCATACAAACACAGATGATGGCTGTGAGTGCTCGAGACTCTACCATACAAACACAGATGATGACTGTGACTGCTCGAGACTCTACCATACAAACACTGATGATGACTGTGACTGCTAGAGACTCTACCATACAAACACAGATGATGACTGTGATTGCTAGAGACTCTACCATACAAACACAGATGATGACTGTGACTGCTCGAGACTCTACCATACAAACACAGATGATGGCTGTGACTGCTCGAGACTCTACCATACAAACACAGATGATGGCTGTGACTGCTCGAGACTCTACCATGCAAACACAGATGATGGCTGTGACTGCTCGAGACTCTACCATACAAACACAGATGATGGCTGTGACTGCTCGAGACTCTACCATACAAACACAGATGATGACTGTGACTGCTCGAGACTCTACCATACAAACACAGATGATGACTGTGAGTGCTCGAGACTCTACCATACAAACACAGATGATGACTGGGACTGCTCGAGACTCTACCATACAAACACATATGATGACTGTGAGTGCTCGAGACTCTACCATACAAACACAGATGATGGCTGTGAGTGCTCGAGACTCTACCATACAAACACAGATGATGACTGTGACTGCTCGAGACTCTACCATACAAACACAGATGATGACTGTGACTGCTCGAGACTCTACCATACAAACACAGATGATGGCTGTGACTGCTCGAGACTCTACCATACAAACACAGATGATGACTGGGACTGCTCGAGACTCTACCATACAAACACAGATGATGACTGTGACTGCTCGAGACTCTACCATACAAACACAGATGATGGCTGTGACTGCTCGAGACTCTACCATGCAAACACAGATGATGGCTGTGACTGCTCGAGACTCTACCATACAAACACAGATGATGACTGTGACTGCTCGAGACTCTACCATACAAACACAGATGATGACTGTGACTGCTCGAGACTCTACCATGCAAACACAGATGATGACTGTGACTGCTCGAGACTCTACCATACAAACACAGATGATGACTGTGAGTGCTCGAGACTCTACCATACAAACACAGATGATGACTGGGACTGCTCGAGACTCTACCATACAAACACATATGATGACTGTGAGTGCTCGAGACTCTACCATACAAACACATATGATGACTGTGACTGCTCGAGACTCTACCATACAAACACAGATGATGACTGTGACTGCTCGAGACTCTACCATACAAACACAGATGATGACTGTGACTGCTCGAGACTCTACCATACAAACACAGATGATGACTGTGACTGCTCGAGACTCTACCATACAAACACAGATGATGACTGTGACTGCTAGAGACTCTACCATACAAACACAGATGATGACTGTGACTGCTCGAGACTCTACCATACAAACACAGATGATGACTGTGAGTGCTCGAGACTCTACCATACAAACACAGATGATGACTGTGACTGCTCGAGACTCTACCATACAAACACAGATGATGGCTGTGAGTGCTCGAGACTCTACCATACAAACACAGATGATGACTGTGACTGCTCGAGACTCTACCATACAAACACTGATGATGACTGTGACTGCTAGAGACTCTACCATACAAACACAGATGATGACTGTGATTGCTAGAGACTCTACCATACAAACACAGATGATGACTGTGACTGCTCGAGACTCTACCATACAAACACAGATGATGGCTGTGACTGCTCGAGACTCTACCATACAAACACAGATGATGACTGGGACTGCTCGAGACTCTACCATACAAACACAGATGATGGCTGTGACTGCTCGAGACTCTACCATGCAAACACAGATGATGACTGTGATTGCTAGAGACTCTACCATACAAACACAGATGATGACTGTGACTGCTCGAGACTCTACCATACAAACACAGATGATGACTGGGACTGCTCGAGACTCTACCATACAAACACAGATGATGGCTGTGACTGCTCGAGACTCTACCATACAAACACAAATGATGACTGTGATTGCTAGAGACTCTACCATACAAACACAGATGATGACTGTGACTGCTCGAGACTCTACCATACAAACACAGATGATGGCTGTGACTGCTCGAGACTCTACCATACAAACACAGATGATGACTGTGAGTGCTCGAGACTCTACCATACAAACACAGATGATGACTGTGACTGCTCGAGACTCTACCATACAAACACAGATGATGACTGTGACTGCTCGAGACTCTACCATACAAACACAGATGATGGCTGTGACTGCTCGAGACTCTACCATACAAACACAGATGATGGCTGTGACTGCTCGAGACTCTACCATACAAACACAGATGATGACTGTGACTGCTCGAGACTCTACCATACAAACACAGATGATGGCTGTGACTGCTCGAGACTCTACCATACAAACACAGATGATGACTGTGACTGCTCGAGACTCTACCATACAAACACAGATGATGACTGTGACTGCTCGAGACTCTACCATACAAACACAGATGATGACTGTGACTGCTCGAGACTCTACCATACAAACACAGATGATGGCTGTGACTGCTCGAGACTCTACCATACAAACACAGATGATGACTGTGACTGCTCGAGACTCTACCATACAAACACAGATGATGACTGTGAGTGCTCGAGACTCTATCATACAAACACAGATGATGACTGTGACTGCTAGAGACTCTACCATACAAACACAGATGATGACTGTGACTGCTCGAGACTCTACCATACAAACACAGATGATGGCTGTGACTGCTCGAGACTCTACCATACAAACACAGATGATGGCTGTGACTGCTCGAGACTCTACCATACAAACACAGATGATGACTGTGACTGCTCGAGACTCTACCATACAAACACAGATGATGGCTGTGACTGCTCGAGACTCTACCATACAAACACAGATGATGACTGTGAGTGCTCGAGACTCTACCATACAAACACAGATGATGACTGTGACTGCTAGAGACTCTACCATACAAACACAGATGATGGCTGTGACTGCTCGAGACTCTACCATACAAACACAGATGATGACTGTGACTGCTAGAGACTCTACCATACAAACACAGATGATGACTGTGACTGCTCGAGACTCTACCATACAAACACAGATGATGACTGTGACTGCTCGAGACTCTACCATACAAACACAGATGATGACTGTGACTGCTCGAGACTCTACCATACAAACACAGATGATGGCTGTGACTGCTCGAGACTCTACCATACAAACACAGATGATGACTGTGACTGCTAGAGACTCTACCATACAAACACAGATGATGACTGTGACTGCTAGAGACTCTACCATACAAACACAGATGATGGCTGTGACTGCTCGAGACTCTACCATACAAACACAGATGATGGCTGTGACTGCTCGAGACTCTACCATACAAACACAGATGATGGCTGTGACTGCTCGAGACTCTACCATACAAACACAGATGATGACTGTGACTGCTAGAGACTCTACCATACAAACACAGATGATGACTGTGACTGCTAGAGACTCTACCATACAAACACAGATGATGACTGTGACTGCTCCAATCCATCTTTCCTTCTTTGGCAGAGGGATATATTTTATGTGCGCTTTGAAATCGGACGACACATTGCAATCACAAAAACATGTAGTTTTTAGACTCAAGATAACGCATAATGTTTAACTTTTCATCACAAGACACGCTGACGTATAGAGTGAGGGTTTGTGTACACCTTACAGTCTAGGTTGATGGACGTATGGACAGTTAAAGAAGTGAAGACGTGAGAAATACCAATACCAATACCAATAGGTGTTTCCGTATATATATTCAGATTGGCTTTAAAACTGAGTGTTGAGCGGGTTACTTGCAACGTTGCAATTTTTCAAATCGGCTTTTTAATATGATCCTGCTGTCATGCATGATAACTTAAAAACCGAAACGATTGCTTGAAACTCGTCTGACGGTTATTTAATATTAGGAATGGCAGAAAAAAAAAAACAAACATAGTCCCTGTACGTACCCCACATTGGTAACACACTGTCTAGTCAAATAAGCTTAATTCACGATTGGGATAAAACATCACCCATGTGTTTAAACCCAAGGATAAACTCAATGTTTAACTTTTCATCACAAGCTCAATGTTTTTAAATGTCGACCAGAACTCCCCATCGTGTCTCAGGGTAAAACGTGTACACTTGACGCTCCCCTATCTTCCCACGGCAAGGTGAAAACGTATCGAGCAACTCTCCTCGCTTTAGACCTTGCCTTCACAAGGTAGAAAACTGGTGATCCGGAGCAGCGACACCTATCGTGATCACGAGTTACGCCCCTTATCAGCTCTTACAAAATAGCCAATGAAATTTCGGAACAAATTCAAAATACTAACAGACGATCTTTTTGAAAACTATCCGAGTGAAATTTAATTTCAAATTTCAGTCCGCATGGTTGTTTTCACGTTTTTGATGAGCACCGAGAATGCAGAGAAGACAAACATTTATGTATCACTCAAATTAATTGTTTCTCGCCCTTGTAAAACACATACAAAAGTATTTTTTCAAATCGGTTCAGTTAACATGCTGTCTTCTGATTGGACTATTCTACTTCCGTGCAGCGGGTTGAAATGCTAGCACAGAAATCACGGCCAATGATGTCAAGGGAGGAATGGGAAAGTTCAGAAACTTTTTCGTTTCGCCCGTGACGTTGTGAAGATGACGCTCCCCTTGAAAGCGTACACGTTGTAGGCCTACCCTAAGACAGGAAGAAAACTCCCTGATGTTTGGAGTAAACCTTATAGTCAAGGTTGTTGGAAGTAGGGGCAGTTAAAGAAAAGAAGTGAGAAATGCAGAAATGTTTTAAAATCTTGAATATCTGACATTACCAGTAGTTCTTGTGATTCACGAATATAATGTCAAGTTCATAAACACTAAAGTGGCTATAGTAAGTATGAAGAGCTTAAGAAGTGCTATGGTCAAGAATAGGAATTAAAATCACACTTGACGCTTTTTTAGCAGGGGCTAATCACCTGTTGGAGTTTGTTATCATGGTAAACTTGTTTTGTGAAAGGACCAAACTACAGAGTTCCGGTCCGCTTTTGAATAGACTTTTAAGCCTAATAAAAACATATGATAAATATAGACTTAATTAAGTACATATGTAACCTCACCGATTTCCTATTGACAGAATAATCTAACAATCTCTGGTACACAAATAGGTGTTTCCGTATATGTATTCAAATGTCCTGAGTGTTGAACTCAACTGAGTGTTGAGCGGGTTACTTACAACGTAGCTTTTCATATAGGCTTTTTAATATGATCATGTCGTCAAAACGTTTAATAACTTATAAAAAAAACCGAAACAATTGCTAAAACTTGCTTGACGGTTATTTGATACTAGGAATGGCAGAAATTCAGCGGAGGCAGAATTTCAGCTGTTATATTTAAAGTGACACAGAGTATCTTTCTTAAAATTTTATTTGGTTTTGATAAGCTACAAAATATCTTATATGCTGATTGAAGTTCATATCTCATAACTGGACTTGCAAATATATCCATTTATGCATAAGATCTCTAAAATGCTTGATTTTATGGAAAAATCAAAAAAACATCTCACATACGTTTAATATTCGAAATTATGCATCCAATTAATCTACCTATTAGTTACAATACCTAATAAACACTATCAAATCGAATATATCTTCCTGTCAGCTTATGACAAGGTTTCAAAATTACGTTTGGCAAATTTGCGCGCGCCACTCGAGCCACATTGTCCGGTTTTCCATCAAAATTTCGACTTTGAATGGCCGTATTTTCGCTCTAATGTACTGATTGACCTTTAACTTGTTATTTTCAGTAACAGTTAGTGGTTCCCGATGTAATAACCTCGATTTCAAAATTTGACATATGTGATCCTATCAACATACTCTGTGTCTCTTTAATGGAGAGTGGATGTACGATTGCGCCTTAGAAAATGTTACATTGAGCAAGGAGACCCTAACCAACACAGTCCCTGTACGTACCCCACAATGGTAACGCACTGTCTGGTCAAATATGCTGAATTCACGTATATATGATAAAACATCACCAACGAGAATTAACCCAAGGTTAAACTTCCTTGCCGGCATGAATTACTTACCCCATAAACCGCCAACTGATTATGATTAAGTTTATTCTGGCTTATAATGCAAAAAGTAGATTATGTTAAAAATTGGTTAACTATCCTAAACACAAGAAACTGGCCTTAGTTCAAAAAGGGCTTATCTTCATTCTCATCTCTTTCAGCTCAGCCGCTGTAGTCCAGTGGTTTAAACATTGATTTTAACATTGATGTGAAACATTGCAATTTGCCGTGAAGATAATGACTTGTTAAGTTTCAGTAAGAAAGTAAGAAGCAACTTATATAATTAATATCGATCTATATGAGTCATTAACTTGTGAAGGATTATACCCCGAAAAAATAACACCGGAAACAAACGCATTGGCGAGAACGGACAGAAGTTGGCAAAACTTTGGGGTGAAAGCAGTGACAAGCACTAAGAAGTGGTTTGAATACCGATGCATGAACCACAAGTTTGTTGCCCGTACCTTGTCCTGCGTTTTGTTCCTAGGCAAGGCACTTCATCAACATTGCACTCAGTCTACCGAACTGTACAAATAGTTATCCGCACAAAGGAAGGTATGAAACTACGAGGTGGTATGAAGCGCTTCATCGCGACAACTAAAGTAGAATTCCTTCATGATTTGCAACCTCTTTTCAGTGCATGCACTCTAGCTTACTATGAGAGAAACGATAGTCCAATCAGAAAGTAACTGGAGGTTGCTAACAATCGCCTGTGGGAGCGCTGATATCAACATAAAAACTCAAGGGTATACAGCAAGGCATTTAACTGACATTGGCGTTTTAGGCTTTGCGTAGGAAAATTGATTTACAATAGGACCCTGAAGTTGCCTAGCATGGAAACAGCGGACTGCACAGTGACCATTAACATTTAAAATCAAAACGGTGAGCGTTCCCCTTGAACCGCTAACAATTGTGTTCGCCCCCTTGAACCGCTAACCATTGTGTTCGCCCCCTTGAACCGCTAACCATTGTGTTCGCCAGAGTTCTCCACTGGGACGTGAACCGCTAACCATTGTGTTGGCCCCCTTGAACCGCTAAGCATTGTGTTCGCCCCCTTGAACCGCTAACCATTGTGTTCGCCCCCTTGAACCGCTAAGCATTGTGTTCGCCAGGGTTCTCCACTGGGACGTTAACAACGAGAACCAGCACAACGACTTCTTCGAGCAGCACCTGCACGACCCCAACTCGACGGCCTGGATGTTCCGGGAGGCACACAGGGCTGACCCTCACACCAAACTCTTCCTCAATGACTTCGGTATAGTCAGCAAGCACCACCGCAGCACCCTGGTCAGTCTACCACGCACACTGTGCTTTATCATATTGTGACATTTCCATTTTCCATTTCCATACTTGCATGCGGTTCGGGATGCATTTAATTATTGAGAATATAAATACATCACTCGGTAGAAAAATCTCTCTTCGAAATTTAAATATCACATTAGTATTTTATTTTCAACTATAACATACTTATTTCGACGCCAAAAGCACAGTGCCTCCCTGTTAAAAGGCCAAAGAAATATTGAACTCTGAAAATCGGCCTTTAACATAAACCCTTCAAAAAAAGTCTTGATTGTAAGTAAAACATGCCCTGAGCTCTCTGTATTTGATATAATATCGGTTTGAGAAGTATTTTAGAGACAACGCCAGTCTTTACATATGCTGGCGCTTTAAGCAAGTTGCTTGTGATTCAGCGACACATAATGGTCGAAATATTAATTCCGAAGTACATTGAGAATAAACGCATGGTATTCTAGGAATAATTTTTTTTAATTGTCGTAAACTTCCTATAATTGTGGTGCTTGCGAATTGGCTTGTAGTATTGCTGAAATGAGAATAAATTAATTGTTTTCGAGAAAGTCATTTTTTCCCTTGATTATTTCTTTCCATTCACTCTTTTAAAGTTTGAGTATGTAATACAGCTTGTTGCAATGGATATGTTCGATTAATGCTTTATCTTAATAAATTGGATAATTTCGAGAAATTAAGAAGGTAGACATCGTTATTTAGTAGTTGATAGTTTTCTTCAACGGGAACCAAGCTATTCCTGATAGTGTATTTGGTAAACCTTTACATCTATTTGATAGCAGATTTTCAAGAGAGAATTGTTTCACTATTCCATTAAACAACCAAATTTTGTTGAATGGAATGCTGGAGGGAACGGGATGATTGTAGTTAATTCTAATGAGAAGCGTACGTAATATCATTAAACTCTTCTCATATGTGGATATATGTCGCGTATAAAAATTATACATACCATTGATTCACCAAACTATTAGAAACATGTGTTAAGCTTTCATTTCGTTAAAATCAATGATACCAAATGTACAACAATTTTCCCTTGAAGCAAATTAGAGGTCCGGATACCCATTACGAGTCAGCATATATATAACATATACAATATTAAACATTTTACTTTACGAAATAAATGAAAGCAGTTTGATATTAAGATTTCACTTGTTTTCTTAGTCCTACGTCGAACAAGCCAAACAATATGTCAAATCTGGAGTTCCCATTTATGGCATTGGAATCGAAAGTCACTTTGATGGAGACATGGATATCTCGGCTGTAAAGGTAATGCCATTATTATTACAACTGATCTTAATTGAGAAGCGTATTTCTATCGGCAGAGCTCCTACAATACACTGATATATATCCAGGTAAAGGCAACGTATTTCGGTGTATTCTGTTCAGCTTTGCTAAGGACCATAAAATGTTTGCTTCATGTTTTTGTTCAGCTTTGCTAAGGACCATGGGATGTTTCCTTCATGTTTTTGTTCAGAATACAGGACTCATTAGAGGAATAACCCGCAGTGGAACAAATCTATAAAAGCAGCCGAGGATAGCAATAGATGAAAAGCGACGATTATCGAGTTTATGATATCGTGTATGAGAGTCTCTACCACGCATGTCAGCTTCTTGGCCAATGAGGCGCTGACTCTGTTGCTGTGTCAAACGGTTTCATTCCTGTCCGAGTGGTTTGGGTGTGTTGAACCAAAAAGCTACTAATTTTTTTGGAGAAGGTATACATGTTCTATTGGAGTATGATCCGGTGAAGAAACAGCCCACTTCATCCGCTCAAGTGTTTCAATAACTCGGACATTGACATCCTGCCATTCTCAATATCCAACTGAATCCACCCGTCATGGTCGGGGTTTCCATCTGCCATACGTTGGCGCTGTCTTCTCCAAACTCTCGCTCGCCTTGTAGTGTTGTGATAGGTTTGAGACTCACCAGTCCTGGCCAGCCCACTCTTTACATGCACCACGGTGAACAGCTCTGAGCGCACAAATAAGAGAAGATAAGCTTTTCTGAAGAGAATAGTTTTAAGGTTTCTTGGAAGGTTGTAAGATTGTCCAAAAGTCGGATCATCTGGAGAAGAGAGTGTGTGTGTTTCTCGTGTCCATTCATATTTATACATTTATACATATATATACATTAAAGTTTACCTGTAATAAAAAAAGATCAAATGGTCCTCACAAAAAGTTTAACAGTATATATATATGGTACCTACAAGAAGTTTAACAGTGTATAAATATGAGCTATATTGATGCAGCAGCACTCGGCTGACTGGCAAGTTGTTTTAGATTTTTCAAGCTCTTCGCATAACGACATTTCATTGGCTAAATCATTTGAAACATTATGAGAAATAACCATTCGTGAACCATAAGAAGCAGATGACTTGATATATGTCAGGACAGTTTTGGATGGTGGTATTCTAAAAAAGATTGTCAAAAATGAATAACAGCAAATTTAAGTGACTCACGTTTTCAAGATTTTTCAAATACATTCCTTAGTTAAATGTTTGAGTTACAACATATGGAGATACTGTATATTTCTTGACCGTAAAATATATCCAAAAACTATATCAATATATAGAGTCAATATCATCGCTATAACGGATCTGTATTTCAGTTTCGACTGGACCAAGTCGCCAAAGTCGGACTCCCAATTATGATCGCGGCCCTGAACGTGAATACGAAAAACATGACTAAGAGGGCCCAGGTGTACGAAGATTTATATAGACTGTACTTCAGTCACCCGGTTGTGGAAGGGATCACCCAGTGGCACTACTCTGATGTTTATGGAGGCAAGGCGAAGGACGCTAGTCTAGCTGATGGGCCGAACCTTCTTGTAGGTTGTCATCTAAATATTCATTCAAAGTAGACCTTGCCTCAATAATACTCGCTATACTGAGTCTAGCGAGATACAGTAAGCGGTCGGGTAAGCCGACCTAGCTCTCGGCGACCTATGACCCTCCAACGTTATATGTGCGAAAGCAGGCTATTGCGGCTTGGTAAGATGAGTTAAAATATATAAAATAAATCGGCTGACGCGAGCCCTTACTACACCTAGCTAGACTCAGTATGGGGATATAAAATAGTATATATATTATGCTGCCTCCTAAAATCCCATCTTATTAAAAATAACTTCTTTGAGAGGCATTTTAGAAGTTGGAATGACAATAATGCTGAGGAATATATGGATGACAACAAAGAAGTTCACGGCATACAATGAACAAAGAAGTTGTCATCCATATATTCCTCAGCATTATAGTTAAAACCAACGTAGGACTTACGGGACGTTACAGCTTGTATTAGCTTGCCTATAATCAGAGCGTTGGTTTAAAAGGGGACGGTAGAACGTTCTAAAATTAATTTCTGATTACCTTTCAATGAGTAAAACCAGTTTTACTTTTCTTCGGTTGTCCTGTTACCATTAAATCACGTGCTAGTGGCCATTTGCACGATAGGTGGGATTTGTTCATTTTAAATGATGTAAGTTGAGTCATAAGAAGTGAGATTGCCGCAGATTATATGAAAAGTACAGCGAAATTTTCGCATTGACTGCATTTCTTTGACCATTTCTCTTGTACATTTATCGTTTCCGTTGTTCAAATTGAGCTTCTCTTCTGAAACAAACCTGAACGTTACGTGACGATTTTAGTTGCAATAAATTGCACGATTTAATGACTTAGTTTAGATACATGTCAAATTTCCTTTTCAACGCAAATCTCTTGCAATAACATTCTAAACGGTTTCAGTAATATAAGTTCGTATGCCTAAACATTCTTTACGTAACTTCTTTGAGTGGCATAGTTGGAAGTCAATTGAGAATGTAAATTTATGAAAAACAAGTTTTACACATACATTATAAGTTTATATTTTAATGTTCGTTAGAATAACGCGGCAGGGAAAATCGTCCGGAAGTTGAGATGGGAAGATTGGAGGACCAATCGGAATCTGACTATATCAGACAAACAGGAAGTGCAGTTGAGGGCGTTCAAGGGAGACTATAAGTTGAGAGTGAGGCATGATGGGAAGGTTCTTCACGAAGAAGAGTTCACTTTGGGAGATGGGGGTGCAGACCTTAGCGTTTCTCTTGCTGGCTCGGGTATGTATTTGGAGAAAAATAAAAAAAAATTTAAATTGTAAGATAAAGGAATATTTGAAGTAAAAATTCATTTTTAAATTTGATAAAATTTCCTGCAATTTCATTTCTTTCGGAAATGTATATTATTTAGAATGTTTGTAATAATAATGATGTGGAAAGTGAGCTGCATTTCAGTTTAATCTGTCGTGTATATAAATATATATACAAAATTCCTTAAACTATTTTATTTACAAAGAAAGAATAAAACTATTGTCATTGTTAACAAATAAAAATATTCGAATACTACAGAACCTTGATATGTATATACATATTATCTTGAAATAATGTTTTAAAAGCAAATAACTTAAGACACATATGCATGTACTACAGACCTGTTTATAAAAAAAATCCACAAATAGTTTTCTAACAAAACGCAAAAGAGTTTCTGTACTTATAAAATTGAGAAATCTCAGTCACTGTATTGAAAAATGCACTTATTGTTGAAATACTTTTTAATCATATTTCTGTATCAATGTCTTTCAATTTTACTTCAGTTTCCAGGCCACACGTCGAACATATTCTCATCGGCTGAAACAAGAAACATCACTTAAAATAAATAATATATTTAATTAAAGAGAGATAGCACCACCGAAAACGTTTGATTTTCTTTGAAGCATTCTAGAAGTTGATGGTATGAGGAAGACAAGAGTAATTCTATTGATGAACAACTTCTTTATTTGACAGTAGCGACGTTTCGGTATAGATTCCTATACCATCAAATGCGCGAAAACGGCATAAAAATCTATACCGTAACGTCGTTACTGTCACATAAAGAAATTGTTCATCCAAATAATTACTCTTGTCTTCTTTGATTTTCTCATTGGTAAATTTGGTTCCGACTTTATATACTGAATCATTGAATTCTGAGATATTCATTATATGAATTTAGAATATGGGATATGATATTCTAGATCAGATGTATATTTCTCCTTAGTTGCGATGATGGCGAAAGGAGCCTAAAACATTAAAAACGTCACTCTCTTTACGATACGATCATAATTATGCTGCTAGACGTTATGTAATACGATTACGATCTGTGTAGGCTTAGGTCTGAATTGATTTATATGTGTATGATATATGTGACAAACTTGGCGTGAAGAGCTAAACTCGAGCAAAAGCAACGGTTTACCCTTTTAAAATGGCTACCGAACTAAATATTGATTATTATTATATATGATTGATCTCAATTTATACACGTCACAATGTTGTTTATATTAATTTATTGTTTTGTACCTGTATATAAATAATGTGTGCCGCGTTGCGTAAAGTAAGTAAATTCTAAGTAAATAGGTGAGTCGTAGGCCTTACCTTTATTGATGATTCAATAATAAGGTATACCAACAAAATATAAAATTTCTCCGTTTAGCAGTTTTTGAGATATAACATACCACTAATAAATAAGTTTATGTTAAAGCAACCAAAACGTACCATCTTCAAATTATCAAGCCCTACGATTGCTTTTACGCGAAAACTGCTTGCGTCCATTTTTGGGAACACTTTTAATCATTTGAGAATAGGATTACATCTGCCAGTGTTTATATAAAACATGGTTTTGCAATTGACAACATTTATATTTGTTATCGCGAATCCCTTTCTTAACCTAAACGTTCTGCTGCCCATTAAAATGTTTATGGTTATTAAGAACCGCAGAAATGTCGTTATGATAAAATGGATATGATACAAAATATGTACACTGACAACTGAGCAATAACAGAACCATTAATATATTCATTAGAAAGTAGCATGTTGTATTTTAATGAATAATGTAAATATATCAATATCTGAGCGTTAGTATCAGATGACTTTGTTGCCATCAGCTAATGTTCTCTGCTCCAGCTGCTGTGGGCTTGTATACAGACACAAGTGTCAATCTTGTACATTGTTGTTTACAAAACACTCAATCTCTATGACAGAATTTCGATTTCATGAATAAATATAAATTAATTTCCCTCAAGCACGCCGCTCCTAAACTTCTATATCGATTTGCATTGTTTTAGAACAGTTACTGACAACCGGAACTTTAACTTGATAAAAAACCTCAGTCATGTTAGTAAAACCAGGATGTTGGCAGTCCTTGCTTGTGTTCGCCCGATGGAACACCTGTTGCTCCTGTTATACTTACCGGATAGTGCCAGTTATTAGATATCTGTCCCTGGTGATTAATACCATCCTTCATGCAGGGATACAGATAGATCATCAAGATAAATAGATGAATAAAGCACTGGAGGCAGTATGGTAATCAGCGTCACATGTGTGGAAGCAACAAATGTTTCCTGTCACTTTTCAAATATATGTGTACTCTTGATGTCGTTTTGATAAATGTATTACATTTTTATTCACCCTCTCCTGTTAACATATCTATAGCATGTCTGACCGGCCCACACGGAGCCAAAGAAAACATTGTTCCCCACTTCCGGCTACGCTACGCCTCTGAGACCAACGATTCAAACATGAGGTGAATTAAACGATACATCTCGGGAAGTGTTGGTATATCTCTCATTTACTGCATTTATCGCCACACCATTCAATGTCAATATTACAGGAGGATATGGTACGACAAGAATGACCCTAGCCAGTTCCCTAGGTCGGATACTACGACACATGTTAACAAACATTGCACAGCAATAAACTGACATCAAGAGGATATAAATAACAATAAACATTAGGTTTGCCAAGCAATAAGAATTGTCGCTGATATAATCCATAAACCTCAGCATTTGTCAAGCCGTTATTATTTGAGCTGGATTCGATAACCTTAAGCAATAAAGTAATAAATGGAAATCATAAAATCTAGAAATCTTATTGTTAACTGTGAGTTTAAGGATATCGTAGAACGGCTTTGAAAATAAATTCCTAACATGTTTTCCATTTTTTGTTACTTTATAAACAAGATATATCCTTCAGAAGTAAAACATGTACAACTGTACTCCCTTAAACCGATCGAACAATGTTGAAACACATGAAATGAAAATATGTATATTTTAACTATACAAGATATGAACGGCAATAAACTCAACAAATTTCTCAAATTTTAAAAACTCCCTACCTTTTTTGTGGCTTATTATCCCAAATCTAGTGTGCTTAAATTGGTCCCTTTATATATAAAATATTCTTGAGATACGAGCTCGTTTAATCGAGATGTTACTTCTCTACTACGACAGCTCTATTTTTTCAGACGGGGGGACTTTCTTCCATTGTTTATGTCAAGTGTTATTACAAGGCGGAGCATTCGTTTAAAAGCTAAACTCAAAAGAATGCAATATATATTTTGAAATCAGGGGGGGGGGGGGGAGTCAGGCCATTATTAGCGTATACATGTGGTCTCTGTGCGTACATTATCATCTTTTACAGCAACCGTTTGATCACTCTTGTTAAAGCTTTGCATATAGGATTCAAGCAACCCACGGAGTCGCTCTTTACATATCTAGATGACATAAATAGTAGGCGTTCAGTTGGCGTAGATGGGTCGAATGTGACAACCTACGAATGATTGACGATTCCCATCCGTACAGGCGCTTATCCTTGATATCAGTAGAATAGTACCCAGGTTGCTGCCCTTTGATTTGGAACTTCAAGTGTAATACAGTTCATTGATACAATGAGTAAAACTATACCTTCAATAGACAAAAAATACCCCGCTCGAATGGTCCATTTAACCACAATCAGAAGCCTTTCGACAACCTACGAATGATTCCTAGCCGAGTGGGTCGAGGTGAGGCGCTTATCCTTGACATCAGTAGAGTCGTGCTCAGGTTTACTGCCGTTTGATTTGAAACTTCAATTATAATAAAGTTCAATAAACAATAAACATTATCTATACGAATAAATGATTTTCATAAAGTTTTATGATAACACATTTAAATTAAAAGGAAAATGGAAAATCTATTTCAATATTGATAAACGAACTGACAAGGGATCAACGTAAGGGCTATTAATGAAGCATATCCATGTCAGTTTCTACCCAGCTGTTTCCTAACTAATGAAGATAGGGCGTGCCTGCCGTAATAGTTTCGTGCACGTGCTGATATCGACAATAAAAGGTTCAAAGCAGTTATCATGCAGAATAATCGAAGTGTTAAAAGTACGCTCAGCTAAACAAAACGGATAAGCTTGAGAAACAGCTTTTGATAACGAAAGAAAAAGAATATAACAAACATTGCCAATAACAAGAACGTTTTTAATCAATACAATGATTTAATAAAAGAACGTAATAGGATTAACTTTCACGAATTCATTTGCCTTAGTCGAAATAGTTATTATTGATTTATGTTCACATGCTGTTTTATTTAAACATGGGACACCTTCTGCGACATTGTAACACCTTGTGGCACACGTGTAACCATAATCCGGTTGAGTCATAAGTCATTATACTGTGAATAAATTATATTTTGCTTAAACTTAAACTTCCAAAACACAGTGTTACTGTACCTTGATGATATGCAATGATATGCAATGATATGATATGATATGATAATATTACAGTTTCTATGATTGGTAGTGTTATGCAGAGGATATAAAACGCATTAAAGTTTCCATTTAATACTATTTTAATTAAATAATGCAATAACTTAGTATTCAAGGAGCAAGGTTTTGATACCGAATCATTCGCGAGTTCAATTGATAGTACTGAATGGATAGAAGTCCATCACTTGTTTGATAATCGCTCAATTCATTGTCGTGTTGGTCTTCATTAGTATCAGAGTTACGTCGCAAAATTATCTACTTCATAAAAGATATCTAACTGTAAAAACCAATCTTAATAAATTCATATCAACTGTTTTTTTAAATATTAGGTCATACTGTTGAACTAATTTCCACCGATAAGGCGAGCAGTTCCGCTGACATTACGCCGCAAGGCCAATCAGAACAGATGACTAATCTCGCTGTTTTCAAAGTTGATGCTGTATCGAGTTATTCTTCATTCGGATAACGCCGAGCGACCGTCTCGATGAATAAACAGATTGCTAGGATGTTTTTTAGATAATAAATTTAATTCTTTGATGTTCAAATGGTTAAGTGTAATTTCTATCTAGATTTTTCAATTATCATAAAATTAAGTAAGTATTCAGTTTTAACCTCTGCCGATGGAAATAACATTGCTGTTGCATTCACCGTGACCATTTACTAGTCAGTAGTTTCTCCACATTTGAAAGCCCAACAAAGAAACATATATTGGCTTTATGCTCGGTTTCTGTAGACGATTTCCACCAAAGCCAAACAAGCAAGAAAGTGATCGTGGTTCACTCAGATCATACCTCCACAGTACATCCTGTTTACTTCCCATAATTTAGACATCCCGTTTCCAGATCATTAACCAATAGACGTCTCTTTTTAATAAACACTAAATAAAGAATTGATAAATACAGAATTGAAAAGAATTTGATGAATTCTGCAATCGGATAGACACATTCTGATCTTGGAAAATGAGTACAAAACATAGAAATTTGTAAAAAATAAAAAGGTACAAAACTGCTTTACCTCCTATGGTATGTTTGAAGCATTTGCAAAATTTGAAATGAAACAGATGAAAAGTTTTCCTTCAATTGGTCGGACAAACCATGATATTGGAAAACTTCCAAGTACAAAACCTAAAAATGTGTAAAATATTCACAATTAAAGAAATCGGTTGTAATTTGGCACTGGACCAGTGAATTAGTAGTGAAGAAGAGTAGAAGTAAAAACGATCCGATGAAAAGTTTTTCGTAATACAGGCCCCCCTAAGTAATTGAAGGAAATGCATCGAAACAGAAGGAAATCATCAGTGCATAATTGAAGGAAAGGCTTCATTGACGGCAGAAAACGGAGCATTTTCCCGAAACAAACACGTCAATATCGGTCGAAGCTCGAGGCAATCTCGGTAGTCTCCTGGCGTCGCAGGAATCTCCTGTCAACGTGAGTATTGTTTTTATTTCATACTGTACGATTTTGAGCTGTATTTAGTTTTACATACAAGCGTTGAAGGCGTAGTTGAATGAGAAAACGATGGGATCTATGTTTGGTAATAGGACGGACAAAAATCCCTCGGACGGATGGACGGAATGGTCCGTAATACTATATACCCTCGAAAAAAAGGGGTTGCTTAATTAAGTTCGGTCGGTGGTGAGTGGTCGGGGCTATAATTACTGTGTCAAAGAGTTGACCCCAAAGCCCAGGATCACTACATCCGGGTTATTCACCCCGACTCAGTTTTAGAAGTTGAGACTTCACAACTCTACCCTGTTTTGAGAAAACATCGCGACATTCTACTCAGTGAAATAACATGTTCTTACTCCGGTAGACTGATAGAGGAGACAATACGGTATTCCTCGCCCCATACTTGATCTCGTCCCACCTAGCGGTCAGGACTAGCAATGTCGTCTCCGGAACAGTGACACAAATACACAAACAAACATTTAAGGAAATAAATTTATTTTTTGACATGATATCGACATTTTATCAATCTATTTACACATTTGCAACTTTGTAAACAGTTGATAAACCTTCACCCCCAATCACAATCTCAAATTGCACTTTTTGTGAAAAGATGTTTTACGAATGCTTCAATTTACTGCTTGAACTTCATGCTAGGAAACGTAGACCATTCATTTAAAATACATGGCCCGTTCGAATTGTGGCATATTTAATAATGTTTTCATTGGACAACAATATTTAATGTTTTGTGTCTACTTGCCAACACGTACTAAGACCATGTAAAGCAAGCCTAGCGGTGTAACCGGCTTCATAACTGGGTACCTGGTTTGGAACATGTTTTAAGTATTCTAGGCTTGGGACTAAGGGGCATATTGTCGGAACACACGTACAACAAATATCACTCAAAACTGTTGAAAAATTTTCGCACCATGATATTGAGATACGAGTGTCGTAAACATAGCATACACTCAGGGGCAAAATAAACGATACCATATAAAATGCACGATAGACTTAGCTAAGAGTGAAAATTACGCCTGAAACAGATTTAATTCATGTCTTAAGAGCCAACTGAACAAAGTTTTAATTTCAAAGCTATACCTGTTAAGGCTTTTGAAAAACACGTCTAAAATCTCCTAAAGTAGACGAGATAGCATAGTGAAAATGGCGAACTTACAGATGAAATGCATGAACAAATTACATTTCTATCAAAGTTGTTCATATTGATGACATCTTTAATCTATCAATTTTATAAATTTGATAACATTTTTATTCCGACTCCAAACATTATGACCAAACACTGAACATGCTGTTTTAGGACCCCTCGTGTAATTGAACAGTCGTACAAAGTATCATTCTCTGCTTTTTTTTAATTGTCAGATCTTCTTCACAACGTATTGGCCTATCAATACAATTTCTAATCGCATTTCATTTACAACAGGATTTTGCTTTGTACTCCTATGAAAAGTTGGTATCGTTTCTGTTTCCCCTGAGTGTATGATGGATATGAAAAAGATATTCCGTTTATTACCCAAGTCGCTTAATAACTTATATCGCTTAAAGTGATATATTGACCTTGTTGACCATATGAAAAATATGAACTTGATATGACTGCCCTTGTTGGTGATAATGTATGATATTTAGCTTAACCCACGTCGTACGAATACGGGACCGAATACGGCTTCGTATCAAATATACTTACAGCATCTGCTACAACAATCTCAACGTAAAATAACTAATACAAGTTATAAATGTTAAAATATTGCATTTTAATTTGAAAAATGTCAATGAAATCAAATATTATCAATTTCAAATGAGGTTTGTTAAATAAAATTCACAGATATTGCATTCAACACTTTATACACTCAGGAAAAGCGTAATCACCTAAAGTCCCAGCTATACAACACATACAAACCAGCGCAAGCTCATCTACCACTCCCGGGAAGCTGGTTCCAGCTAAAATGACGTTGTACCGAGTTTTTGTTACTATTTTAAGTAATGCAACATCTGTACACGAGTTTATCTGCGGTAGCGACGAGGTTATTATATATTGCGTGTCAATAACATCTTTTCATATCAAAATAGATAGTGAAATACATACCAAAATATTTCTTCTCTAACTACTCAAATTTACTATGAATATCAATGAAGCTTTTAGGATGAAATTAATTATCAGTGATAAATTTGGCCTGAAAACAGTGAAATTTGGCTTTCTGTCATTCAATTTTAGAAACCAAGGTTTGATTACGACAAATGTATTCCATATTGACCTATTAAATAGAATAAATGCAATTGAACAACAACTAGACATTTGTATAGCGCCCATATCCAGCCCAGAAGAGCGCTGCTCAAAGGCGCTTTTGGCTTTCCCTCTATCATTGGATATCAGTCTTCATGACACTTCTTTTTACCATATCGACTCCCGAGGGAGCATACAACACTTGCAGTCATGTGACGCACAGCGTTAATGTGATGAATATAAGTTACATGTTCTGTACACAGAGAGTGGCCCCTAATGATGAGCGAAGATAGGAGAGTGGCCCCTAATGATGAGCGAAGATAGGAGAGTGGCCCCTAATGATGAGCGAAGATAGGAGAGTGGCCCCTAATGATGAGCGAAGATAGGAAGATAGATTACAGTTGGAGTAAACGTATATCGACAAAACAACTATCATCCATGTTGATAAGACATAACAGTAATATGACCCTTTGCGGTTGTGGTACTGGGCAAATATTGACAATTTATGAAATTATACATTCATAACATTAATAATTTTATATTTATAACAGATAAGTCATCGGGCGTTTCAATGGATTTCAGGTAATACTGAAAGAATATATATATGAGCATTACGCTGGAGCACCAGACAACATCAACAATCGTACACTATATTATGCAAACATGCAAACAAGATATGATGCCTTCAAAGACATAACAAAACCATAAACTGATAATGGTCTTTGATAGAAACTAACCGTGCAAACAATGTCGAACCTTATTTCCAGGACCCCCGGCTTCACGAAGAGCTAACCGCTGCAGATAGTGATGCACGTATACATGTATATCATTTTTTCAAGTAATGTCGTCCTTGCATAAATACCCTTTTGCTTTACCAAAAACTCTTCAATCAACCAGACAAAACCAGAGACAATAAATACCCCCAACTATTTACAAATCAACACAAATTACGAAACATCTGTAAAATACAAATAATGGAAACATGCTTGTACCAACATTCAGTATCACAGCATGGTTTTGTACAACGTTTATAAAAATAATGTAGCCTTCGATGAATTGTTGGAAAAGAAGGGAATGTATTTGAACAATAGACGCTGAACCAATTATATACGAACTGGCCTCTGAAACATATGTGACATCAAAGACGGAGCCCAGACCAACCCAGGTCTAGACTGATATTATAAGGTCTATCAGGAGAGACTGATATTATCTTAATGGCCCCGTCTAACTTGTCTGACATTTAGTTCAGCTGTTGATAAGGAAACTTGAATTTGTGTTATCACACCGTGTGATGACAACATTTATATTAAGGCAACCTGTATTTTAAGGCAATTGTGGTTAATTGTCTTCTATGGTCTTGATACGCAAGTTATTTTGTAGATGCGGCATAGAGAGAGACAGGCACTGTCAGTACAGTTACTTCAGGATGCTGGTCTGTATCACAGTAAAGTTAGGAGGCACTACGTTCCTGACAAGCATCACCTCATTCCGATCCAGTGCTTTGGAAAATATTCCTCAAATCTAAACTGTTTTCTAAGCCTGCTGTTTTCCTTAGCAGGCCACTGATAGTATATGACGTCGCCTCCTGCCAGGTACCCAGCCCACCAGCTGAAGGAGCCCACTGTGGAGATGGTGTGGTTACAGCTCACTAGAACAGCCATGTCTGTCATGTAGTCGTTTCCTTCTACATACACCACGTCCTCTCCCACTATGTTCTTCTTGGCCCAGTCCATCCCATTGGAACACACGAGGAACAAGACTTTACCGTATTTCTGTCTAAAATAGCCCGTAGCATTCGCCATATATTGCGGGGTTGCCACATCATACCCGTATTTATGGTTCACAAAATCTCCCCGTCGTATGTGAACTCCCACGATCACTGGTGTCTCTGTCTGTTTAGTTTGTTTTTTATATGTTTCTAAAGCACTATTAATTACAATCTTTGCTTTGTCAGTATAACTTGACTTGAAGGTAAACTGTCTTCTGATATCTTCCTTAACATGCTCAAAATACATGTAGGATTGTAAATATGTCCCAACACAGTAGTTATCTCCCTTGGGAATATCGAAGAAGCTTTTATCAAAGGCACAGTCTACGCTGGCACTCTTGCCCTTGGATCCCGCCGTGACACACTTATAGTCATCTACCAGCCTGGCCGAGAGAGAGAAGAGCTTCACAAAGGATTGACTCCTCTCCAGGACTAGAGTTCTATTCAACTTCGCAGCTATCCCATAAGCAGCGGCATATATAAAGAGCCGGTTCCCCAGCCCGCCTATAGGGTGGCAGCATATAAAACTCTTCTTTTGCACATACTCCTGTCTGAAGGGGTCTTTACATTCCGGCGGTTTGGGAGGAGTCGTTAATGGTTTTGGGGCTACAGTCGTTGGTGCTTTAACTTCTTTTGGTTTACTTTCTTGTGGTTTTGGGACTTTTATCTCTTCGGTTGGTTTAGTTTCGGCAGGTTTTGTTTCATTTGTCTTTTTGGTTGGTTTAACAAGGGAGTCTTTTATTTGCACTGTAGAAGGTTGACCTGCTGTTTTGATGACTATCACATTTCTATCAACACCATCAGCTGGAGGTTTAGGAGGTTTTGAACTTGGTTGAGTTAGATTGACAGGTTTTACGCCACTGACGGTAGTATTTTGTTTAACCTCAGTGACGTTCCCTAAGGGTTGTATTTCTTTAGGACCAGGTTCTGGCAATGGCGCCCGGTATAGAAGCTTATGGAGTCCTGTGATGGACCGGAAGTCCAAGATGTTCTCGGGCGAGAGTTTGACGACGACCCTGTACTGGTAGAAGAGGATGAAGGTGGCCGTGATGAGCACCAGGAACAGCAGGGACTCTGAAACAGGAAGAGGACATGCTTATTGATCATACTATGGGTACTTGTTTACACTATTGAAATGTTCTCAGTTTAGTTTTCCTAGTTTCCGGTCCGAGGCGGAGTCGAGAGCTTATAAAACTGCCCAAGAACCTAGGCCATAACAGATACACAATTTAATAAATCATATGGTCTTACAACATGCTCTAAGTTTAAATAAATGTCATATGATAGATAGAGAGTTTATTTTAAAAAAGGCATTATTTTCTAGGAGACACTGAGACCATATTTATTACTATGACCATTTTGTAAAACCTCAGATAAAACTGGACCACTACAAAGAAAATAAGGACCAACTCAACATCTAAGTAGCAAAGGACCCAATCAAATCAAATATTTTACTAGAAATATCAGATATAAGTAAACAGTTAGTAGGTTCAATTAGAGGTTATCCAAAGATTTCTCATTGATGCGTATGTTGATACAAAGTTCGATTGTAGGTTGGTTGAAGCAATCGGTCCGTGTAAAAGTTCAAATATGACGGATTATCTCAGATATCTTATTCATAATGACATTATAACATAAGGAATTCATATACCGGACTTACTAAGACATGTTAATACTAATATACCTACAATGGCATGAAAACGGACTTACTCAGACGTTTGAAGAGAGCGATGGAAGGACAAGGTGTCATTGTGAGCACACCTATATGTACTATAAGAATGTTCTCATCGCAGTCGTCTAATATATTTGATGTACCACGATGGCGTTATTGATCCGGTTGTTTGCATAAAAGAATAATTCATCAGTGTCGGCCAATGAGATTTACCTTATTCCAATTACTTACCAAAAATCAATTTGGCTGGTGATGAGATAGAATCCAGGTGACAGTATTCTTATGTTTCTTTTTTCTCTCACGAAATACATTTTATTACTTGTGAATAATTGTTTCCATGCTTGAGTAAATGTGTTCTGAAGTGTTGCTATATTAAAGAGACACAGAGTATGTTGATAGGATTACATATGCCAAATTTTGAAATAGATGTTATTACATCGGGAACCACTTACTGTTACTGAAAATAACAAGTTAAAGGTCAATCAGTAAATCAGAGCGAAAATACGGCCATTCAAACTCGGGATTTTGATCGAAATCCGGACAATGTGGCTCGAGTGGCGCGCGTAAATTCGCTAAACGTAATTTTGAAACCTTGTCATGAGCTGACAGGAAGATATATTCGATTCGTAGATTAATTGAATGTATAATTTCGAATATTAAACGTATTTGAGATGTTTTCTTGATTTTCCCATAAAATCAAGCATTTTAGAGATATTATGCATAAATGAATATATTTGCAAGTCCAGTGATGAGATATGAACTCTATGCCACTTTAAGGACCACTTTGGCTATCAGTGTCACTTATTACTAGTTGCACATGCCCCAGGGAAGCACAAGAGCCGTTTCTCAAGATCTATCCCTTTTCTTTAAAAAACCTTTCTGAAAGATTAAGTCGTGTACCGAAAACCTAAGGATGTCCGCATTATTCCAACCCATTGGTTTCACTGTCTGAAGAAATATCAAGATTCCGCACGCTTCATCTAACCCTTGTGTTCAAATGATTGGACCAGAGGTAGACAACAAAAGTACATCTGCTTTTCGTTCTATATTTTCTATATCTCTATATTCGCTATTGTGACATTCGTAAACACCTCGCTCTCGCTCGCTCCAGTGCTTTATTTAACTTCTTCGGATGTGATCCAGACTTGACCTCTGAGCTGACAGCATTAGGAAACATGTACAGCACCAGTGCCACGCGTAACTCTATGCTATACACATATTGACATGAAGCATCAACTCCCTATCATATCACACGCTGGCATCCTAGTTCTAACTCAATGCTATACACATATTGACATTAAGCATCAACTCCCTATCATATCACACGCTGGCATCCTAGTTCTAACTCAATGCTATACACATATTGACATGAAGCATCAACTCCCTATCATATCACACGCTGGCATCCTAGTTCTAACTCAATGCTATACACATATTGACATGAAGCATCAACTCCCTATAATATCACACGCTGGCATCCTAGTTCTAACTCAATGCTATACACACATTGACATGAAGCATCAACTCCCTATCATATCACACGCTGGCATCCTAGTTCTAACTCAATGCTATACACATATTGACATGAAGCATCAACTCCCTATCATATCACACGCTGGCATCCTAGTTCTAACTCAATGCTATACACATATTGACATGAAGCATCAACTCCCTATCATATCACACGCTGGCATCCTAGTTCTAAATGTGCACCCTAAATTGTGAGATACAAACTTGTAATTTTTACACTGCAAACTAATGGCTATATTGCTTTCTGAAATGAAAGTTTTGTGACACAAAACCCTTATTCTTGTTTTACCTGCATATGAAAACGTTGACTATTGCTGGCAAATTTTGGCGGACTCGTGAATATTACGCTATTATATCACAGAACACTAAGGGATATACTGCTTTCATAACATCAAACATATGGAACAGAATCGAGAGCAGGATGCTTCACATCTTCATATTAGCAACGTTAAATATTACTGGCAATATTCGTGAACTCATGCATATATTTAAGTACAATTTAGATATATCAAATTAATAAAATGAATATATCAAACTTGTATTTTATATCATATATATTATATCATATGCCTACCCTTCTCGCCTGTCATCCTGATATCATCATATGTAAAGTGAAACTTTATGAAATTAATTAGCCCACCTCATTTCATTGATGGCGGCAACACGCTGTCAATTCACTGCGTTATGCATCTAATTTATCGTTGTAGATTGCAACAGCTGATATGTTCATTTTGATGTACGTTAATGGCTTTATTAAGTGTACACTGATCGATAAGTTAAAAACTCTTATTCCATATAGATAAATGTTGTTGTTACCTTTAACAATGTATGAATGCTGTAGGTGGAAATGTCAGATATACATGTAAGTAATCAAACTCGGCACTGCTTTACTTGAGGTTATAAATGTGTGGAGTATGTTTCTTGTCATGTTGGTTTAACGTTTGTATAACTGGTATGGTTGCAGGGAAAAGCAATTGTCACTATGACGGTGAAACTGGAAGCGCTGTCTGGATCAAGTAATCAAGAGTGGCATTCATTTAAACCCGATGTAGTCTACCATTGGAAGTTTACCTAATGTAGAATAAATGTCGATAACATACAATTATTCTAACTTCTTGCAAGATTCGAACCTGGAGGTCATGAAGAAGAAAATGAAGATCTTTTCACAATATGAAAATGCATTACTAAACTACCGTACAAAAGAAAGTACAACAAATGCCAAACAAACGAATACCAAGGAACCTTGTATTGCATTGATGCCTAAGGTGCCTATACGAGATAATGATTAATTCTACTATTATAGTTCCTGAAAGTGAGTTCTAACTGAACTTTTATTTGTGAACTATGATGACTAACACTAGTTATTACGTTTATCCTGATTGTCGTGTACAAGTTTATTAATCTTTAATTTAATCATTTATTAAATGCAGTTTTTCATTAAAATTTTACCGAATAAAGAAAATATATCTTCTGCAAAACAAACCAAGGATCAAACTATTTTTTGCAGGATTCGAACTCATGACCACTCAAAACCGATAGATATAGAGTATTGAAGCCCCATTCTTAAAGTAGCACGTTTTTATGGGGAATATAAGATGATGTCAGGAAATGAAAATAAATGGTTCCAATATATAGACAATGTATTTAAACTAAATATGATGCAGAAATAAATCAAATATATAATGTGAAGTTCAGCCATGCGATTCCTTTTCTTACACAAAACGAATAAAAGGTGTTTACACAAAAATGGCGGCCAATGGAATTTATGTGAACCTTTATAATCTATTCTCTGACTATGGATGATTGGTTTGTGAAATGAGATTTTTGACACTATCTGAATAAAACATTTAGCATTAACTAACAATTATCAGTGAAACATTGAAAATATAAAATTGTCAAAAAACGTGCTACTGCCCCTTTAAACCAAGAAAATGGGTGACACCACACTTGGAGAATCAAATTACTATGGACATAGAGAGATGTGCGCTGGGAGACCATGTCACACACACGGCAAATATTTGCACGGTACAACAAAGAGAAACTAAGATGGCCTAGATTGACAACGAGGAAGCGACAGGGGGGTTGACAAATCTACATAAGATCTTTATAATTTCAAATTTGTTAAAATTCAAGTCAGAAACTTAATTTGTTCTTTTCCCCAACTTATCCATATATAAAGTAGTATAAACATACGCAATACACAGAGTGAACAGACACGCTTACAGTTTCTTTATTGAAATCATTTAAGTTTAGAGTCTATAACTCGCGTCCTTGAAAACAATACTTCTTCGATTCGATCTTTACTAATACCACATGAACTCAGCCCGGTAGCATACAGTATATTGACTTTCTTTTTATTTATCATTGATCTAATGGAACGATATTATTATAAATAACTAGAACAAAAGATGATTGGGTGAATATTGAATCTGCGTGGTAGTCATTGCGAACAACTTGACATGAGAAAACCTGAGACTACCATACTTTACCGATGGGAGATAACAGACCGGTGGCTGGCATTTTGGTACTTAACCTATCTTAAAGGCACTGTTGCAATTTTTGAAAATTCTATTTGCTCCCATTTTGTCAAATTTAGATTTATCTATAAAACATATGTTATCTTCAGCCGGTAAAAAGGCACATGTACTTAATCGACCGGAATATCCGCATTCATAGATAAAGTTTCACTTCGCGTGTCTAGATAACATTGAAACTAAATCTCTCGTAGCTTAACGTACTCTGTATGTTCGTGTATGTTCGTTGTGCGATTGGTAACTTGTTGTTTTTCGTATAAAGGCGACACGCTCATTGACCTTGAGAGCAGGAAGCAGTAACTTCATTACAGTGGTGTAAATTGGAAGTTTATATAGAAACGTGTTCAACATCGAAACAGTCAAACATAGAAATACTAAAACATTGAGCTTGAGGTTGAATAGACAGGTGCTTGAACTGTACAGAAGCATAGACGATACGTCTCAGTAACAAAACATAGAGCCATTGTTCTGTAGCTCATAACGCTTTACATTTGATTTTGCTTTAGGGTGTTGGTGGGTAGTTCTCCCCTTAGTGGGGGCCACAGGGTCACAAAATCTACAATTATTATTCCTCATTATTCAAGGAGTTTGTACACAAAGGTACAGCTTTCTAGGCATATGCTTCTGGAGAAGAAGATTGAAATAAGTTTTTAGAGTATGGCCCCTGTGGCCCCTAATAAGGACCACAGGGGCCACACTCTAAAAACTTATTTTCAAAAAGCTACAATTTATAATCCTCACTAGTCAGTGAGTCAGTGTACACAATATTTCAGCTTTCTAGGCCTTATGGTTCTGGAGAGGAAGATGAAAATAGGTTTTAAGGGTGTGGCCTCTGTGGCCCTTATTAGGGGCCACAGTCCCACCAAAGCTTCAATTTATAATCCTTACTAACCAAGGAGTCTATACACAAAGTTTCAGCTTTCTAGGCATTATGGTTCTGGAGAAGAAGTCAAAATTCCGTAAAGGTTAAGGACGGATGGACGGATGGACGGACGGAATTAGCCTTACTTGCTGATTTCTTGTTGTAACTTTTTTCTCTGTGTACTCATGCATTTTCATTGATTAACTTTTCATTCCTATTTGAAAATATTGAATATTGAGTTTCCCGTCATGCACGACTTGAGCTTACTGCGATTCTTGTTTACTTCTCTTATGAATACTCTTGAGAATCATATCTTTTGTTTAATCTATTCGAAATTATTGATTGGTTATTGATTATACAGATCGCCTTTTTGTTAATGAGATTAGCAATCGTCCATGTGAGGAGATGACTTATAATTCGAATATCGGAAAATTGGGATAAACGAGTCTTTCGACTTTCTATTGATTTCATCATTTCATCCTCAATTACTTCCAAGGTACTTGTTAAACCTACTGTGACGTAAATGACGTCACAAAATTAAATGTACTGTATAAGGAATGTAAAACTAAGACAGTTCATAACAAAATAATGCAGTAAGGTTGTTTTGTATCGTACGAATGCAGCAGCAACGTCTTTTTACATCTCTTAATTCACAATTAAACAAATCAATAGTATTCAACGACATTGTTTTGTTATGCACACGTGCACATGCACAGATATTACAACATGATAATTTATTAATTTCTTTATCTAATCACGGCCGAAAACTAGTGAATAAATCAAGACTTTGGAACTATTGAGTACATTGGGTATACTCATAAAAAGTATCGAATTAAAAATGCTTTAACTGAAAATTAGGTCTTCAAAATTTCTTTCTTTTTTTTTTAGTTTGCATAAACAAATATACGACTCTATAAAGCGTTCAAAGGTATTTTGCATTTTTCTTTCAGCTGTGGAGAAAAAAATCGTTTGTACCTGTACCTGAATGACAAGACGAACAAATCGTTTGTACCTGTACCTGAATGACAAGACGAACAAATCGTTTGTACCTGTACCTGAATGACAAGACGAACAAATCGTTTGTACCTGTACCTGAATGACAAGACGAACAAATCGTTTGTACCTGTACCTGCATGACAAGACGAGCAAATCGTTTGTACCTGTACCTGAATGACAAGACGAACAAATCGTTTGTACCTGTACCTGAATGACAAGACGAACAAATCGTTTGTACCTGTACCTGAATGACAAGACGAACAAATCGTTTGTACCTGTACCTGAATGACAAGACGAACAAATCGTTTGTACCTGTACCTGAATGACAAGACGAACAAATCGTTTGTACCTGTAGCTGAATGACAAGACAAACAAAGGTAACAAATCGTGACAGGTTTAATACTCGGAAGACTCAAGACGTCTCCCTGGCGACCCCCTAGGTAAACAATGTAGGTGTTTCTGAAGGGCCACTATTCAAAAGCGGTTTTCTCTAATAGAAAATGATGTTCCCGTTAAAAATACAAAGGATAGGCACATGGTCAAAGTACTACAAGATTAGGCTTGAAAGTTTGTTCGATTGATAATTGTTCTTACTTTCTAACAAAAGTTGATTCCTGTCACAAATCAAGAAGTAAAATCAAAACTACAGTTACAATTAGCAATCCGCTTATTAAATACGGACTAAAAATAAGCGATATTGATGAATCTGCCATATTCATCAAATATACAATAAAATATATTCATTAAATTGACGACCAGAAGTCGGTTCTGTTACCGTCAGTGACATAGAAATGCGTTCCATTCAGAAAGAGAACAAATGTTGCATGGCTATATTTAGGATCACAATATCTGCTATAACAAATATTTCATTCTCTTACGGATTGTGGGATTAAAAGCCTTTACTTAAAATTACATGCACTGAATGTCTTAGAAGGTTACCAACACATACACTGAGACCTCGTCAATGACAGGTTACAACTTACAATAGACCCGTCCAAAATTGGACAGAATTTAAATGACAAATTGTAAATATGGTCATGTCGACATTTTCCAGTATGTTTTTCCTGAGAGTAATAAACTGCGTTATAAACCAGCGTCGTGAAGGTTATATTACATGGGATCAGCCTCCTGTCTAGATTAAACCTTACCAGTCATTTTATAACACCACATAATCCTCGTCATAGGGTTGAGGTGGTCTTAAGTTGAGATGAAAGCTTTTTGGATATGTATTTTATGATATGAACCATAATCCCTCTATCCTTTATATCTGATATTTGAATGTTAGAGTTCTCTAATTACTGAAAATCACAGATTTGATCCTAAACCATATTAGTTGTAAGTGATCTGCACTCCAGTTGTTTTTCTTTGATGAAATGATTGGATACAGTAACTAATTAGTTTATTTGATTAGATAATGATTCAACAATTTAAAATAGAATCTTGAGTTTGAATTTCAGCCATCGTAGTATGTATTCACATACCAGAAAACAATTGTTACCTTAAATAAGGCAGCAATTTCAATTCATGAACGTGTGCATTCGTTTAAACTTTCTCTGCATCGTTTAAAAAGATTTCTCGCAATTGGTATCATAAATGCTTCCCTTAGGTAAGATAAGTGTATCACCCTAAACATGCACCAAACTTAGTTAAAAGTTCATGTGGCTAGTTTAAAATTGTTCTGAGTGAACTTTATTTGGATTAGGATTAACATGTTGTTGTTGTGTCGCTAAGCTGTAGAGTAATAAAGAAATAAAAAAGAGTAAATGCTGAGGTTAAACATGACATTTACAACATTTCCCGAATGAGTTGATATATTACTGCACCATAAAACTCGCTATAATTTATTGTCAGATATCAAAATGACTTTCTTTTCTCAGAAGCAACAGCAAACCTTGTCAAATCCGTATAAAACAGCTTGATTCCGTCTCACAAGCTTGAACAGCCGTATTCACTTCCACACTGTACCACTATATCACTTCACCGTTAGTTTGTATGACACTTCACTTATCCGATCACATAGTAACTACATTGTAATGTTTTCAATTGACACGTTAACGTCCAGTTTGGGGTCATTTTATGTCTTTCGTTGCAATAAATAACGAGATTACCCAGAGGTCAAGCAATTTATGTCAACACCACCAATCAATTATCTGAAACTGATCACTAACTTTCATATGCACCTACGTAAGCGACACATTGTTGTATTAAGGATTACAATATCTGTAACAGTACACATCATGTAAGTATTCGAGTCATGACTCTAAGGTATTCGAACCCTCACAGACAAGCAATACTGTAACATCAGCTCACAATTTAATGCACGTATTTTCAATTTAAAGGCACAGTAACACGTTGTCACCAGGGTAATATGTGTATCTTATGAAAACGAAACACTGTAACCGTTTGCAAGGTATTTGATCAAATTGTTAAGTCCTAATACTAACGTATAAATGTCGGTAAAGCTGGGCGCATCCATTTCTCTAACACATGTCGAGTTATTAAGAAGTGTTCACATCCAAATAGACGCTTGGTTGATATCTGATACTGTCTTCATTACTCAGATGGTTGAAAATAAGTGGTGACATATTTTTACTGTGACAAATTATATAAATCAGTTACACGTGTTTACCTAAAATAATTGGATATCATCGTAATTGTTCCTGTCAATTTTAGAGCCACATCTTTGAACAAAGAATTTCAATTGCGTGATGGCATACTACAAATAACCAGTTTCAAGACGCAGTGTCAACTACATTATCTCACACCTCACTTGTTTATGGTCGGTAGTGCTAAGTTGACCCCGTGATTATCCTGTCACCAAATGGTTTCTATAGCCATAACATTCACATATCAAACCATGTCAAGTCCTTTATGTGTAAGATTATTTCCAAGTTAGTAATAACAGGTTTTATAAACATCTTTTGGCGTTTTTATGGTAGGCTATTTCTCCCAATGGCTGACTACCAAACCGGAGAAAGGCAATATACATTAATCGTACCTCAATACCGAGGGATGTTATCAACCCTCCCTGACATGTCATTATCTTCGAATTGTTCATCTTCAAATAACAAATGTTTCAACAAGAACATCTCAAATCATACTTAAAGGGGGAGAAGCACGTTTTAAGGGGGAATATAAGGTGATGTCAGGAAAATGAAAATAAATACTTCCAATTGAAAGACAACGCATTTAAACTAAATGGAGCAGTACTAATTCAAATATATAATGTTACGTTTAGCCATGCGATTCCTTTTTCTTGCACAAAATGAATTAAAGGTGTTTACACAAAATGGCCGCCCATGGATTTTAGGTAAATCTTCACACTTTGTCCTCTGGCTATGGATAATGGGTTTGCTTCAAAAATAACGTTTGTTGTGCGTTATTCTTCGCTTTTCGAACAGGATTTCGACTTATATACCTTCATATAGTCAATCTGCTATATCGATTATCGAACATATCGATTAGTATAAGCACCAGTCAGCACTTACCGATATAATACCAATCACAAGGCACAAGTAGCTTATAACTTAATATAGCGTATAGCATCAAATAGCGTATAATTTCATATAGCTTATAGCTCAATATAGATTATAGCTTCATATAGCTTATAGCTTCATATAGCCCATAGCTTCATATAGTTTATAGCTTCATATAGCTTACAGCTTCATATAGCTTATAGCATCAAATAGCGTATAATTTCATGTAGCTTATAGCTCAATATAGATTATAGCTTCATATAACTTATAGCTTCATATAGCTTACAGCTTCATATAGTTTATAGCTTCATATAGCTTACAGCTTCATATAGCTTTTAGCTTCATATAGCTTACAGCTTCATATAATTTATTACATTCATGTAGCTCATAGCTTCATATAGCTTACAACTTCATATAACTTACAGCTTCATATAACTTATAGCTTCATATAGCTTATAGCTTCATATAGTTTATGGCTTCATATAGCTCACAACTTCATATAGCTCATAGCTTCATATAGCTTACAGATTCATATAATTTATTACATTCATATAATTTATAGCTTCATATAGTTTATGGCTTCATATAGCTCACAGCTTCATATAGTTTATAGCTTCATATAGCTTATAGCTTCATATAGCTTATAGCTTCATATAGCTTATAGCTTCATATAGCTTATAGCTTCATATAGCTTATAGCTTCATATAGCTTACAGCTTCATATAGCTTATAGCTTCATATAACTTATAGCTTCATATAGCTTATAGCTTCATATAGCTTACAGCTTCATATAGCTTATAGCTTCATATAGCTTATAGCTTCATATAGTTTATAGCCTCATATAGCTCACAGCTTCATATAGCTTATAGCTTCATATAGATTATAATTTCATATAGCTTATAGCTTCATATAGTTTATAGCTTCATATAGCTCATAGCTTGATATAGCTCATAGCTTCTATAGTTCACAGCTTCATATAGCTTACAGCTTCATATAATTTATTACATTCATGTAGTTTACAGCTTCATATAGCTTACAGCTTCATATAACTTATAGCCCATATAGCTAATAGCTTCATATAATTTATTACATTTATGTAGCTCATAGCTTCATATAGCTTACAGCTTCATATAAGTTACAACATCATATAGATCATATAGCTTCATATAGCTTATAGTTTCATATAGCTTATAGCTTCATATAGCTCATAGCTTCATATAGTTCACAGCTTCATATAGCTTACAGCTTCATATAATTTATTACATTCATGTAGCTTATAGCTTCATATAGCTTATAGCTTCATATAGCTTACAGCTTCATATAGCTTATAGCTTCATATAACTTATAGCTTCATATAGCTTATAGCTTCATATAGCTTACAGCTTCATATAGCTTATAACTTCATATAGCTTATAGCTTCATATAGTTTATAGCCTCATATAGCTCACAGCTTCATATAGCTTATAGCTTCATATAGATTATAATTTCATATAGCTTATAGCTTCATATAGTTTATAGCTTCATATAGCTCATAGCTTGATATAGCTCATAGCTTCATATAGTTCACAGCTTCATATAGCTTACAGCTTCATATAATTTATTACATTCATGTAGTTTACAGCTTCATATAGCTTACAGCTTCATATAACTTATAGCCCATATAGCTAATAGCTTCATATAATTTATTACATTTATGTAGCTCATAGCTTCATATAGCTTACAGCTTCATATAAGTTACAACATCATATAGATCATATAGCTTCATATAGCTTATAGTTTCATATAGCTTATAGCTTCATATAGCTCATAGCTTCATATAGTTCACAGCTTCATATAGCTTACAGCTTCATATAATTTATTACATTCATGTAGCTTACAGCTTCATATAGCTTACAGCTTCATATAACTTAAAGCTTCATATAGCTAATAGCATCAAATAGCGTATAATTTCATGTATTTATAGCTTCATATAACTTATAGCTTCATATAGCCCATAGCTTCATATAGTTTATAGCTTCATATAGCTTACAGCTTCATATAGCTTTTAGCTTCATATAGCTTACAGCTTCATATAATTTATTACATTCATGTAGCTCATAGCTTCATATAGATTACAACTTCATATAACTTATAGCTTCATATAGCTTATAGCTTCATATAGCTTACAGCTTCATATAGCTTATAGCTTCATATAGCTTATAGCTTCATATAGCTTATAGCTTCATATAGCTTAAAGCTTCATATAGCTTATAGCTTCATATAGCTTAAAGCTTCATATAGCTTAAAGCTTCATATAGCTTAAAGCTTCATATAGCTTATAGCTTCATATAACTTATAGTTTCATATAGCTTATAGCTTTATATAGCTTACAGCTTCTTATAGCTTATAGCTTTATATAGCTTACAGCTTCATATAGCTTATAGCTTCATATAGCTCATAGCTTCATATAGCTTATAGCTTCATATAGCTTATAGCTTCATATAGCTTATAGCTTCATATAGCTTAAAGCTTCATATAGCTTACAACTTCATATAGCTTATAGCTTCATATAACTTATAGTTTCATATAGCTTATAGCTTTATATAGCTTACAGCTTCTTATAGCTTATAGCTTTATATAGCTTACAGCTTCATATAGCTTATAGCTTCATATAGCTTACAGCTTCATATAACTTATAGCTTCATATAGCTAATAGCTTCATATAATTTATTCGTTCTTGTAGCTCATAGCTTCATATAATTATGGTTTCATATAGCTCACAGCTTCATATAGCTCACAGCTTCATATAGCTCACAGCTTCATATAGCTCACAGCTTCATATAGCTTATAGCTTCATATAGCTTACAACTTCATATAGCTCACAGCTTCATATAGCTTATAGCTTCACATAGTTTATAGCTTCACATAGTTTATAGCTTCCTATATATTTTAGCTTCATATAGATTATAGCTTCATATAGCTTATAGCTTCATATAGATTATAGCTTCATATAGCTCACAGCTTCATATAGCTCACAGCTTCATATAGCTTCATATTGATTATAGCTTCATATAGCTCATAGCTTCATATAGCTCACAGCTTCATATAGCTCATAGCTTCATATAGCTTACAGCTTCATATAGTTTATAGTTATAGCTTGATATAGCTTCATAGCTTGATATAGCTTCATATAGCTTTTAGCTTATGTTACATCAAGGAGTACATCTTTAATTATCATTACATGTTTCAGCTGTTACGTGTCTCAAGTTGCACTTGATAAACGACCAACAGGGTAGCTGACAGCTTCATAGCTTCATATAGCGTTTATGTATCTCAAGTTGCACTTGATAAATGACCAACAGGGTAGCTGGCAGCTTCATAGCTTCATATAGCGTATATGTGTCTCAAGTTGCACTTGATAAACGACCAGCAGGGTAGCTGACAGCTTATGGGTTGGTTTCTACAAATCAAATGTAGGGTTAATATCGATCGTAACCTCGTTATTCAGTGATATTGAAGTACCGATCGTCTTGTTAATTAATCGTAGCATGGCTCGGAAACGTCAATAACTTACCGTTAAACAAGCAATGATCTAAACGAAAATAGGCAAAAGGAAATGGAGATTTGATGCAAAAAGGTTTCAAATGGCATTCGAATTTTAACTGCTAAAGCTGAAATGATACATTCGATAAACATCCACCTTTAGTTAAGGACTACTAGGACCCGGATGACGGAATGAAAAACAAAACAAAAGCGGCTTCTAGTCGAAATAAATAGCCAGAGGTTAATCGACGCATCTGGTTCGATAGAAATCAGGGTTGTGATATGACAGGGTTATATCTGACTGCTGATTGGCTGAAGATGTGATGTCAATCTGTTCAGGGACGGTGAATAATAAAGATAGGTATCGTTCCTCATTTCTGTATTGCAATATATCGGTACTTCTTTAAGTCAAGAATGTGCACGCTATCTTGTCTTAATATAAGCGTTAAGAACGATCATCGTTTTTGAAGGGGATATTTTTTAATCACTGTTAATGATCTGTATACATATTTAGCTATTTTCTCAACACAACTTCAAAATTTGTAAAGAACTCTCCGTCAATCATGTTTTATTTGGTTGTGTTTTTTTGTAATCTTAGATGAAAAAAGCTCGTTTTAAAACGTTCGATATATTGGATATTTTCAGAAGTGTGTATCGATTCGTATCACGTTGTTCCTGTATTGGAATATACCGATAAATCGATAATACCGCGCATCCTTAGTGTATAAAGGGTCTGTATTGATTTTCTTTGATCCGATTCATCAATCCAAAAAATAACATCATACATTTTTACAGAAGAAAAGTGGTTAAAATGCTTTTTTGCATAACAATACAAACATAAACTTCGCAAACGGTTGAATCAACGATATATCGACCGTTACTACATGATATTGATCTTGACTTTGGTTTTTTGAATATCACAGGTCGGTAAATTATTTACTATAAACCTCACTTTTCAACATCAGACAAGTTTTGTTTAATACCTTTCATTCGATTGAAATATCCTCAAATTCAATGGTTGCTTTACTTAGTTCTCCGGGAAGGGAACATATTCTTTTTAAATCTCTTCAGTCTAAGTAACCCGTTTCACCCCGATATTGAGTCTAGAAAGGTCTAGTAGAGGTTCGCGTCAGCCCAGTTTTCGAATTGACCAATAAGAACTCATCTTTCCAAACCACAATAGTCTGCCTTTGCACGTATGACGATGGAGGGTCATAGGTCGCAGAAAGGTCGGCTGACGCGACCCTCTACTAGACCTTTCTAGACTCAAAATCGTAGTGAACCGGGTAATATTGAGGCTGGGTTTACTTAGACTGAACTCTCATGTTCGATGATGAGCATTCTAGCAGTGGAAGCATCGAACAAGACGGTCTCATGAAGCTACAAGTTCATTGTGTAGAGTAGCGACGTCTCAGTCATATAAATGGGTCTCAGCAAACAGCTAAATACACTTATTCGCCTACGTATGAGCATATATTCATTGATTATGTGTGGTATATCATATTTCATAAATCAACAAGGGTGGCAGATGATTTATCATATGATGCTGACTAAAGTCCAAATGAGAATGACGGTATTGAATGATGGACACAGTGCATATATCGCTACATCCGAAAGGTTTGTTCACAACCCATTTAATAATTACCTCGCTACACAAATGTTCTGGTTTGTTCACAACCCATTTATTAATTATCTCGCTACACAAATGTTCTGGTTTGTTCAAATCCCATTTAATAATTACCTCGCTACACAAATGTTCTGGTTTGTTCACAACCCATTTAATAATTACCTCGCTACACAAATGTTCTGGTTTGTTCACAACCCATTTGATAATTACCTCGCTACACAAATGTTCTGGTTTGTTCACAACCCATTTCATAATTACTTCGCTACACAAATGTTCTGGTTTGTTCACAACCCATTTGATAATTACCTCGCTACACAAATGTTCTGGTTTGTTCACAACCCATTTGATAATTACCTCGCTACACAAATGTTCAGGAAGTAGACTATTTCATTTCAATCTTAGAACAAAACTAAACCGTTATCAAGTTCGCATGATTATGTTGTATCAATCTACAGTTCAATCACGATTTCTTGTTCGCCATGCTTCAAATTTAAAAACCAAATCAAATGAAATCATGTACTTGCACTAAGGTAGACAGGTGAACTAACCTTCGGGATGCAGCTATATAGGGAACCAAATGAAGAACAATGCAAGTATCGACTATCAACTCGGGGCAACATAACCTTTGTCAGATGAACATGCTAAAACAATGCTTGAACTTCAAACAGGCCTCGCGAGAAGGTACTGGTACTACAAATCAGTATTAACTTGCGTGTAGTGTATAGCGTGTACAATTGCATAGGTTTAATGTGTGGTATATGAAGTATTTATTTCATTTACCATTTTTGATATAATGTATTTCGAATACAGCGACATAGAATCATTTTCTTCAGATGTATCTCAAGTAACAAATATATATATATACGCTGACCTGTGTTCTTACGAGCACATCTTAAGAAGAAATATAATCACTGCGTACGCATGCAACTTTCAACAGATCCAACCTGCTCATTGTTACCTTACATAGGCCGGGGCCACACGTACTGAATAAAGACATCTGAAAATGCCACCAATAATTGTCTCATTCACTGGAGCAAGTCACATTCTGATTATTTTGCAGTTGATAATGATAATAATTCTTGTCCTCGAAACCTTGTCCATTGTAGATGCAGCGCCAGTTCAAGTGGTATTCTGGTCGTGTATTGCTCAGTGTCAAGAAAGGCAGTAACAACTCTTATCTTTCAACATATTTTGGTATGACGCGACTGAGAATAGAACCCTGGCCGTCCAGGCATTGAGAGGACCCTCTACCACCTGAGCTACACCAGTTCAAATTGAATAAATCACACTCGTGGGGTGAGGTAAGGTGATATTGGGTTTATCGCAGCTGTCAAGAGTATTTCACTTATATCGCGGCTGCTAATATTATTGCAGGAAGAAAGCCCGCTACACAATCATGGCTATGTATTGCTGTGAGACCTGCGAGCATCGACTGGAACTAGCGAACCATGGGTGGTACTACGGTGAAATTCAGTATCAAACTCGTAACGGTGTTCTAAGAAAGTATAAATGAGGCTGAGACACTAATCTACGTGTCAACAGTTCTTTAGACATACAGGATATATGTACTTTGAGTTAATCATATATGCCAAATACAAAAGTGCAACATTGCAACATTGCCAAGCGACCGTCTACATCTACTATTTGATATTGTAGATATTTGCTTTATTGATCGTACAGTGCCTTGTAGAGCCCACGGGTATTAAAGCGAACCTGATGATATACGCCATTTATAAATAAGCCGGTTGTCATGGTTACAGCAATACATCAATATAACCATGTAAGCCCACACGTGTAGTATGTTTGGGCGTTGTATTTGAATAAGACAATGCTACTGCATATAAGAAGGTGGGTATCCATCAAGGCAATAACGAAGTGACTCAATTCTAGGATTATTTGACTAGGACGCGTAGGTTAACATGTTTATTGCTTTTAGTCTTGATAATATACGACATGGAACAAGTGCTTGGTTACTTTCTACGTATATATCTGAGGTGTAGTGTCTGCCTTATACGTTCTTATCACTTGCTCGCCGTCTTTATGTCACCTTGTTTCCCTTTCCTCTTTCTCTCAATCTCCGAATCATTTCTCTGTGCCATGTGTTTCATCTGTTTCTAAAAACACTAGGGATTCCCAGAAATCTTCAGATTATTAAATAAAACAAAATACCTCAGTAGTAGTGGGCTTACACTAATGCTTCTATTACCATGTGCTGTTTTCCGTGGGCAAGAAATTTCTATTGAAAACAGTTAGATAACAAGGAGACAGAATAACAGAGATGATAATTCAGTTTGAAATAATTCAAAGGATTATTATTTTAGTATTTGAAAAATTTGAAAATATGAAACAATATTTAATCACAAAGACGTTGTGGTTGTTGAGGCTGGGACCAAGCGGACATGCTTTCATCAGGGATATGTTGATAGTCTCAACGAGAAAACATGATAAAATAGGAGGCTTTAATGTTCTACAAGCTTCTGATCAAATATTCTTACAACAATGGATCACTTTGTTCTTGTGAATGGATTTTCTTACAATTTAAAAAATATATTTGAAAGAGTCAAATCCGAACCATTAAGCGCTCCTAACAATGATTTTGAAGGAAATGCATGGACATCAATATTTATGAAAGAGTTTCAGTTTTATTGTCAAAAAGGTTATTCAGGTGTAAGAAGCCCTGCAAGCAAACACTATTAACATAAACTGTTTACCTATGTAGGGACTAGCCAGGGTGACTTCTTCCGCCCCTATTATCTAATTATCCCAGCAAAAGACGTGACAGCCTTTTCTGTTTAAACATTTACAAAAACAACCTGTCTGACAATTCTGAACGTAAGAAGGCATATATCTATATATGGATACTTATCTTTCAACAGTTTGAAGTGTTTTTATCTTCTAAATTTATTCAATACCTGATCTAAATATTTAAGTTTCATTTCGAGTGATTAATGCTACCATCGGAAAGTCAACGCGTAAAAGGATGCATTGATTTAGTTTAATTGAGGCAACTGTTTACGCCTTATACAGTTCATTAGACGGCTGTTAAAAATTTATTTAACTAAAACTCTTATGTTGTTCGCAATAAAACTAGCCAAAATTTTAACACCTCTAAAATTAACTGAGAAAGTATTTAAGCAATTAATATCTATTGTCTACATCACATATAACGCTCATAAACGATGGTTAACCAAGTCCATTAACGATGATTAACGAAAGAAAATAAAACAAATTAACGTAGATGCAATGAATATAATAAAAATGTTTTTTAAATGTATTTATCCAATCAAAACAGGTCTTATAACAAGTTGAATTCGACTGCGCAGACACAAATTGATATATCCAAGTATGAAAGAGACTTATTGGTTCCCTTATCCTTTGTCATACTCGATGAACTACCGTTACCTTAATCACAATTAATATATATCCATTGTTGACAATCGTGGTTGGATATTGGCTACCCGGGTCGAATAGCTTTCACCGGAGTTTCCTTCAAACAATGGGGAAACTCTCTTGTTCTTAATATACGTCGGATAGAGAAAATCGATATTCAAACTTGTGGCTTTGAATTTGAATGTTTATCGACTTTAAATTCTCAGAGTACATATACATACACATTCTCTCCCCACAGAGGCAACTCAGTCATACCTGAATTAGCTAATTCAGGTATAACTGAGTTGCCTCTGTGGGGAGAGAATGATAAATACATTGAAAAAACCATTCATAATCGAAATCAGCGCAGTAAGCGCAAAGATCAAACATCCTCTTCAAGTTCTTATCAAAGCCATGCTTATCGTGTTACTAGACATCGTGTCTAGTTTCCACATGCTCTTCCGGCAACTTGAAGAAAACAGCACTACTATGAAGAAACTTAGAACAAACAAATCGAAACAAATTCATAGAAAGAAAGCCCGCCTTAATTTTTCTCTGTTATTTTCAAATTGCTATTGAATTTTCGAATAAAAAATAAAGAATAACCAACCAAATTTGACATACCATGGATGCATTTTTGGTAAAATCTATTAAAATTAAGATATCGCAAAATGATACTTATCACTACCCCTCCAGTTACGTGAAAAAAAACAGACAATGTGTTGCAAAACAAACATATATGAAATCGGTTGAGGAAGACGTTTCATTCAAATCTTTTGTGTCTCCACTGGGATTCGAACCCGGGTCGTTGGCGTGAGAGGCAGACACGCTAACCACTACACCACCGCGCTTGTGTTTCTCACAATGGCGACGTGGAAATAATTATGTTGTATGAAGATATTATCAAAAATATGACATTGGTACATTACAATATTGTAACGTTATAACATGCCGCGTATAACACTACAACAATGAAGGGATAACAGTGTGGTCAAATCCTCCTCGTGGCGTAATACCTTTGTTAACGTACTCTTCGTTACCCGCAGGGCATAATGAGGGATAGTATTTATCTCTTTATCTCACAAACGTATACGCAGCGATAGACCCTTTTGATGGCAGATGCTATCTTTCCAACTCTTACAAGTGCTAATGTCGTATACATCAATACGGTGGTATCATCTGAATCTTTATCCACTGCGAGCCTGAGGCAGAGTACAATCGTACTGTTAATGACGTAGTGATTGTCTGAACACAGAATGGTACAGTGAATGACGTAGTGATTGTCTGAACACAGAATGGTACAGTGAATGACGTAGTGATTGTCTGAACACAGAATGGTACAGTGAATGACGTAGTGATTGTCTGAACACAGAATGGTACTGTGAATGACGTAGTGATTGTCTGAACACAGAATGGTACTGTGAATGACGTAGTGATTGTCTGAACACAGAATGGTACAGTGAATGACGTAGTGATTGTCTGAACACAGAATGGTACTGTGAATGACGTAGTGATTGTCTGAACACAGAATGGTACAGTGAATGACGTAGTGATTGTCTGAACACAGAATGGTACAGTGAATGACGTAGTGATTGTCTGAACACAGAATGGTACAGTGAATGACGTAGTGATTGTCTGAACACAGAATGGTACTGTGAATGACGTAGTGATTGTCTGAACACAGAATGGTACAGTGAATGACGTAGTGATTGTCTGAACACAGAATGGTACTGTGAATGACGTAGTGATTGTCTGAACACAGAATGGTACAGTGAATGACGTAGTGATTGTCTGAACACAGAATGGTACAGTGAATGACGTAGTGATTGTCAGAACACAGACTGGTACAGTGTATGGAGATTAGACGGAGAACGAGATGCATGGAATAAATTAACACCTCCGTTGAAACATGTGCAATTGGGACGTACACTGGCATAATGTTGATGAGACAATGATCATCACGGCGACATCTGGTGTTGCAAAAATGGTAAACGTGCTCGGCCCTAGCCGTGATTTCATCTATTCACACGTTCTCTTCAACGACAATCTGCCCTTCTTGCTCACCTGACATACACAGTATCTAGTGTGTTGATGTTTATGCAGACCTTAACCATGGTGTTGGTTCTGACTATAATGGATTCATGAGAAGTGACTCCCTTACCGCAGGAACCTACACATGGCACTTCTCTAAATTAGGATCAATCCTACCCATTGCACCTACACATGGCACTTCTCTAAATTAGGATCAACCCTACCCATTGCATCTACACATGGCACTTCTCTAAATTAGGATCAACCCTACCCATTGCATCTACACATGGCACTTCTCTAAATTAGGATCAACCCTACCCATTGCATCTACACATGGCACTTCTCTAAATTAGGATCAACCCTACCCATTGCATCTACACATGGCACTTCTCTAAATTAGGATCAATCCTACCCATTGCATCTACACATGGCACTTCTCTAAATTAGGATCAACCCTACCCATTGCATCTACACATGGCACTTCTCTAAATTAGGATCAATCCTACCCATTGCATCTACACATGGCACTTCTCTAAATTAGGATCAATCCTACCCATTGCATCTACACATGGCACTTCTCTAAATTAGGATCAACCCTACCCATTGCATCTACACATGGCACTTCTCTAAATTAGGATCAACCCTACCCATTGCATCTACACATGGCACTTCTCTAAATTAGGATCAACCCTACCCATTGCATCTACACATGGCACTTCTCTAAATTAGGATCAACCCTACCCATTGCATCTACACATGGCTCTTCTCTAAATTAGGATCAACCCTACCCATTGCATCTACACATGGCACTTCTCTAAATTAGGATCAATCCTACCCATTGCACCTACACATGGCACTTCTCTAAATTAGGATCAACCCTACCCATTGCATCTACACATGGCACTTCTCTAAATTAGGATCAACCCTACCCATTGCATCTACACATGGCTCTTCTCTAAATTAGGATCAATCCTACCCATTGCATCTACACATGGCACTTCTCTAAATTAGGATCAACCCTACCCATTGCACCTACACATGACACTTCTCTAAATTAGGATCAATCCTACCCATTCTACCCATTGCACCTACACATGACTCTTCTCTAAATTAGGATCAACCCTACCCATTGCATCTACACATGGCACTTCTCTAAATTAGGATCAACCCTACCCATTGCATCTACACATGACACTTCTCTAAATTAGGATCAATCCTACCCATTGCATCTACACATGGCACTTCTCTAAATTAGGATCAACCCTACCCATTGCATCTACACATGGCTCTTCTCTAAATTAGGATCAACCCTACCCATTGCATCTACACATGGCACTTCTCTAAATTAGGATCAATCCTACCCATTGCATCTACACATGGCTCTTCTCTAAATTAGGATCAACCCTACCCATTGCATCTACACATGGCACTTCTCTTAATTAGGATCAATCCTACCCATTGCATCTACACATGGCACTTCTCTAAATTAGGATCAACCCTACCCATTGCATCTACACATGGCACTTCTCTAAATTAGGATCAACCCTACCCATTGCACCTACACATGGCTCTTCTCTAAATTAGGATCAACCCTACCCATTGCATCTACACATGGCTCTTCTCTAAATTAGGATCAATCCTACCCATTGCATCTACACATGGCTCTTCTCTAAATTAGGATCAACCCTACCCATTGCATCTACACATGGCTCTTCTCTAAATTAGGATCAATCCTACCCATTGCATCTACACATGGCTCTTCTCTAAATTAGGATCAACCCTACCCATTGCATCTACACATGGCACTTCTCTAAATTAGGATCAATCCTACCCATTGCATCTACACATGGCACTTCTCTAAATTAGGATCAACCCTACCCATTGCATCTACACATGGCACTTCTCTAAATTAGGATCAATCCTACCCATTGCATCTACACATGGCACTTCTCTAAATTAGGATCAACCCTACCCATTGCATCTACACATGGCACTTCTCTAAATTAGGATCAATCCTACCCATTGCATCTACACATGGCACTTCTCTAAATTAGGATCAATCCTACCCATTGCATCTACACATGGCACTTCTCTAAATTAGGATCAACCCTACCCATTGCATCTACACATGGCTCTTCTCTAAATTAGGATCAATCCTACCCATTGCACCTACACATGGCACTTCTCTAAATTAGGATCAATCCTACCCATTGCATCTACACATGGCACTTCTCTAAATTAGGATCAATCCTACCCATTGCACCTACACATGGCACTTCTCTAAATTAGGATCAATCCTACCCATTGCATCTACACATGGCACTTCTCTAAATTAGGATCAACCCTACCCATTGCATCTACACATGGCACTTCTCTAAATTAGGATCAATCCTACCCATTGCATCTACACATGGCACTTCTCTAAATTAGGATCAATCCTACCCATTGCATCTACACATGGCACTTCTCTAAATTAGGATCAACCCTACCCATTGCATCTACACATGGCTCTTCTCTAAATTAGGATCAATCCTACCCATTGCACCTACACATGGCACTTCTCTAAATTAGGATCAATCCTACCCATTGCATCTACACATGGCACTTCTCTAAATTAGGATCAATCCTACCCATTGCACCTACACATGGCACTTCTCTAAATTAGGATCAATCCTACCCATTGCATCTACACATGGCACTTCTCTAAATTAGGATCAACCCTACCCATTGCATCTACACATGGCACTTCTCTAAATTAGGATCAACCCTACCCATTGCATCTACACATGGCACTTCTCTAAATTAGGATCAACCCTACCCATTGCATCTACACATGGCACTTCTCTAAATTAGGATCAACCCTACCCATTGCATCTACACATGGCACTTCTCTAAATTAGGATCAACCCTACCCATTGCATCTACACATGGCACTTCTCTAAATTAGGATCAACCCTACCCATTGCATCTACACATGGCACTTCTCTAAATTAGGATCAATCCTACCCATTGCATCTACACATGGCACTTCTCTAAATTAGGATCAACCCTACCCATTGCATCTACACATGGCACTTCTCTAAATTAGGATCAATCCTACCCATTGCATCTACACATGGCACTTCTCTAAATTAGGATCAACCCTACCCATTGCATCTACACATGGCACTTCTCTTAATTAGGATCAACCCTACCCATTGCACCTACACATGGCACTTCTCTAAATTAGGATCAACCCTACCCATTGCATCTACACATGGCACTTCTCTAAATTAGGATCAACCCTACCCATTGCACCTACACATGGCACTTCTCTAAATTAGGATCAACCCTACCCATTGCATCTACACATGGCACTTCTCTTAATTAGGATCAACCCTACCCATTGCATCTACACATGGCACTTCTCTAAATTAGGATCAACCCTACCCATTGCATCTACACATGGCACTTCTCTAAATTAGGATCAACCCTACCCATTGCACCTACACATGGCACTTCTCTAAATTAGGATCAACCCTACCCATTGCATCTACACATGGCACTTCTCTAAATTAGGATCAATCCTACCCATTGCATCTACACATGGCACTTCTCTTAATTAGGATCAACCCTACCCATTGCATTTACACATGGCACTTCTCTAAATTAGGATCAATCCTACCCATTGCATCTACACATGGCACTTCTCTAAAATAGGATCAACCCTACCCATTGCATCTACACATGGCTCTTCTCTAAATTAGGATCAATCCTACCCATTGCATCTAGCAACGATCCCGTCTGCTAACAGCTCAACATGCGACACATAACATGATATAAGCAGTGCACAAAGTATGCCATCAACCCAAATACCAGGGGAAATTGAAAAACTAAAACAGGTAGCCTGCAAAATCTTGAAATGATACAATATAATCATCGAAAAATATTTGCAGAAACTTAAAAACTAACTCTAAACCTGAGTAACGTGTTGTCAGCAATCTATCAGCTATTTGTGTTGCCACCAAAGAAGGTGTGGACAGATCAGGGGGAAAGCTAATGTACCCTGAACACGAGAAATTACAACAGATACAACATCCCGCTAAACATTCAAATCAAACCAGCCACCCATCATAAACAATCGAGCAACAACAAAAGACTTTCACAAACACCCCCAAGTGAGGATATTTTCAATATAACCATACCCCAATACCAAGCCGTTTGAACAACAGCCTAAAGCCGTAAAGATATTAATGAGATATCAATGAGGCGGGTAATATCTGCCGTGCAGTTTGCGATTTATTCAAGGCACGCTCAGGCGTGTTCACTCACAAAACAACAGGAATGGGCAATGTTTAGAAATGAAATGAAAATGATATCATCTAAAGTCATAGCCATTTAATCTTCGCAGACTGAAAAGTGGAATAGTTTGAATCTCGTGAACTATCTAACCGTCGGCATGTGTAATCAGTAAAGAAGAAGGTGGACAATATACAAGCATGAACAATCAAGATGAAGAGACAACGTAACAGAATATATTCTTTATGACGCCAACAGCCAGTGAGTGAAAATAGCCAAAACATACACGAACAACTCATGCTATGAAGTAATTTGCTAAAACGTAATCATTTCAAGAGCATGATAATTTTCACATTGCAACACAATAATGACTTCAATTTATATTACAAGTTAACTTGAATTTCGACTCCAGAGACAGTGATACGTAAGTAGAGTGAAGTTTTCGTTTCTTCACTGCTAGATGATCATTCTATCAAAATCAAAAATTGCTTGCCCGACAAAGTGTATTGTTTATTATCAGAACAGACACATGGGGGTGCTCAAGTACTATTTGCGTATGGTGTGCCAAGAAACAACCATTTAACCAGAAAAGACCAGATTGTATATCAAATCTTTCTTCATAACAGTTGGAATAATATACACAACTTTCACATCGCCCTAGGTTCATGTTATACAACTTTATATTAAGATTTTGACCTTTAAAAGTAAATAGATAGCCAGACGATGAAAACGTTATTAAAATTGTATGAAACTACATGGCATTTAAATTGGATTTAATAGTCTATCCTGTGCGTAGAGGCGATACTATAAGACAAAGGTTAATGTGGTTTGACATTCTCAGAGATCAAACAAGAAACCATAGGCTCGGGATACACATAACATGAAGACATGAACGGCAAGACAATCAAGAACCTTTGCATAATAAATGTAATTTTACCTTAAAACGGGGTTATTCAAAATACAAGTCATGAACTGCAATACACAAGACCTTGTGGACAATTAACACATTAGATAAACTAAAAATCCTCTTTCCCACTGACCTGAAACGAGTCGTCTACTAGACAAACCCGGGTCCGGACGGTTATCACTTACAAACTGGCGAGGCCTTTCGTTGCTCATTCCTTCAATATGCGACCTTCTCTGAGTTCTTGGATTCACCACTGCCAAGTATTATATACCACGCAGCACCATCCTTTACTACATAGCTGTGAAAGCTCATATGCCATGTATATGCAACTACATGGTTTCCAGTTCTTTGGTTAGAGTTTTGACTAGGTCCAAGTTATACCCCATATCTTGCTAGGCTACAAACCATAATGACACATACGATCAAGTTACCAAGCCACGACAAGGTTGTATCTTGAAGGGACACTCGCAATTTTCAAGAATTTTTGATTTCATACGTTCTTAAACATAGTATGTGTTTATACGATTTTCAAAGAAACACATTTACAATGCATTTTCATCAACAAAACGATAATTTAATCCGTAATTGAAGCTAAAACATCAAGTTGTAAACGAAATATACCTCATTATGCAATGTGCAATTTTATATTATATACATATTTATATGTATAATTTTTATACGAGCTCGCAATTTCACATCAACAATCAAAGAAAATGTATTTGCGGTTGAAAATTATATCATTTATTAAGCCACAACTATATATCATTCGTTCAAAACGTCAAAACTACTTCGAACATATCAAATAGTAGCTTTCGGAAATGTTTAAGTTCTGAAAGGATACATAAATGTGGAATTCCATTGTATTATGAATGACCCAGAAGAAAACACAACTTTGATCATATTTTATCATAAGCTTATTTTAAAAACCGGTGATAATACTGTCCTTATCATTAAATAACCATAAAATTTATTCTAGTATGCGACTTGATTTCCACTGACGAATAACAATACAGTTTCATTGTCTCATTCCCTCTCCTTAAATAGCTATTGAATCCCAGGTATTAGCCGTCGCCTAGCAACCACGACAATGCAGCTTCTATGAACAAGGTCGAAAACCCGATAGTTGAAGAGCACGCTAAAGAGGGTGGATGATGGAACAGCCAGTCACGTGACCGACGGGGATGCGACAGGTCGAATTTCATCAACATTGGCTCAGTTTGCCTACATCTTCTAGAAACACGACACGGTCTCATACCATTGCAGATAAAGTTACAAGACTTGTTAGTCATGAGATCAAGAGAAAGCAGGCATGAAATGTTACTGAAGGATTTTAAGACATCGTATATATGTATACATCTTAATTGTCAGCGCTTTGAGCATTGCCGATGTGTGGTGGAAGTCAGCGCTTTATAAATATCCTTATTATTATTATCATTTTCTGCACTAATTGTTCATGTTCAGTTCAAATTTTACCTGTACAATTTGATATTGATTAAAATTTATTAATTTTAGGTGGTCATATTTTTAGGTAACTATAAACTACTAACACATGTACTTATCTTGCTTTGTTACTTCATTGATGCCCAAATAATTGTTTACTTACAGCTTATAATAGTTACTTATTTACACCAACATTGACAAACCTTGAGCTAACTATTAATTATTTTCCTTACTTGACTAGTTTTTATTTAAAAGGTTAGCTATAGAGTATGCAGTATGTTATCAATAGCACAATATACTAAGATGACTTATATGATGCAATCTGCGATCTTATTCGACAAGATTCAACATCCTGGTGTGCTATTCAATAGATGATCGTGATGGGTAAAGAACGGGGTCACCAGGCTGCAAGCTGCCCCTTTGTCCGGGTGGGTTGCCAAACGAGTCTCCCCATAGGCGTAGCCAATAGGCAATAGGCAGCGAGCACTAGACCCCTCGATCACTGTGAGCATAGTTAGTTTACTTCTGTACACCGTACCACACAACAATAACAGAGGGGACGTCCGAACAGGTTTCATCAACGACAAATGGGCAAAGTAATAACCGTCAGTCGAACTGTATATGCTTATATATTCTTCCGTTTTTAGCAGTTTGAATACGGTGTTCATGCATGGATGAATGGATTAATTTAAAAACGGATGTTTCGTATTTGGACGTCAAACGTCACCGATAAATGATATATTGTGTAAGGTATGTTATAGAAATGTACTTGTACACTCGTGCTAACGACAACACTCTTCTGCAGCCAGTTAGCGTGTTTCCATTGGTTGAATGAATCAAAACATCATTTAGTCTTGTCGAGAAGTCAAACGCAACAGAGAAATTAAACAAATATAGGGCCCTGATATTGAATGGTATACAGACGGAGTTTTGCAAATATTGCAGATTTCAACAGTAGTTGTGCCTCTTGCCAACATATCCGTTTTATATAAAAACCGAATATTATTAGCGTGGTTGGAATAGATAGATAGATCGACTTTATTTCATCCAAGTTTGAAGATTACAAAGTGTTAAAACATGTCATATTTACATCAAACAAAGTTTACAGAGAATAATTAATGTAATTTACATCACATAATGAGGGATTAAAAGATATTTCCACTTGTTTAAACTTTTAGCTATCATGAGCATACATTCTTTCCATATATGGAAAGTAATGTCATTTACACAACCCTCCAAACAAAAGGGACATAATGATGTCATCATCGTTATTCCGTAGGAGTGATCGAGGTGACACTTATATTTACCTTATCGCAAGGAGAAATAGAGAACTGCGTGTTATTTAATAACATAATGATACTTATCGGACAGTTAACCTCTTGATCTAAAAGGAAATATATCCTTAGTTTCAGGCATGTGATCTATAGAGCATATTTACAAAAAAATAAATAGATACAAAAGGTCTAGACGAGTGATGTTTATGTGGCGAAAAGCAATGGATTTTATACAACACAGACATTTCCTTGTTGTTGTATCTATACATCTAGACTGGCTGTATATCTTTTATCTAACAGTACGTTATGTAAGCCACTTTCTGCCCTAACATATCTTATGTACAGACGGAGGCTGCGCCTCATTTAACCATCAACAGTTTTACTCCATCCTTAATATTTCATGTTTTATATTAATTTCTATATTTTTATATATAATGATTGATATTGAAAGTATTATGGTGTCTCATAAGCCTTGTAGGCCGGGTGCTACCTTTTAATCTGTAAGGTTTTTTATCATGTGATATATTGTTTTATCCTGCAATATGTGAAATATATACTTGTAAGCACGTGACACAGAAATACAATACTTTTCTTTTTCTTCTTCTTCTAGACTTACTACACGAGGGGCTAGACTGTATTAAAGGCTCCTAGTATTGAAGCAGGAATGATTATATCAGTACACACACGTGTGCCTGTGCATATCACTATAGCAGGCATTGCTGATACAACTAGCTCGGACATACATCCATTGTGTGGAGTATATATTACAATCACACAGACTTAGGCGTAGCTTCAGCCCACACCCACCCAAGTGTTTAGTATAGTGTAACTGCAGGCTGATTGATATGGGATATATAGTGTAGTGTAGTGTAGTGTAGCAGATATAAAGGGGGACATATGGTGTCGTATTACACCCGACAAGCGAGTGGAGCGAGTATATACAGGTACGTTATGTCTACCTTGGCAGGCAATGTTACGCAATAACAAACACAAATTTCACAGATAACAACGCAAACAAATGTGCCTTCAGTCGTAGATAATTCAAGTTGATGTGACGAGAAACCTGGCATAGAACAAGCAAGACAAAGTCCGTTGTAACATGAGTATGCATCACAACAAAGGAGGAAGTTCCTCGCGTGATTTTGAGGATTTAAACCAAGAGCAAATGATTACCGTTTTTTCCTCATAATGTATAATAATATCGATTTACACCTGGCTGCAGGTGAAATGGGAAATCAATTAACTGATTGATCTGTCGCCACTTACTTCTGACGGAGAACCGGCGTTCGTTGTCTGTCATGATGCAGGGCAGTCATCAGTACAGGTAAATCTCTGCACAGGTAAATCTCTGGTTTAAATCCAGGTGAGCGTGAACAACATCACAGCGTGCAAATAGTCGACCACGTCCAGAAATAAGAGTCCATTGACCACAACGGGTAAGACATTCGGCACAGGTGAGGCTTGAGTTTGAGGTGTGACATCAAACAACAGGTACACGACAGAGCCTCAGGTGTACATCAAACAACAGTAAGGTAATTGTTCAAGATTACCAATTGTCCAGTTATTTGGAAGTTCAGGTAAAAGTCCAAGTATTAAAGGTGAAATGAACGCTGCCCCAGAGTATTCATCTCGATCTGTTCTACCTGGCAGGTAAACAGAATGACACCATATAGACGCGAGACTGTCCGCTTTTATAAGCCGTCATTATGCTAATGCAGCGAGGTGTGTCCACACGGCGTGGTGGCGGATCTGGTTGGGTTTTAAAGAGCCAGTTCTACCGGATGAGATGAACAGTTTGAATCACGGGTATATAACGGCGAATAACATTGCCTCAAGCGTTGTAATTAAATGAAAGAGAGAGTGTTTGCTTGTTTAAAAATGTTTAAACCTAAATTAATCGTCAATAGTCGTATGTTCGGCTCTAAAAACTCGTCAATATCTATAATAAAACGTCAATATTTGGTTGTTACTCGTCAACAGTCAATAACCTAGCAGCCATCAGAACCACGCGCACCTTGAGTTGCACGTGCAAATTACACCTCAACTGAAATACGTGCTGCACGCGCCACGGGTTGCCTGTAGTTGAATTGGTACACCTTCGGAGAGAACTTGGTTTCAGAGGAAATAAAATGAAGATTTCTGTTTAAATCTCATGGTTTTTCCAAAAACAGATTTTCTTTTTAATTTCACCTAAAAACCATGTTTTTCTGTTCAAATTTTTTTTTATTAGAATTGAAACAAAGTCATCGTTGTATTCTCAGACTGGTGACACGGGTATAAATGAAGCAATGATGGACAGAAAACTTGGGAGATTGCGCACGTAAAATTATTAATGGCAACCTCAATTAAATGATAAAAGCGTTTCGATACATACAAATAGTTTAGTTATACAGATTGTCTTACAGCGGCTATAATTTTGAATTTTAACTCACGGAAATAGAAATGAAATGATATTTGGCGTTTATTCATTACTGGATTGATAATGCAGTTCTTACTTATGTTTTCTCAAACTAGGCCTTGTGATTGCATTGCAAAAATATAACTTATATATCGTTCTTAGAGGCAAAATTGCTTTTGAAAAACACGTATTTGCTTATCATGTCACTAACAGCAATGAGTTGTTGAATAGTAGTTTATAACATGCTGTAAGCATAAGTAAACCATGTACTTCTTTCAGTTATTATTTGAATTCAATATCATATAAAGTATGCATAATAGGGGACATAAGATAGGTGTATAGATTATTTTAATTAAACAACTCCTTTTACCGGATCGTACTGAGATTACAGAGACATGCATACATTTCGACTTCGAAATAAGCGCGAGGCGTACAAGATACAACGACACGTTTTTTTCCCCCTGTAAACTCATATAATTATTTGAGGGAATTTTACAAAAACTGTGAGTGAGTATTTAGAATTCAAATTTCAACTTTGTTGACAAAAAAGAAACAATCGCAAAAGCATTTTTTTCTATTTCTGTAAATACTAGTATAGTTCTGTATTTCTGTATTTACACAACATGCTTTTGTATGAGTGTATTAATCTTTAAAATACACTAGAACTTAAAATCTAATGTTTAAGATGATTGATGTTTATTTTTTTAACATATGGCATGCAAGTTGCTGTGGTTTCTCTCTGAGCTTTTCAGCTCTTTTCTCCTACTTCAGTAGGGTTGTTTTAAATCTATAACACAATACGATAAAAAATATAAAATAGGGGTGTTTAATTTTCATAAAGCGTTTAATGGCTTTCAAAATGAAACCTGTTAAGTATTAGCATGCATAAGAGCAATAAAATCATAAAAGTCTTCAAAAGGACAACACCCCAGAAACTTCAATAATTCACATAAAATATATCATATTGAGCATTTTAATCGCTCAACAGTGTCTCTCAAATCTTTCTTCGGGTCCATTACCCCCATAATCTTCCGGGTTACGGAATGAATAGCAAAAAGCAATAGAAGAAGGGAATTAACTCTAAAATACATGTTGAAATACATTGACATATATTTTCGTAATATGGTACAGAGTTGAATTTTTAATACTTAATTGTCATTTTGTTTAGTAAGGTGTTTTTGAAAGATTAATAGGAGAGTTAATTGCGTTTTCTGACAGCTTGTTATAGTTCTAAAAATAACGTTAATTAGCTGTTAATGTCAATACTGGCACTGAAACTGTACACTAATTATTTATTATCTGTTCCCTAATAGTTATACATCTAGTGGCATTAAAACAGACAATGATTTTCAAAAATCACGTTTGTTATTCAGTCCTAAAATTTAGCGCCTGTTACAAAATGCCGTTTCTGACGAGTTCGTTTGTTTAATTTGATGTCAGTTTCACAGTTGCTGTGACAACGCACGTGCATCCCGTGCAAATTGCTTTGAAGGTTTGTTTAATCTCGCATTGATATGGGTTTTTATGTCTCTAAATGTGTGGCAAATATGCTAATTTGTGGAGAATTATTATAAATTTTATGCATCACTATAGGTCTTGTTGTGAACAAAATTTGTTATTTCAACACATGTAGCCGTTCAACTTATGCGTTGAGTAACATAAAAATGCACGCCAAAAACCATGTTTTTCTATATCCATGATTACCTTTCGTAACGATTTAATGTATGACTTACAATTCCTATTAGTAAAATACATATTTGTTCTTCTAAAATAAGAAACTGGGAATTGCACGTGTACTTTATAGACTTTCGTATATATAGAGTCCTCTATTTCATAGATTCTGTTAGTAGTGAATAGTAGTGAAACAACGAAACTACATTAGTAAAATGAAACCAACATCAACTTACATATGTTACATTTATGGCATAACATGATTTTTCTTGGGGGCATTTTCAGTTACGGTGTTGTTCCTTGAGCGTAGCTGTTGAAAATGACATTGATCTCACGTGATTTCTTTATAAGTCGTCATAAGGTAAACCCTCGTCAATAGTAAACGGGGACGTGTGTGGCGAGGTTCACGTGCAAGTTGTGCTTTAACTCAAACCGGTTTCGAATTTAGGTTTAAGTAGAATAGACTCCTCAAACTCGTCATTAGTTGTGCACGATGTTTAGTCTTCGGGCTAACGCCCTCAGACTAAACCTCGTGCACAACTAATGACGAGTTTTCGGAGTCTATTCTTTACATAATTAGAGTGGGAAACGTGTTGAAGTATTTTTACGCATTCTTAGTTTATCGTACAGACATTTGTCTTCAAAACAAATTGTTTTTGACTCACGACAAAACAAGAGCATAAAATCGTTGAAATGGCAGAAATTACAATGCTAAATGCCTTCTCTTGGTACCAAAGTGTAATTCTTTCTTGTTCAAAAACTAACTTGGGGAAAAGTATGCTGAAAAGAAGAAATGCGTGTAAGTCTTTGGCTAAAACAGAGCCAATAAACAGTTGGTACATTTAAAACAAACTATGTTGGCATAAATGACAAACGGTGAAATGGCATCAATATGATGTTTATTAACAAGTTTAACAGGTTACTGTAGGTGAAATGAATCACAAAGTGAGATGCCAAACTTTAATTATAATAAACACCATAGCACCAACAAAATGTTGATATAAATGTATTAACTTGAACCTCAAATGCAAAAAGACAGGGTAAGGTGGGTGGGGCTTGATAACACAGTTATACATGCTTACACGCATGCACTTAACATCAGTGGCTCTTTATAAACCCGCACGTCATGAACCTTACTGACAACGAAATAAAATCTGAGCTATTTTATAAACTTAATGTATGTGACCAGTATTTTCACAGATTATCTTCTCTTGATAAGGCTATTTACTTGCTGACCAATATACACCACATCAAATCCATCGCCGCAACAGTGATTGGTCATAGTTAGAACAATGTGTGACCTTGACCTTTGAAGGATTGCAGCGGAAACCCTATCACAATTTTGTACTTCTCCAAAGATTATATATACCAATTCTTACAGTGATTACATAACTCGTGACCTTGACTTTTGACCTTGAAAGCGAACATGTCAAAATATATCCCTTGGGTTATAGGCAGTGAGTAATGAATAAGAGCTCTGGAAAGCTTCTAAGTGGAAAAGTTATGGCCAGTAGCTAGCTATAGTACGAGTGCAGCGGTGGCGGTGGCGGTTGAAACTGCACAAAAACTGCTAACAACATCTTATATATTATTTCATACATACATAAGTATACTTGGCATGGATTCAAAGTGATAAATAGCCAGTTGACTACAGCCATTATTATTGCTTTTAAATGCTTATATTAATAAATTAATTATGATGATGTGATAACATATTCATTGTCAATGTCAGTAGTTGCAATGTACAGAAAAATCATGCATGCATTGATGTTGTTGAAAAATCATAAGGGATCACACATGTAAATACCTAAGGGGTACGGGATAGCTCAGTGGGCAAGAGCGCCGGTCTGACGTTGCTGAAGTCCGGTGTTCGAATCCCATCCAGGCCAAGGTGTAAAAACCTAGAGTTCACCTCTGTTAGAACTCTATAAGTGTCACCCTGGAGCCCTAGTGTGTAGTGCAACAAAAGTTGCGCACTTAAAAGATCTCACGAATTCATGTCAGTGGCTGAATGGTGGATACATGAACATGTGCAAACGCCGAGCTGTCGGTTATCAGCGTTCAGCAGTGTTGGACAAACTGCTGTGACTATGTGTCTCAGTTCACTAAGCTGTGAATGGGTACCCTGCGAGGCATAGAATGGTCCCTAACCTGAGCGCCATATATGGATGGTTAAATTGGAAAAAATAATCGAACGGTGAAAGAATGCCATTGACCAGGGGAAACAATTTAAGCGCCTTGAGCAACTACGAGTGGATGGACGTGTGCGCTATATAAATATTCATGTACTAACTTGAAAATGTACACTTGTATGTGCGTTTAAATATGTAATTACGTCAAGCTACACACACATACGCATATGCATGTAGCTATTCTTCTCTTAGCAAATTGCATGTTTGAAAATTGTATGAGTGTGTATGCAGTCTGATTAAAATCGACCGTACTCCGAGGATTGAAATAAATAAACTTAGATTTCAGCCCCGAAACTATTTAATTGGAGATTTGTACCGAGCTAACCGAAGTTACGAAAACTAAAGTTGCTATATGCTATATACCTAAACATGCCAATAATCATTTTTAGTGATTACACTATTGAATGGACTCTGAAAACGAACAATTAGTGAATTCATTAGAACTGCAATTCGGACTAATCATTAAACGTTAAAGTAATCATTAAACGTTATCGTCAACATAACGAGGGCCAAAAGAAGAAACAAAAATGACTGTTGGTCAAAATTCCGTCGCTTACGTAATGATGTTGTTAATTCAATTCAAATGTCAAAAAGAAAATATGAAGCAAGATTGGAGTAGGAAATAAATCGGAATTTGGTACTAAAACATGGTGAAAATTAATTAAAATGTATACAAGCAAGAACAAAAGAAGTTCACTATTTCCTCCTACAGTAAAATACAACGTTGGTTATGATGATGATCAAGATATAGCAAGTATTCAAAATAATTACTTTGTTGAGCAAGCTACTGTTTCAAAACCCGATAGCTCAATCCCTCATGTATATCGATTTGATAATTCATTTTCTGAACTACTTCTCGGAAAGAATGAGGTGAAAGACATTCTTTTACCACTTGATATTGCCTAGTCATGTGGCCCGGACGGTATCGGAAATCGTGCTTTAAAATTTTGCGCAGTGAACTTTTCAACGATTCCTTGAACGATTGTCTGTTCCAATCTTTATGAGTCATATGTTCTTTCTATTCGTTAAAAATATAACCAAAATGAATGTGCTAACTATCGGCTTGTAGCACTGACAAGTTGCACTGCATAAGTTTTTGAAAAATGTATCTTTATGTATTCAATTTCTTAGTAGACAACAACTTATTGGTCAGTGTACGGTCAGATTCTATGCCAGGAGATTTGATGGTAAGCAACTCGTTTCTATATGACTCTATAAATAAGGCCCTCGATGGCGGTGAAGACTTGGCGTCTTCTATGTAATTAAAAAGGGGGTATGCCACACATTTGCAAATTAGAATATTATACGCGTACGAAAGATGAGGGAAATTTTTAAATTGGTTTCAGAGTTATCTAGAAAACCGAGTGCAACGAATTTTATAAACCTTAGTGACTTCACTCCATTGTCTCTCTTTATATATCTTAAAGTGACACAGAGTATCTATCTTAAAATTTTAGTTGGTTTTGATAAGCTACAAAATATCTTATATGCTGATTGAAGTTCATATCTCATCACTGGACTTGCAAATCATTATATATATTTATGCATAATATCTCTAAACTGCTTGATTTTATGGAAAAATCAAGAAAACATCTCAAATACGTTTAATATTCGAAATTATGCATCCAATTTATCTACCTATTAGTTACAATACCTAATAAACACTATCGAATCGAATATATCTTCCTGTCAGCTTATGACAAGGTTTCAAAATTACGTTTTTTTTTGCGAATTTGTGCGCGCCACTCTAGCCATATTGTCAGGTTTTCGATCAAAATCCCGACTTTGAATGGTCGTATTTTCGCTCTAATGTACTGACTGACCTTTAACTTGTTATTTTCAGTAACAGTTAGTGGTTCCCGATGTAATAACATCTATTCAAAATTTGACTTATGTGATCCTATCAACAGACTCTGTGTCCCTTTAATTTCCTTCTGACTCACACGACAAGGTTTTTTTCCGAGTAATGTCCCTCGGTTGAAGGGTATAATCAACATAATCGTTCTGCAAGGTAGGATATGATTATGATGTATCCCTCTTCAAATCATAATTTTCTAACGATGTAATTAATGATTATCTGTGAAATAACTATCACTTTTGAAAAATAACATAACTTAATTTTTGCCACTGCAAATGTTTTTGGCGAAATGCCGTCTTGATCCTGCACTGTGCCACTACCGAACGCTGAACCCAACGCTGTGACTACTGAGCCGCTATGAAGATCATATGTTAGATCCTCTTATATGAAGGTCTGAGTTTGGGTTGTTGGATATTTTACGGCCGCTTCTGTTCTTTCCCATTCTTTTACGTTATCGTTCATGTCGATGTAATTATAAATTGTTGGCGGTTTTTCAAATAGATAAGACATGGTTTGTGGGCATTAAGAATAAAAGATGTTTGCCCGTGGGCCGTATGTTAAAGAAGTCTCTCTCCTATGACACATGATCTTTCCTATATTGTTTTCCTATAACATTTCCTATGCATTTGTTTATATTCCCTTCTGTATCTTTCTCTCTGTATTTACGTTAGGCCCTTTCCATTACCTTTCCAATGGTATATATACATGCTTTTACTTGATTAGCAACGACATCATTCTCTCCCCACAGAGGCAGCTCAGTCATACCTGAACAAACCTCTGTTCTTATAGGTCAAATGCATGGGATAGAAGGGTAAATATTTGATTGGGGGCAATCCAAGTTAGTTGTACAATTTAGCGACGCCGTTTCAAAAGTGGTCATTCACTTAACCTCGCACTTTTACGTGTGCTCCGGCAAATCTATCACTAAAATTAAACATCCAGGGGAGGTAAGTTTTCTTTGACAAACCATCGTTTTTAAATGATTGCACTGAATATGTCATGTGCGACTGGAGTCATGGCAAGTCACCTTTTAGTTAAGCTATTCAGCAATATGCAAGTCAGTGCAAAATTCTAGACATAAAACTAAATGCCTCCTTAAATCTTCCTAAATCATGCCCATGGTGCCTAAAACAACCTTCAGTAAATGCTAACCTGGCCTCAATGGTTGACTAACAGATGAACCCAGTCATTATCAAAGCAATTGCAGAAGATTCCATCAACTCAAATTACTCAGGATTCACACACATTTATACAGATGTCTCTAAAGATCCTGTTTCTGGGCGTGTTGGTGCGGCATTTTATGTTCCTTCACTCGATATATATGAAGTGTACAGACTACACGACCAATTATCTATATTTGCGGCAGAGTTAACAGCAATTCTAAAAGCATTGCTTTGGGTTAAAAACCATGACCATGAGTCAATAATTTTTACAGATTCCTTGGCCGCTGATCAAGCCATGCAATCAGGAGTGCAAGGCCAACGAAGTGATATTTTATATGATATATTTTATTTAGACACCTTTTTGAATACCATATATATCAGTTGTGCTATTGTATGGGTTCCAGCACACGTGGGTCTCAGTGGTAATGAGAGAGCAGATCAACTTGCCAAGTCTGCTCTAACAAAAGCACAAGTCAACGTATTGGACTATTTGCCAATTCCAAAAGATTACTTCACTGTTATACATAAAGCAATTTGCCAACTGTGGCAAAGTGACTGGGATCATGGCACCAATGCCAGACATATGTGCAACTTATGCCCTAAAGTAACTAAGCATGTAAAGATTCGTCGTCAAAAGAGAAGAGATGAAGTCGTTTTGACTCGATTAAGACTCGGCCACTGTGGCTGAAATGCATACAAACACATTTTAGACAAAGATAAATCTCCTATGTGTCAGGATTGTGCTGGCAATTGCCCAGAAACTGTTTTTCATGTTTAATTGAGTGCGAGGGACATAATATACTACAGACTACTCAAAAAAATTATTGATATAATACCAATAGAATTGTTTATTACTGTGTCTTGTTGTCATCAAAACTCTTCATACATACAATATTAAAATACACAACCAGGCCTGATCGGACCAAAAAAAGACACTATTTAATAACGCCTTACCCTTTGGGCAGTGCAAGTACCCGTTAAAATTGTGGATCGTTTGCTAAAAGAGATAATTACTATCGCCTAATCGGTATCTTTCTACCTTTGATGATATACGTCTACAATTATACTAATACATCAATGGGAATCTTAGTTTTAGCGTACCCTTGGGGCTAGCAGCAAGGCGGCCAACAAAGACTCGTATTGTCGAAGTCAAAAGAATAATAAATAAAATAGTAAAATAAATGAAAACAAGCACCAATTATTTTGAGACAGTAAAGGAATGTAACGTGGTCAAAACTTATATATATTATCTTAACAGAGTGTTTTCGAATCTTCATCGTCATATATTCTTTCAAAACAACACATTGACTCCATCGCTTTATCCTTCAAATTGAGTCAGTAGTTTATGTCTATAGTTTAATCCAGTCGTGATATTTAAGATTAGATCGACAGATCTATATTTGTTAATACAGAAGGATCTAATATTAAGACCTGTGGATCTAAATTTATTTTATTATTGCATACTGTGGCAGCTGAGCAATTGCGAAGACAACCCGGACCTTGAAAAATCTAAATTATGAAAAATCGTGAAGTTTCCTCTTTTGGGATTGGGCTCAAATTGTAAACCAAATTTAAGATTTCAGATTGCGTAAGAAATGAGTAATAGATTAACAGATACATTTATAAGTATTGTCCCTATTTTTGTTTTTATTGTTATGGTTGCTTCATTTTATAGACTTTTGTTACAATACTCACCCTCCGGTTGAATCAGGAAACTGGTAATCTATTATCTAAATTACCGCGGGCGCATTCGGAACGATCTCACATTAGATCTCACAACTGAAAAATCAAAATTTTATTAAATAACCATTCTCTCCCCACAGAGGCAACTCAGTCATGCCTGAGTTAACGTATGAGCGAGTTGCCTCTGTGGGGAGAGAATGGTAAATATTACAGGAAACAGTCATGTAAAATCCCTCGCCATCGTCTATAATATGTTTAGAAGACGAAATATGTCGACTGACTAAACGATTTTTACTCCATCTTTGTTTTGTATTTTGCTTATATACTGATATTTATGCGTGTATGCTGATCATACGTATGCTTGTGCGTGTGCGTGTGCGTTTGCGTTTGAATGTGTGTGAGTGTATATGCGTGTTTGAATGTGTGTGTGGATATTTAAATGTTAATGTTTGAATTATGCATAAACTGTAAGTCTGGATGTTGTTTTTTGAATAACTGGTTTTAAAAAATGTCTTTCAAATGATTTTATAGCAAAATGTTACACGTTGATAAAATATATTTCTTCTTCTGTATGATGTGTCTCACCTTCTGTATAAAGGCATCGAGTTACCAATAGAAATGTGGGGACAATGGAGGTCCGTGTAGTTGCTGCCTTCCTGACATTATACGAGGGAATTTACCATATTTTGCATTGTGGACAGAGAAAATTGGATCATACAAGATGGATCGATTATCAATATTTATATTATAAATAATAAATACTTCTGCTTGTTATCTGTGTATATATTATTCATTTTCCGCTCAAAGATATGCTATCTGGTTATAGGTTATAGGAGACCCTCGTGTTGTCAATGAACTGCAATTCTTGAAGAAAATCTCACTTTGACTCCTGGTTTCATGTACGTGACGTTGCGGTATTCGGATTATTCCGGTGCAAACCAAGGATGTACTCTCACGTGACACGTTGAAGCTAAATTCACACGAACCTTTTATATGACTACTTGTAATTTTCAACGCCCAATAAAGCAATCTATCAGTCTTTGCGTATGATGTTTCAAGAATAATGTTTGACTAATTAACGCGCACCTTCTTATTTTGATCAAATCGGCGACTTCCTATCTTACATTGTAGCTTTATTGAACCAATTAAACTTATTAATAGGTAAGCAGCATCCATAGCAATTGAAATATGTAGCAGTTCGTGCACTGTCCCTTTAATTACCCGTGTGAGTCATTACACGTTGATGGCAGGTGTCTGTCTGATTGTGAACCACTGACATGTCACAAGCACTCTGGGATCATAAGGGTTAGAGATCTCGGTCCATTTATTATGTTTATATCTAAAAACAATTTGAGAAAACACTGACAGTATTTGACAGTTCTATGGCAATTATTTGACAATAACATGACAACTGTATAACATTTAAATGTCAATTATTTCGCGATTTAATGACAACTACTTGAAAGGTTATATGAATAGATATGACAAATTAATAAACGCTTCCCACATCATTCTCATAATATGATTTCAAACCAAACTATTTACAAAATTTTATTATACAAGATTATGCAATTACCAGTTGGTATAATTGACAACCAAGAGCGCTACTCCACTAAGGAAATGAAACAAATCTTCTTACAATTTACTAGGTGAAAAGTAAAAGGGTTATGCAATTTCTTAAGGTTAATCGGTAGCATGAATGCGGATGCATTGAATGTACGTGGAGTTTGTGCGTGATTGTATAGAGGTTGTATATTTAAAGGTGAGAAAGTTGTCCCTTCGTTCTAGTCTTCCATTGTCACCAGCTGACAGGTTTGCTGATTTTAGTTTTAGGATTTAAAGAGACTGTTATATTCACTTGAGATATTTCACGGTTGGCTGATCAGGTATCGAGGCCTGGTTTGTATTGCAGTTGAAGTGTAGTGCTTAGTGGAGGCCTGGTTTGTATTGCAGTTGAAGTGTAGTGCTTAGTGGAGGCCTGGTTTGTATTGCAGTTTAAGTGTAGTGCTTAGTGGAGGCCTTGTTTGTATTGCAGTTTAAGTGTAATGCTTAGTGGAGGCCTGGTTTGTATTGCAGTTGAAGTGTAGTGCTTAGTGGAGGCCTGGTTTGTATTGCAGTTGAAGTGTAGTGCTTAGTGGAGGCCTGGTTTGTATTGCAGTTGAAGTGTAGTGCTTAGTGGAGGCCTGGTTTGTATTGCAGTTTAAGTGTAGTGCTTAGTGGAGGCCTTGTTTGTATTGCAGTTGAAGTGTAGTGCTTAGTGGAGGCCTGGTTTGTATTGCAGTTTAAGTGTAGTGCTTAGTGGAGGCCTGGTTTGTATTGCAGTTTAAGTGTAGTGCTTAGTGGAGGCCTGGTTTGTATTGCAGTTTAAGTGTAGTGCTTAGTGGAGGCCTGGTTTGTATTGCAGTTTAAGTGTAGTGCTTAGTGGAGGCCTGGTTTGTATTGCAGTTTAAGTGTAGTGCTTAGTGGAGGCCTGGTTTGTATTGCAGTTTAAGTGTAGTGCTTAGTGGAGGCCTGGTTTGTATTGCAGTTTAAGTGTAGTGCTTAGTGGAGGCCTGGTTTGTATTGCAGTTTAAGTGTAGTGCTTAGTGGAGGCCTGGTTTGTATTGCAGTTTAAGTGTAGTGCTTAGTGGAGGCCTGGTTTGTATTGCAGTTGAAGTTTAGTGCTTAGTGGAGGCCTTGTTTGTATTGCAGTTTAAGTGTAGTGCTTAGTGGAGGCCTGGTTTGTATTGCAGTTTAAGTGAAGTGCTTAGTGGAGGCCTTGTGGGATGTTTGTTGTTGGTATAACATTTTCATGTAAACTGATAGCGCTGCATATGATAAACAAATAGATATAATAACTATTATTTTGCTTTTAAGCGATTGAGGTTGGCATAGTTTATAACATAAATTCAAAGCATGTCAATCTGTATCTCCAAATTTCACTTATTTGGTAGTGTATTTTTTAAAGGAAATCCCATAACTGCAATGCAAAAAACAAAACCAGCAACCCAAAGACCATAACCGACAAAACACAATACACTATCCACAATTGATAATACATAATACACTATCCACAATTGATAATACATAATACACAAACCACGATTTTGAATACACAAACCACAATTGGTAATACACAAACTATAATTGGCAATACACAAACCACAATAGGCAATACACAAATTATAACCGGCAATAAACAAATTATATCAGGCAATACAAAAACCCTAACCGGCAATACACAAATCATAAACAGCAAAACCCAATGGACAATGTACAAACCACAATAGGCAATACACAATCTATATAACTGACAATACACAATTTATAACCGGAAATACACAAACCACAATATGCAGTATAGGCAGTATAGGCAATACACAAACCATAACCGGCAATACGCAAAAACACAATCTGCCTTTTCCGGGTATCTGTTGTCAAATTGACATGTTGACAGATATTAATCATGATATTATGAGATAATGATTTTAAAAAGGAAAGACTGCGCAGACTCCTAGATGAGAGTGACTTGTACTCAGTGGTGCCAACAGATGATCCTTCCAAGTATACATACCACAACAAAAACTGTCATGTAACAACGATGATAGATTATATTTTTGTCAATATTGACTATCTTCCAAGTATTATAGGTTATGATATCGATACTGATATTGCTTTCTGCATATCTTATCATCTACCTTTGCTTTTGTGTGTAACTTGTGCGCCAACAAATGTTGCCTATGGCTTAACTGGCGAAAGGCTAGTAATGAGGATACTATGCTTTATCGTTATGAGACTGAGAATTATCTTCGCTGTTATTCCAGTGATATATCCTAATTCTCTACCCCAAATGAATATATTGAAGAGTACAGTTATTATATCGTTAACTCACTTATTGCCTCATCTAATCTCAGCATTCCATCCACGGTGTTTAGACCATTTCTCAAGCCGTACTAGAGAAAGGATAACCTAAAACCTTTACATGATAATACGAGAAAAGAGAGGCAAATATGGGTAGACAATGGGAAATCTCACTATAGAGACAATGCTTACTTTTTGAAATATAAAAATGCCAAACGATTGTTTAGAAAACGGCATAGAGAGTGTAAGAAAAAGTTGGCTGAAAGCAAGCTCATGGAAGCTTATGATTCAGCAGAAATAGACATAAATGAATACTTTAGGACTACCAAACGCTATAAGCGTAATACGGGTCAGGTTAATAAGCTTGTTTAAAAGGGTACTGACAGCACAAACGCTGAGGATATCTGTCAAAGCTTTGGTAAATTCCATAAAGATCTATCAGTTCCTACGATTGATGAAAATTTTGATCAGGATTTTGCTACTGAAATTACACAAAGCATCTGTTCTATTGAGCAACTTGAAGCAAATGAAGTATATGGTGTAAATAATGATATGTTACCTCTTATCAGACCGTTTACATTTGATGAAGTTTTATGTAAAGTTAAGCGACTTAAGACGGGCAAATCCCCTGGACCTGACACTTTGAGCAACGAACACTGTAAATATGCTGGGAGGTCCCTTATTAAACACCTTGTCTTATTGTTTAACGCTATTTTAGAGTATGAATATATACCTAGCAGCTACACAATTGGCTACATTCTACCTGTGTTTAAAGGTCATGGTAAAAGTAAAAGTGACCCATCCAGTTACAGGGGCATTACTTTAACATCAGTCTTGAGTAAATTATTTGAAAGACTTTTACTTGACAGAATTGAAGATTGGGCAGAATCAACTGTTAACTTTCCGCATCCAACTTGGGTTTAGAAAAGGTGCAGGTGCCGATACAGCTGTCTTAACGTTATGTGAAAGTATAGCTTATTACAATGAAAGAAAGTCTAATGTTTTTTGTGCATTTCTTGACAACGAGAAAGCATTTGATCGTGTATGGCTTGATGGACTTTTCTTCAAATTACACACTATCGGCATTAGAGGTAAACTGTGGAGAATACTACGTCTGTCGTATATGTCTATGCATTCTTGTGTTACTTTTGCTGGATTCAAATCTGACGTTTTTGATGTTAAACAGGGCGTCGGCCAGGGTAGAGTTATATCAGCATGGTTATTCTCACTGTTTCTTAATGACTTATTGTATGACCTCAATGTAGCAAACAGTGGATTGTGCCTTCCCTGGAGTAACTGTCCAGGTATTTTCTTAGCAGATGATACTAGCCTACTCAGCAGTAGCCCTTCAGGTCTACAAAACTTATTGTGTATTACTGAAAACTATGCTAACAAATGGCAGCTTAGATACAATGCAGGTAAAAGTGCAGTTTTAACATTTGTATGTAAATTGAAACATCATGTAAACCCTGAATTGTATTTGGGTAATGTAAAACTCCCAGTCAAATCATCTGTTGTATATGCTGGTGTTTTAATATCAACAGCTAAGTCCACTGTTGAACGTACTCAAATATCGTGTAATAAGCTTAGACTTTTGTGCAATGTCAATCATGAATTCGAACAGTATTATGGTGGTCTTAACCCCTTAGCTGCTGTAAGAATATGGAAGAGAGTTATTTTACCTTGTGCCTTGTATGGATGTCATGTATGGGGGAAGTTATCCCTTAAAGAATATGAAATGCTTGAAATGCTTCAGCGATACTTCTGCAAGAAAATACAAGGTTTTTCCAAGTGCACTCCAAACGTGATTGTAAGAGCTACAATTGGTCTCATTTCTATTGAAATGCACATCGAGCAGCAAGCCCTTGTTTTCTAAGGTAAACTATGTAATGCAAGCCCTAAGTTTATCTTTAAGAAACTTTTCTTTTCAAGGATTGGGCAATATAAAAGCAGTTTATTGCTGATTCAAACAAGTAAATGGGAAACTAAATCTCCCATATTTCATATACTTAATCTGGCTTCTAAATATGATCTGTTTGGTGAGATAGACAAATATATTTGTAACTCTCGATTAATGTCGAAGACCCAGTGGTCTGATAATGTTAAACAGAAGATCATGGCTGCAGATTGCCAGATGGTACTTAAAGAACTCCATTGTAGATATTCTTTATCACGCTACATGTCAATTAGATCAGGTACAGAACATCGCTTGTGGAAACTAGCCCAGGAATGTAAAGACAAGTTCTTTGACATTGCCACACTTATACGTGTCGGTCCACAGCCTTTACACTCTAGAGAATGCCTCTGTGGCACTGTAGCCCATGATATTATTAAACATGTTATGCTCTATTGTAATATCAACGGTAACGAAAGAGAATTGCTTTTTAACGATATTATTGATATTTTAAATGTTGAGATGTCTGTACTCTTATGGAATGACGAAGAAGATACTCTTTTATCTTTTCTATTAGGCAATATACCTGTCTTCTGTGAAGACGTATTAGATTACGATGTGTGGAAAAATATCATGTTAAATGTTAGCTCTACTGTGAGCAAATGGAGACGGCTATTGTAAATATCAAGTGATTGCAATATGTGAGATTTCCTGTTTATAATATTTTGTATCATGTAATCTTTAACTGATGGAGGAAATAAAGAATATCTAACCGACAATACACAAACTATAACCGGCAATACGCAAAAACACAATCTGCCTTTTCCGGGTATCTGTTGTCAAATTGACATGTTGACAGATATTAATCATGATATTATGAGATAATGATTTTAAAAAGGAAAGACTTTACGTTAAGGTTAAGTTTAATCCATCAAATTAAGAGACATAATATTATATATGTTTGCGAACCCATTTCGATTAAACTCAATTTTAAGGTACAAGAAATGGAGCACTTTATTCTTCTTGAAAGTCAGCTTTGTAGCATAAAGTAACTGAAATTGGAAAATAAATGTAAATTTAGCATTCCTTTATTTTTTTCAAAAATATAACTTATTCTATTACTAGTTTCGTTAGTACTGAGTTCAGTATGTACTGAATAAATAGCAGAAATGAACATGCTATACTCTATGCATTACTGAAAACAGAAGTGATTTTGACCTCAAAATGTAATGTTTATGTATTTACTCATTATGAATAAAATACTGTATTGAATAAGCAGATGTTTCTTGTTTGCCAATCTTGAAAATGATTATTGAATTAATTATTATTTATACAATTAAGAACACTTAACAGACAAAAAATATGTAACAAAATTCAAACAAACCTTCGATAATTAATATTGAATAGTTTTATTTAGTATGATTTTTATATGTTAACTGTACTGATTGTGTAATCACCAAAACATATTGTAACGGCACAAACAGATAGCAAGAAGAACTTTATTCACTCAAGGCTACAAAGTAGTATGAAGAGATTTACAGGAGCTTACATAGTAAAAAATGTGAACAATATACAAACAGATATTCTACAATTATAGACTGGTGATGAAGTCAATACCTGTTTTTATAGACCCGAAGAAAACAATATTGACCGTGGACGAAGTCCGAGGTCGATATTGTTTTACTCGGGTATTGACCGAACTCACCAGTCCATAATTGTTTTATTATGTCTCTGTCAAAAAAGCAAAAGATAATGGAAAACTACAGCAATGAGCGGCATTTGGGCTCGATTGTTGGCGAGGACGTGTCAATGACGTCATGATAACAATAGCATGACGTCATGAAACAACGGCTTGACGTCATCGGCTCTATTTTTAGTAACTCAAGTCAATATCACTTTTGGTCGGACTCGGGGTCACGGGGGTCAAGTCAATATCACTTTCTGTCGACTGTCACGTGACCGGCTCTCGACCAATCGGATTGCCGGAAAAATATGCTCACATAATAAGACATGATATTCACGGCTAATATACTACTAATGTGTTTATCTTAATTTAAAAAGTACGTGATGACAGAATATAGACAGTTTGATTAGATAAGAAACATTCTTTGTTTGGAAAATAGTATTCATTTTATACATAGAAGGCTTTGTAATAAAAAATTTTTTTCTGATATTGTCAAAGTATTGACAAATATATAGAGACTATTTCATTGTTTTTGCCGAATATCATTTCTATCTCATCGAGTGGAGTGAGAAAGTGATATTTTCACGAGTGGCGCAGCCACGAGTGAAAATGACACTTTCTCACTTCACGAGATGAGATAGAAATGATATTCGGCAAAAACAATGAATTAGTCTATTTATTATATAATTTTTAGATCATAAAACAGAGTTGTCAGACATCGGAAGGCAAAGTTTTGCTCTATGATGAATGACAGTCTAGCAACTCAATTTATCCTTTCTCGGTAAAAAAAAAGTTCGATAGAAATAACTCGATATTTAATCGGAAATAATTTTATGAAAAATATATGATGAGGGAATGTTAAATGATATCAGATCCACAACATGTGTTTGGTTATTACTAGGTGAAACAAAGGCTCCTTATCTATTTTGGAAAGTCAGTTTTGACGCGAACGGATACAATGAGTGAAGCGCTATGCCGGTGTGACAGATCACTCGCTTCGTAAATTTATTTTGCAATAAAATGAACAATTATTAACTACAGCAACAATATATGAACTTCGGGTGGCTTTTGGATATCGAAGGATACATTGGCACTGTAAACTGAAAACAGTTACATACCGAAAACATCCTAAAGAGTCGTTTTTCTTCGATCCTAACCAACGCCGTGACGCGAGGCAAGCGTTCGATTTCCTCAAAGGGAGATAATCGTGTTTCAAAGGGAGGTAATAGGTTCGGTCCTACTTTTCTCACCGCAGTGAAAATATGGATTATATTTTCACTGCAGTGAAAATATGACTTTCTACTGCTTTTCTTAAAATATGGATTATATTTTCACTGTATAACCCTATATTTCATTGCTAATTATATAATAAATAATGATATTCGTCTCCTATTACATTAGAGATGCATAATGTACATTTGCTATTATCGAAGTCAATATTATACCACCGTCCGGTTTCAACAGGGAAGATGATTTGACAATCTACATGTAAAATGTAACAGATTGAAAGGTGTAGGTAAAATTCAATGTCAGTTCTATTTTTCATGATTTAATAGAATCTACCCTTTGATGATGCGTCAGTGTCCGAATGCCATGCTTGTATAAAAATATCTATAAGACTGTTACTGAATAGAACAATGATCCAAGAAAATGACTTACCTTTTGAAAAGAATGCTCCGAAGAGGTACTGCCTGAAGCTTAAGCTCCGTGCCTGATGTGACATCGTTTGATGCTTCTGTTATCCTAGTTTGGACTTTCCAAAGGTAAATTGATTTAATAAGGTCCAATATAAGTTAGAAACAGAGACCGAGAACTGAACCAACTAGCCTTATTACGTTCAATGCAGCCAACTGAATCCCGGCAAACGTTTCATATCACGGAAGTTCGTGAACACCAGTGTCGAGTTCAACCAAGGTTTAATGTTTGTAAACATGAGGTCAATCATACCCGAGTACTTGCGTGATATGAAACAGACAGACATTGTTCTGAGCATTTGATTTCCAATCATTCCCATCCAATATCGATAGTATTAACAAAGGTTGCTAACGTTGCTGGTCAAAACAAAAAATAACAAGCAGGCTACTGCAGGCAATCAAATAGGGCTACAACCAGGACATGGCGGAAGTGTGGATAATGGAAGATAATGGTCACCCCACGCCTTGTCAGTGGAACGGTATACAACACTGATCTCTCTGGCTTCATTATCTGACCCTGTATCTGGTAACCCCTGCATTCTACATACACACACAAGACTTGTATAGCTATATATACAGCTGCATACCATAAGTTTGTTCACCTGTTTGTGATCTTAGTGAAAATATCATGTAAATGGGTTTCGTTTTGACGTTCATAAAATAACTCCAGGACCACTTACAGAAGATCATCAATTGTCCGGACCTAAAATAACCATTCCCAAACCATATTTCGGGATCGTCTTGCCACTGGTGCTGAATGTCGATACATGTATTTGGCATTGTTAAATAGACAGAAGGGGTCATATTTGGGGAATTTTGGATTTTCTTTAATTTCATCCATGAAATTCATCCATGTATACTTTGTAGAAAAAAATCAGCACAGTTACGATGCATTAGCGCAAAGGAACACATATGAATAAGATCTAAAGCTGTTGATCACTTATGAAGGATTTTGTAGAGCAAAATAGAAATTTTGAACCCTGGTCACTTCAATGACCTGCCAAATTTGTTACAGTAATCTGCTAGGTATGACATACGAATATGTCAACATAAACTGAGTCTTAACTTATGCAGTGAAATTTCATCATTATCGGTTTCGTTTTTACAACGATATGATGTCTCAAAGCGGTTAAAAATTACATGGTATTTGCACTAGAATACGAAGGTAAGTGAAAAAACTTAAGATACGCAGTTGTATAATTGTTAATTTAGTTAAAATCAAAGTTAAACTAAACATGTAATCGTATATTCATCAATTCCATGTGTATACTGTATATATAAATGCAATGTATTACACTCATGTGGCTTGAACACTTCGAGATATTTTTTGTATCACGTCAGATGCCGCGAGCGACGCCTCTGATTGGTCGCTCAATGGTAATGAACTGAGCTCACGTGACGGCAATATTGGTTTCATTCATAAATTAATTTCACGACAAGTTAGAAGAAAGCCATCTAAATAAATATAAGTTTTAAAAATTCATGACATCATTTAGTTAGATAAACATAAAATATTAACATTTGCAACTCGATAAGCAACTTTAACAAATTGAGATCAACAGGGTTTTAAATTAAGGCATACTGTTGATCCAAGATTGACTAATAAGACTGAACTCTGACAGCGACACGGGAACGTTACGAACATATCGTTTGATTAAGCACGACTATACCAAGTTGAACGCTATTTACAGTTACCTTTACAGACCTATCATCGCAGTGCACTCGCTAAATTCAGATGTGGAGTAGCCCCGATCAGGATAGAGACTAGAAGATTTGAACGCCTTGTAATAGAAGATAGAATATGCAGTTTATGTAGCAATCATAAACTTGAGGATGAGGTACATGTCATTTTAAACTGTCCTGTTTATGATGATCTCCGTTTTAATTTGTTGAAGGAAGCTTCTTTGTGTTTGAGTATTTTTAATGAGATGAGTGATGTGGAAAACTGTTCGGTACTCCTCCACCATAAGCGATTATCTGTTTTATGTACCAAAACCTGTGATAATATTTTAAGAACACCAAGATATACCTTATATCATTAATGCCTTTTTATCTGTATTTGAATGCATCTTTTAGTCTCTCATAACTCCAAAGGAGTGGTTTGTGTATAATATATGATGATTTACAATGTACATATATTTTTTTATATGTCATGTTTTACTGTATACACAAAGTGAGACTTTAATAAACTATCTGTCTGTCTGTCTGACATTGTGCCCTAGCTCGCTGGTAGATCAACTACTTAACCGCACTGAGATTCGATATTGATGCTGATGGACGATTATCTTCATTTGGAAAACACCGTACGACCATCTCGACGAAAGATCCGATTGGCTGGATGTCTATTTATATTATGATTATTTCCTTTCAAAAAGTTTAGCGTAGTTTCTATTTGTCAATGACAAATACAATTTGCACATCGAACAGGAAGTTTCGCGGCGAACAATAATCACAATGTTAGAGCACTATTAAAGTCGGAAACTGCATGCATGAGGAAATACCTGTTTTATTCAAAAATGTTTGTAGTTATTGCTTTCATTTTTATTCAAACGATTAAACAAAAAGTGAATATTTTTTATCCTAAAACACGGACAATTCCATACAACCCAAATGTAATATCTTGATAATATTTTCCTTATCAATAACACAAACTAGATTTGTTTTTAAGATCGCATCAGTCGACACATTGTTATTGAGAACAGAACATCAGCTAATCCATGGCGATGACGTCACTCTATTGTGTTAACAGTGGATTATTTTTAGGAATCCACTTCTCTTTGACTGTCCCGGTTATGAGTTTAGTTAGGGTTTTATGATTTTTATAGTCTTATCAAATCATACAACTTCTGAGATTATGCAAAAACGCTGTGACTTATGATAAAAACTCGGTGACAAGGACTCTGTCTCAGAATGTGACTTATGATAGAAACTCGGTGACAAGGACTCTGTCTCAGAATGTGACTTATGATAGAAACTCGGTGACAAGGACTCTGTCTCAGAATGTGACTTATGATAGAAACCCGGTGACAAGGACTCTGTCTCAGAATGTGACTTATGATAGAAACTCGGTGACAAGGACTCTGTCTCAGAATGTGACCTATGATAGAAACTCGGTGACAAGGACTCTGTCTCAGAATGTGACTTATGATAGACACTCGGTGACAAGGACTCTGTCTCAGAATGTGACTTATGATAGCAACTCGGTGACAAGGACTCTGTCTCAGAATGTGACTTATGATAGACACTCGGTGACAAGGACTCTGTCACGGAATGTGACTTATGATAGACACTCGGTGACAAGGACTCTGTCACGGAATGTGACTTATGATAGACACTCGGTGACAAGGACTCTGTCTCAGAATGTGACCTATGATAGAAACTCGGTGACAAGGACTCTGTCTCAGAATGTGACTTATGATAGACACTCGGTAACAAGGACTCTGTCTCAGAATGTGACTTATGATAGACACTCGGTGACAAGGACTCTGTCTCAGAATGTGACTTATGATAGACACTCGGTGACAAGGACTCTGTCTCAGAATGTGACTTATGATAGAAACTCGGTGACAAGGACTCTGTCTCAGAATGTGACTTATGATAGAAACTCGGTGACAAAGACTCTGTCTCAGAATGTGACTTATGATAGAAACTCGGTGACAAGGACTCTGTCTCAGAATGTGACTTATGATAGCAACTCGGTGACAAGGACTCTGTCTCAGAATGTGACTTATGATAGAAACTCGGTGACAAGGACTCTGTCTCAGAATGTGACTTATGATAGACACTCGGTGACAAGGACTCTGTCTCAGAATGTGACCTATGATAGAAACTCGGTGACAAGGACTCTGTCTCAGAATGTGACTTATGATAGAAACTCGGTGACAAGGACTCTGTCTCAGAATGTGACTTATGATAGAAACTCGGTGACAAGGACTCTATCTCAGAATGTGACTTATGATAGACACTCGGTGACAAGGACTCTGTCTCAGAATGTGACTTATGATAGAAACCCGGTGACAAGGACTCTGTCTCAGAATGTGACCTATGATAGACACTCGGTGACAAGGACTCTGTCTCAGAATGTGACTTATGATAGAAACCCGGTGACAAGGACTCTGTCTCAGAATGTGACCTATGACAGAAACTCGGTGACAAGGACCCTGTCTCAGAATGTGACTTATGATAGACACTCGGTGACAAGGACTCTGTCTCAGAATGTGACTTATGATAGAAACTCGGTGACAAGGACTCTGTCTCAGAATGTGACTTATGATAGAAACTCGGTGACAAGGACTCTGTCTCAGAATGTGACTTATGATAGAAACTCGGTGACAAGGACTCTGTCTCAGAATGTGACTTATGATAGAAACTCGGTGACAAGGACTCTGTCTCAGAATTTGACTTGTGATAGTAACTCGGTGACAAGGACTCTGTCTCAGAATGTGACTTATGATAGAAACTCGGTGACAAGGACTCTGTCTCAGAATGTGACTTATGATAGACACTCGGTGACAGAAATGTCTCAGAAATGACTTATACTCCACTGTCTAGTTCCTTGCTATTGATTCAGAGTTTCAATGGATAAGCATTAAACCATACACTGTAAAATACGTTTTATTGTCCGTAAATCCGTAAGTGCTCTCTTGACAAAAACAGGACTCCTTTCTACGTCATTTGATAATGTTGATTGCGTATCTATATTAAAGTCACTTGAGTCTTGAAGAGCATTAATACTGACAATAACAGAAGATTTAACATATATGCTACCGTTCGAATGTAAAAATAAAAACCGATAGTTCGTCTTTTAAAATCTTTCTATTTAGACCAATTTATACGGGTGGCATACATTTAAAAAAAATAAACGTCACCTTATTTTTATTCAGAGCCAAAAACTAATTCCTGCTGCCAATTAATGTTGATCATGAATGTCACCTGAGGGAATTGACTATTATATAATCCAAAGCTTGACAGTTCTTTTATTCAGGAGGAGAGAGCGCCTTTTCAAACACATAAACTATGCGGCAAAAGAAAATTTAGGTCGGATTTAAAGAAAGACAACAAAACAAATAAATTCAGAATACAGTTTGGTTTATACAAAAGAATGGTTTTAGATCATCATTGAGGCACATTATTATAAGCATACAACTACGCTCATTGAACAGTTGTGGGCTCAAACAATCGTACTTTTCACTTTATCAGAATCGGTATGTTAGATTGGAAAACACTTCAACGTTACACCACATGTTTTAGTTTAGTACCTATGACAACTGTTCCGGCAGTAATCCGACTCTTCATCATCAAGGGCCTTCTTGCAATCTGGACCAGCATTGCCCCGATATCTCGCATACTAACTAACAGCTTACTCTCGCTACCCTCCTGTTAGTCTTGGCAGTTCGTCTTTGTGTTTTCATCAGCGATATATCCAACCTAATGAATGGGCATATCTATACTCTTCTTCAGTATATGCATTAACAATAATGACTTAACACGTGGTTGTACCATTTTGATGAGGCTCATGGCACCATGAAAAACGATCCGTTTTATCACTATGTTTACTCCCATATCCTTATCAGACAATGATTTTATAAAAAAAAAAGAAGACATTTATGAAAGTTTTAAAAAATAACTAATTTTAAGCACCCATACTTTCTAGTTTGTTAGGAGCGATATGAACCTGTCCATTGTATTGAAAGTGGGAAAGTGACATGGTTTTTGTTTCAAGCCAGTTTACTGAAAAATTATCATGAAATATTGATCCTATATAAACATGTAATTAAATTTTGTTTTCGTACCTGTGTGCGCGTGTAGGAGGGTTATAGACATGTAAGCAATAACGCCGTGAGGAGTGAGGCGTCAAGCTGTCCTGGTTGTTATGTTTCTATTGGTAACTTAGAATATCCATGTACTGGCTTGTCAAGTGCTTTTCCATTTATGACATTTTTTAATTGCATTATCCAACTTGATTTCAACTGTAAACGTTAACATGAACATAAAATATCACCGGGGAATATTTATCATTTATAATTTTTATAAACTGCCTTTCAAGTGCTTTTTATGTACATCTACCATTGATTTTTGTTTTGTTTATTTATGTATTCATTTAATTCCTTCATTAAGAATGAATGTGAATAACAAATTTGATTGTTTCCGCCATTGTAGAGAATGATAAATATGGAGCAAATGCTTAATTTCTTAGACACTTTTAGAGACATAATCATGGTTTAAAATAGCCCCGACATTATCTTCACTTACCAATACTTTTTTTGAAAAACTTTAACGTAAAGTGTACAAATGTATAAAATTGTACAATTTTAACTCAAATACCAATTTTTAGTGATATAAAAGAGAAATTATTGTAGGCAGTATACCTAATGGAGGTATTAAAGTCCCACAAATATCTTATTACATAGCTGCTCAGAAGATAGCATGGTTGAAACGCTATTATAACACTTACAGTGAAAACATATTTTTTCTCTTTCACAATAATATCATACCCGCAAATATTTTAGACATGGATTCAAAGTATATTCAGGATTTTATTGTTCCAAATGTTACCAACAAGTTCTGGAAAGATACATTACAAGCATGGAGTCTATATTTATTAAACTGTAAATCCTTGAAAAGGGACATATTTCTGAATTTATTTGGTACAACGATAACATTAAGATAAACAATCAATCGGTTTTCTATAAAAGTATGTACTCCGCTGGTGTGAAATTTGTGAGTGATCTAATTACTGATAAAGGCTGTTTATTATCATATGAACAATTTATAACTTTGTACAAAGCTAAATGTGACCCGGTGACCTACTTTGGACTCAAAAATTCTATAAAGGAATATCTAAATAAATTTCAACCCAATGCTGATCAGTTACCTGAAATTCCAATACTGCCTTACAATCATATGCAAATACAATCTGGACGTAAAGGATCAAAACAATATTACGATATATTATTAAATCATTCCTTCCAAAAAATGAAATATAATCATAAATGGGAACAAATTATTGACGAAATTTATTCTGACTCTGAGTGGAAAATGATTAATGAAATGCCTTTTAGATGTACTGAATGTACTGAATTGCGATGGTTTCAATATAGACTTATACATAGAATTTTACCTGTGAGTTCCTATCTCTTCAAACTTAACTATATTGATTCCACACTATGCTTATTATGCAAAAAGGAAATATGTGACATTGAACATTTATTCTGGGACTGTGAATGTATCAACTCTCTTTGGAAAGATATCCAACAATGGATCAATATTAATGCTCATCTAAACATAGTGTTTACAAAGAAAGAAATAATACTTGGATATGTATACAAAAACAACGATCCATTAAATGTTATTACTTTGTTGATCAAGCAAATTATTCTGAATGCTATAATAAAGAGTCAAATATAACTATTGGAAGAATTCAAAGAGAGTTGTCACACTACTATGATATAACAAAAGCCATAGCCTACTCTTCATGTGAGTACGACAAGTTTGTTAAATTGTGGTCAAGTTGTCACCACTTGTTTACATAATCAATCGTTTTGAGTTTTGTCCATTGAAAGAAAAGTTTTAAAAAGACGAAGCTCAAGACCAATTGTACCCTTTATCCACCATCCAATATGTATCTTTGAATGAACTATGTGTATAAATATATGTATATGTATATGTGCACAAAAAAATGTGGAATAAAAAAAAAAGAAAAGAAAAAAAGAATGAATTTGAATAAAAAATTTGATTGTTTCCGCCATTGTAGAGAATGATAAATATGGAGCAAATGCTTAATTTCTTAGACACTTTTAGAGACATAATCATGGTTTAAAATAGCCCCGACATTATCTTCACTGGTGTAGTACAGACAATACTTTTTTTGAAAAACTTTAACGTAAAGTGTACAAATGTATAAAATTGTACAATTTTAACTCAAATACCAATTTTTAGTGATATATTGTAACACATTTCATCACGATATCATGTCTAAATTCATCCTGTTGTCAAATTTAATTCAATTTGAATTATTGAACTCAGAATAGCTGAACTTGGTCATTTATGCTTTATCTTCCCAATTTTCCTAGCTTTTATAGGAACCAGATACAAAATAGGGTTATATAAATTCAATTAATAAAGCTGACTTGAATGGTAGATACATTGACATTACTATGAAATCACAAAAAATTTCTTTTTTAAATTCCGGAAGCAAAAATCGCACGTTAAATCAACATAAGGGCTGATTATAGAACCCATCAACTCTATTTGTCATTCTGTCTGCTATTAATAAGTTTCCAATATTTGATGTGACTTGATCATAACCGAGAGTTTATGCCTTAATATTGAACTGTACCAAAGTGAATGCTTCTCGATCAAATATCACCAATAATGAAGTTTGACATATGAGAAACTTAGTCAATGGATGTGTGCCAACTTTCTAAAACTCAACGAAGACAAAACAGAGTTTTATGATACTGGGAACGAAACATCAGATGCAGAAAATATGCCCACGGCCTCTTTCTGTCGGTACAGCTGAGATACAAGCAGTGGATCGAGTAAGGAATCTTGGTGTCCCTATCAACAAGACACTATCTGCAACTCACCATGCACTGATGTCAGCCCGCACTGCCACAATGCATCTCAGAAGCATCGGCAAAATACGGAAATATTTGGAGACAGAAACCGCCAAACTACTTGTGCACTTCTACATCATCTCTTGATTACTCCAACTCCCTGCTGATTGACTCCAGTTCATCATCACACCTTCAACGGGTACAAAACATGGCTGCTAGAGTCGTCACGAGGACCAGAAAGTTTGACCACATCACTCCCGTCTTGAAGAAGTTGCACTGGCTTCCGGTCAAGGAGAGGATCCAGTACAAAGTCCTTACTCTTACCTATTCTGCTCTTAACGATGAGAACTCACCACGCTACCTCAAAGAACTGATCCAAGTCTACCAACCAACTCGTGCTCACAGTCAAAGACTGGTCTTACCAAAAACAAAATCAAAATTTACAGAAAGATCACCCAAACTATGGAACTCCTTGCTCCCTGATCTAAATTCTGCCACATCATTCCAGATATTTAGAGAAAATCTGAAAACACATCTCTTCAGAAAAGCTTTCTAAACTGACTCTTATTAATTGACGCCATAGCGCCGCTGAGCAGCTTCAGCTGGAAGATAGGCGCTCTATAAATACAATATTATTATTATAATTATATAGCCCACAATATAAATGTTGTTATGACTTCGAATCAAAATGTTTCGTTCACTTTTCGGTATCTTTAAAACATCATAGGATATATTTCTATTCTATATATTGCAAGCAAAAAATAAAAGTTTACTAAAGTGTGCACTTGAAACGTCATTTTGATACACATCGCGTTTAATTTTTTTTACGGAATCATAAAAAAATCCGGAATTATAAAAAACCAAAAAATGTCTTACTTATGGTGCTGATGTTGACGATTGTGAGTTTTGTCCCCTTCATGAGTGGTATGTTTTGCTTTATCTCCAGAGTGAGTGCACCTCTATGTGCATGTGTACACGTTTACACCTGTATGACTGAACTGCATTGAAGCGATAAATCAGAAGACACCTGCTAGTTTTAATAAATATAAATCGAAACTGGCCCAGGGAACGTATTATCTTGGTTATTTATGTATATCAACAATGATTTAAGTCTTGTTACCAATGGAATACTCTTACCATTTCTTATATTGAATGTTCTTCTATATCATCAACTTCCTATCGAATGTAAAGAGAAACCCATACGAATCTGTCCAGCAATCTGCTGTCGCAAGTTATTTTTATCCGACCTACTGCACTAAGATAATATCTCGAAAATGCTTGATTTTATGGACAAATCAAGAAAACATCTCAAATATGTTTATTATTCGAAATTATAATAATAATAATAATGGGCATTTATAAAGCGCTATATCCATACACAAGGTGCATGCTCAAAGCGCATTGAAAATAAGAAAATTTAAGGTGATGAGATGAAATGCTATGAAATAAAGCCTAAAAGTAAATTATGCATCCAATTAATCTACCTATTAGTTACAATACCTAATAAACACTATCGAATCGAATATATCTTCCTGTCAGCTTATGACAAGGTTTCAAAATTACGTTTGGCTAATTTGCGCGCGCCACTCGAGCCACATTGTCCGGTTTTCGATCAAAATCCCGACCTTGAATGGCCGTACTTTCGCTCTAATGTACTGATTGACCCTAACTTGTTATTTTCAGTAACAGTTAGTGGTTCTCGATGCTATAACATCGATTTCAAAATTTGACATATGTGATCCTATCAACATACTGTGTGTCTCTTTAATCCTGTTGATTTCAAATTGTTCACATGTATATTCCAAGAGTTGCAGTGCAAGACCAGGGAGTGTAGTTCAGAAGTAAGTGTCGTTATATGGCAACCGTTGTCATCAACCGGACTGATAAAGAGTTGCAGTGCAAGACCAGGGAGTGTAGTTCAGAAGTAAGTGTCGTTATACGGCAACCGTTGTCATCAACCGGACTGATAAAGAGCACCTTCTTAAAGCGCTTACTCGTCAGGCATTTACGGTCGGGCATTTTTATTAAGGATAACGTTGTTTTTCAGGGCATTATCATTATATCAAGTCCAAGGTCTTCAATTAATTGCCGCTGGATTGTCACATTTGAACTCCGTGTCCTCGAGAAAAAGAATGCAATTAAATTGATTCAAGATCTTCGATATACGCTTACGGGCGCCATATTTGTTATGATTTAAAAACTAAAATCTAAAGTGACGTCACTTGGCTAAAAAGTGGTGTTGGACCGTCGATAGGGTTAAGCGGGCCATTATCATTTGTAGTGGCCCGCTCAACAAGAGGGCGTTTTCATGATAATTTCATCCATTTTAGCCATAACATAAGGGAAGCGCTGTTTTCCCGGCCATTATCATTTGCAGTGGCCCGCTCAACAAGAGGGCGTTTTCGTGATAATTTCATCCATTTTAGCTATAATATAAGGGTAACGCTGTTTTCCCGGGCATTATCATTTGCAGTGGCCCGCTCAACAAGAGGGCGTTTTCGTGATAATTTCATCCATTTTAGCCATAATATAAGGGTAACGCTGTTTTCCCGGGCATTATCATTTGCATTGGCCCGCTCAACAAGTGGGCGTTTTTGTGATAATTTCATCCATTTTAGCTATAATATAAGGGTAACGCTGTTTTCCCGGGCATTATCAATTGCAGTTGCCCGCTCAACAAGAGGGCGTTTTCGTGATAATTTCATCCATTTTAGCTATAATATAAGGGTAACGCTGTTTTCCCGGGCATTATCATTTGCAGTGGCCCGCTCAACAAGAGGGAGTTTTCGTGATAATTTCATCTATTTTAGCTATAATATAAGGGTAACGCTGTTTTCCCGGGCATTATCATTTGCAGAAGCCCAAGGTCTTCAATTAGCTGAAAGGACCACGGGCTTCTGCAAATGATAATGCCTTGAAAAACAGTGTTTCCGTTATTATAGCTAAAATAGATCTTTTGTACAGATTTTACTCTCTTAGTCATTAAAGCGTCATTTGTAAATGTACTTAAAACGATGAAATATCTTTGTGTCACTGCCGACACAAACAGCCTCATGTTTCAACAGTGGTATGCTTCGTGTTTAACAAAACTGGTATGTCTCGTGTTTTATTATGTTGTGGTATGCTTCGTTTTTAACAAAACAGCTATGTCTCGTGTTTTACTAAGTTGTGGTATGTCTCCTGTCTAACCAATATCCGATGTGTCACGTGACTAACCAAGTTGTGGTTTGCTTCATCTTTTACAATACGTGTTATGCCCAGTGTTTACCAAGTTGTGACATGCCTAGTGTTTTACTCAATTGTTGCATGCATTATGTATTAACCATTTGAGGTATGTCTCATGTGTTAACCATTTGAGGTATGTCTCATGTGTTAACCATTTGAGGTATGTCTCATGTGTTAACCAGTTGAGGTATGCTTTGTGGTTTACAAAACAGGTATGTCTTGTGTTTTACAAAGTTGTGGTATGCCTCGTGTTTTATCAAGTTGCAACATGCCTCGTGTTTTAACCAGTCGCGGTCTGCCTCGCTTTTCCCCAGTTTTTGTCTATCTAATGTTTTATCCATGTTTCCAAGTCGTTGTGTGCCTCGTGTTTCCAAGTCGTTGTGTGCCTCGTGTTTTACAATACGTGGTATGTTTCGTGTTTTTTTTAATGTGGCCATTTCAGCCAAACTAACCCATTAAACTCTTGATAATATTCGTCACTTGAAAGAATGGCAAATGACGCTGTAGGACATGGTTAATGGTGTAGTGTACTGCCTTAATGTCCGTGATCTCGTGCCTCGTATTACAGGAGGATAAGAGTTCAGGAAGCGAAAAGATATTCCCTTGTGTTATGAAAACTTTTGCACCACTTACAAAGATACAAATAAATGTTCTTATTTCATCAGCTGAAATATGCACTTGTAAGAGCTTTATAAAACTGTGGTTCATATTATTAGAATAACATTTACACAAAACCATTTCATTGAATTCATGTCACCTACCTGGATGCATTTGTCTAAAGGCTAAAATGATATAGATGCTAATGGTAATGCTATATCCCTAAGACATAATGCTCTCAGCGCTAGCAATAGAACAACTGTGTCTGTAGAAGAGTCAAATGTTTGTGAATGCTAAATCCCTAAGACATATGCTCTCAGCGCTAGCAGTAGAACAACTGAAAGCGGTGTGTCTGTAGTCGGGACTTGAAGAGTCAATTGTTTGTGAATGATAAATGTGGATTGGGAAAGAGTTCCATAAGACGGAAACAGAATATTGGTAACTTCTATGTCGAAAAGATTTAAGCTTGGTGCTAGGTACCGAAAGAAGAGTTTGATTATGTGGACGCAGTTTTCTGGTGGGTTGTTGTACGGCTTTTGTGGCTAAACAGGCATTACATGTATCAAGGGACACTGACGATTAAACGTGTGCATACCTAGTTAGAACATACGTTTATTAATTGTGTTCGTTCTCTTGTGATAATGATAACTGCAAACAAGATGCTTGGTAAAAAAATCAACATCGTGTGTATTTATGATGTGAAATAACTAGCAAGTTATTGGTGTATCAAGATGAAATCTGAGAAATGATTGGACACATCGAAATGTTGTTAACATTGCTGGTACTCCTCACAAGATGAAATTTGAGAAATGATTGGGACACATCGAAATGTTGTTAACATTGCTGGTACTCATCACAAGATGAAATCTGAGAAATGATTGGACACATCGAAATGTTGTTTACATTGCTGGTACTCCTCACAAGATGAACTCTGAGAAATGATTGGACACATCGAAATGTTGTTAACATTGCTGGTACTCCTCACAAGCAGTGAAGGATCAAACATGTTTCTGCGCTTAGATAATATACCAATTCATATTTCTAAGCAGACATTTGGTTGAAATGGGTTCGGTATATCCCGACGACAAATACTGCGCAAAAAAACCACGTCATCTTAAAATACAACGAGCATGGCAGTCTCCAGACATTTCCTCCTCAACACAAGGATCCATAAAACTGTTTGCCAACACAATGTGATCGGACCCCTGGGAGCTGCTCGTGTTGCTAAACGTGTCATATGCATTTTCCATGACAATAATCACAAAAATAGGCTACAGGCAGGTTCAACTGAAGTTTACACTCTGTCAATGCAACCAGATCTCTGTGCAACTTCTTTTGAGTATATATTAACGCATATAACGTATATTAGATATTGAAAAGTTTGAAAAGCATAAAATGAGCAACGACAATATTAAATACTCTTTAAATTGAAGATTTTGGCGTCTTTTTTTTATCATTGTACTTCAAGACCATTGACACAGTAAATTTGCCTTTTTGAAACCCGACATTGTATGTATGTTTATTCATTATAAGGCGTGGTGCTTCAGTTGTTTGTGAGGAAAACAGACACGAGGATGTGATCCGTTTCGAGTTCTATTTGATCAATGTGATGCATGTTTGATGAGACAGCTGTAAAGAGGAGTCATAGACTGGAGCACCTGTCTGGGGAACAATGGTTGACGATAAACTTTAGAACTAAGTATTCATGCTGTGTCTTTGCGTCTGTTTGATTCTTTAATATTGACCACAGCAGAGGCGTGTTGAGTTCACCTCAGAAAAGATGTGTCCTCGCACGGTAAGACAGAGGCGTGTTGAGTTCACCTTAAACAAGATGTGTCCTCGCACGGTAAGATAGAAATTGACATTTTCTTATATATCCAACATTAGTGATATTTCTTGATTTTTTGTTACCATTTTGACGAAATAATGATGAACAAAGTAATAAAAGGTTAAATACAATTTTTCTATGAAATTTCAAATCATTTCAAGCTATCGTTTTGTCCCTTCACCTCTCTTAACTGACCAGAATATCAAAACGAGGTCGCATTAACAGCAACAACGAGGAAAACACTCCTCGGTGAACAACTTGTTGAATCTAGATACCAGTTTTACTACTCCGGTGAATACTTGTGTTTGAAGCTAGAAAAGAAGTTTACTACTCCATTGGATACTTTTGGTATAAACTAGATACCAGTTTTACTACTCCGGTGAATAAGTGTGTTTGAAGCTAGAAATGAAGTTTACTACTCCAGTGGATACTTTTGTTATAAACTACAAACCAATTTTACTACTCCGGTGAATTAATGTGTTTGAAGCTAGAAATGAAGTTTACTACTCCAGTGGATACTTTTGTTATCAGCTAGATACCAATTTTACTACTCCAGTGAATAATTGTGTTTGAAGCTAGAAATGATGTTTACTACTCCAATGAATACTATTATTATAAACTAGATACAAGTTTTACTACTCCGGTGAATAATTGTGTTTGAAGCTAGAAATGAAGTTTACTACTCAATTGAATACTTTTGTTATAAACTACATACGAATTTTACTACCCCGGTGAATAAATGTATTTGAAGCTAGAAATGAACGGTACCCTTGCAGTAACCACTTTTGCCTGAAGCTACATATCAATTCTTCCATTGAAAACTTTGACAGATTTGTGGATATTCGTCTACTGGAGATTACAGGCTATGCATCAACAGATTGACATTATACTATAAAACTGTTTTTCAGGGAATTATCCATTTATCATTTGAAGAAGCACAAGGTCCTCAATTAACTGCCCCACGAAGGATGAGCGACTTATCGCTTGCGTCATCTGATTGATTCGAACCCATACGGAATGTCAGCCGTTGATCGAGATAACGGTAGCATTCCGTACCCTGCAACTATCGAATTGATACAGTCACATGTGCATAACCCAACATAAATTATGATATTTTATTGAAAATTATCTTTGACGAAAATAAAATACAAGCTAACTGTGGATCCGCAATTTTTTCATTGAAGCCAAGTGGATGCAACAAAGAAAAATACTTCTTTTGAAGCCAAGTGGATGCAACAAAGAAAAATACTCCTTTTGAAGCCAAGTGGATGCAACAAAGAAAAATACTCCTTTTGAATATGTTTAAATCATCAATATCTCAATACCGCTGTATTGCTATTTAGAAAGACACATGCCGAAACATCGTGTCCTTTAGAAAAAGAAAATAATTAAATTGGCTATAAATTGCTATTGGTCCGGCATCAGGGTTTAGCGGGCCATTATCATTTCCTATTCGCTCTTTTCTGATAACAAGAGGGCATTTCTGGTTAATTCCATTCATTCTAGCTATAAGTTCACCATGTTCCACGGTACTTATAAAGGGAAAGCAAGCTTATGCCTTTCACCAAAACAAACGTTTGCTTCTATTACATTTCAAACATCAGTAAAGCTTATCATCCTCTTGACTGGAACCCTGTATAAGTGTTCATACAATCATGCTGATTTCTAACATCAGTAAATCTTATCATCCTCTTGACTGGAACCCTGTATAAGTGTTCATACAATCATGCTGATTTCTAACATCAGTAAAGCGAATCATCCTCTTGACTGGAACCCTGTATAAATGTTCATACAATCATGCTGATTTCTAACATCAGTAAAGCGAATCATCCTCTTGACTGGAACCCTGTTTAAGTGTTCATACAATCATCGGGATTTCTAACATCAGTGAAGATTATCATCCTCTTGACTGGAACCCTGTATAAATGTTCATACAATCTAGTGACCCTACACAGGATTCATCGTCCTGGCAAATCATCTTGTACGTTATGAGACATTCCGCTTGTCGGTTAAAAAGGCTGTAGGCTTATATTCCTATTCTATTTGCAGATATGGTTCATGCCATTTCTTGGCTGCTTACTTGTGGTCGAAGGTAAGTTGTTTATGATGAATATCCGGCAGAATATTATCACCATTAAAGGGGCAGTAGCACGTTTTTTCATAATTTTATATTTCCAATATTTCACTGATAAATGCAAGTTAATGCTAAATGTATTAATTTGACAGCGTCAAATATCACATTACACAAGCCAATCATCCATAATCAGAGGATGAAGTATGGAGATTCACATAAAATCCATTGGCGGCCATTTTGTATGAACACCTTTAATTCATTTCGTGTAAGAAAAGGGAATCGCATGGCTAAACTTTACGTTATATATTTGAATTAGTACTGCGTCATTTAGTTTAAATACATTGTCTTTCAATTGGAACCATTAATTTTCATGTTCCTGACATCACCTTATATTCCCCATAAAAACGTGCTACTGCCCCTTTAAGAGCTCTAAGAGTTGTTTCGCATATATTTGGGGTCCAAATTGAGGAAAAGATTATCAATTATATCACTAAATAAATAAATATTGATTTAAAGCTAGACTTAATTTCTAAACAAGTGGACAACCACTCGTGTGGTTTCTGTCATAGGAAAGTGAAATAAATCAATATTTGTAAGTATGCAGATAATAGCTTATCCTCTTCTTTTCCGTGGTTAAAAAAACTAGGGCTTTTTCGATAATGAAGTTTCATTGCATACATCAAAGATGAAGCCTGTCCCCACAAAGACATGCTCCTTACTCACTCTGTCGCCCATGTAACGTTCTGTGTAGCTCGATGCAGTCATACTTATAACAGAGACGTCTGTGTGTAGTCGAACATGTTTTACTACCGTTAGATTCAAAGTACAGGGCAAGGTAGATAACTCCGTGAGGGTCAGCATACCGCTACAGCCTATATTACACACTTGAGAACATCTTTCCCCAGCAATCTGCCCGACCTCACTGGGATACCACTACCTATCGAGTGTGGACCTCTGTCTCAAAGCCCACACCTCCTCAAACTCTTGGACGGACGCCAGCAGCCACTGTGAGGGGCAAGGGGACAGACTAGTCGTACTAGACACAGCCCCTAAAGCAGCAGCAGTTGGAAAGTTCGCCAAAGATTATTGTAAGTCAGTACACTTTTGTAGAGAATATCGAATACCAGTCATTAGTCAGTAGGATTCAAAACAAAAAAGCGAAAATATTTAAGGAATTGATTGACAGGTTGTGTGTTAGTCTTGCAAATAAACCATGTCTCAAGCTCCATTAACATGTGCACTTTTTCTTACCTAAGTATATTTGCTCACACGTGTAAAAGTATTTAAGGTTGTAAAATGGTCATGGAAACGTACTTGCATACCTGAGTAAATTTACAAGTGGATGAGATTTGCATGCCCTCAATATGCATACTCCATGTGCAACTGTGTCAATTAAACGTGTCTTCTATTTCCTTACAGGTGTAAAAGTATCTTGTTGCTTATAATAAGTTATCATTTTATTATATTTGTTTTAGGCTAGACGGTCACATGACCTGTCTCTTTAACACTATCTGTTTTTTTCACTAGAGCAATCATTTAGCAATTTGTTCAGAAGAAATGAAAATTTTCCATAGCCCAATATGTAAATAGTAAAAGATATACTTAAACATGCTTTTATTTTTAAAAAAACATAAGTTTTCAGAAATACAAAGGGAAACTTTAAATAGACGTTGAAATAATATTCCTAAAAACCTTTGTCCTTAGATACAAATAGTGACAAAGCTACGGAAATATGACATACTCTTTCGTAATAAAACATAAAAGTATTTATTTATTCCTGTAAGTAAATTTACTTAGTTTGCGAATATGCCGATAAGTAAATTTGAGAATGTAAACGGGGCTTAAGCTACAGCTTGAAGTACTTTACAAACGAATATGAACCTAGCGAGCTAGCGAATGTAACTTTCTGCTTTTTCAAACAAACTAACGATCAGTTCTTAAAATAATGCATAATATATGAAATGGAACAGCGAAGTGTTTTGAATCTTGTTCTCAATTTAAAACTTGTTAAACTGCAAGAAGCAATTATCCCCCTTTATGACTAAAATGTTACAAGAAAATCATCTTATGCAAGGAGAGGAGGGTTATCTGCCCTCTGTATAACGCCGTGTCATGCAAGGAGAGGAGGGTTATCTGTCCTTTGTATAACGCCGTGTCATGCAAGGAGAGGAGAGTTGTCTGTCCTCTGTATAACGCCGTGTCATGCAAGGAGAGGAGGGTTATCTGCCCTCTGTATAACGCCGTGTCATGCAAGGAGAGGAGGGTTATCTGTCCTCTGTATAACGCCGTGTCATGCAAGGAGAGAAGGGTTATCTGCTCTCTGTATAACCCCGTGTCATGCAAGGAGAGGAGGGTTATCTGCCCTTTGTATAACGCCGTGTCATGTAAGGAGAGGAGGGTTATCTACCCTTTGTATAACCCCGTGTCATGCAAGGAGAGGAGGGTTATCTGTCCTATGTATAACGCCGTGTCATGCAAGGAGAGGAGGGTTATCTGCCCTCTGTATAACGCCGTGCCATGCAAGGAGAGGAGGGTTATCTGCCCTCTGTATAACGCCGTGTCATGCAAGGAGAGGAGGGTTATCTGCCCTTTGTATAAAGCCGTGTCATGCAAGGAGAGGAGGGTTATCTGCCCTCTGTATAACGCCGTGCCATGCAAGGAGAGGAGGGTTATCTGTTCTCTGTATAACGCCGTGTCATGCAAGGAGAGGAGGGTTATCTGTCCTCTGTATAACCCCGTGTCATGCAAAGAGAGGAGGGTTATCTGCCCTCTGTATAACGCCGTGTCATGCAAGGAGAGGAGGGTTATCTGACAATGTATAACGCCGTGTCATGCAAGGAGAGGAGGGTTATCTGCCCTCTGTATAACCCCGTGTCATGGAAGGAGAGGAGGGTTATCTGCCCTCTGTATAACGCCGTGTCATGGAAGGAGAGGAGGGTTATCTGTCCTATGTATAACGCCGTGCCATGCAAGGAGAGGAGGGTTATCTGCCCTCTGTATAACGCCGTGTCATGGAAGGAGAGGAGGGTTATCTGCCCTATGTATAACGCCGTGTCATGCAAGGAGAGGAGGGTTATCTGCCCTATGTATAACCCCGTGTCATGCAAGGAGAGGAAGGTTATCTGTCCTTTGTATAACGCCGGGTCATGCAAGGAGAGGAGGGTTATCTGCCCTCTGTATAACGCCGTGTCATGCAAGGAGAGGAGGGTTATCTGCCCTCTGTGTAACGCCGTGTCATGCAAGGAGAGAAGGGTTATCTGTCCTCTGTGTAACGCCGTGTCATGCAAGGAGAGGAGGGTTATCTTCCCTTTGTATAACGCCGTGTCATGCAAGGAGAGAAGGGTTATCTGTCCTCTGTATAACGCCGTGTCATGCAAGGAGAGGAGGGTTGTCTGCCCTCTGTATAACGCCGTGTCATGCAAGGAGAGGAGGGTTATCTGCCCTCTGTATAACGCCTGTCATACAAGGAGAGGAGGGTTATCTGCCCTCTGTATAACGCCGTGTCATGCAAGGAGAGGAGAGTTATCTGCCCTCTGTATTACGCCGTGTCATGCAAGGAGAGGAGGGTTATCTGTCCTCTGTATAACGCCGTGTCATGCAAGGAGAGGAGAGTTATCTGCCCTCTGTATAACGCCGTGTCATGCAAGGAGAGGAGGGTTATCTGTCCTCTGTATAACGCCGTGTCATGCAAGGAGAGGAGAGTTGTCTGCCCTCTGTATAACGCCGTGTCATGCAAGGAGAGGCGAGTTGTCTGCCCTCTGTATAACGCCGTGTCATGCAAGGAGAGGAGAGTTGTCTGCCCTCTGTATAACGCCGTGTCATGCAAGGAGAGGAGGGTTATCTTCCCTTTGTATAACGCCGTGTCATGCAAGGAGAGGAGGGTTATCTGTCCTATGTATAACCCCGTGTCATGCAAGGAGAGGAGGGTTGTCTGCCCTCTGTATAACGCCGTGTCATGCAAGGAGAGGAGGGTTATCTGCCCTCTGTATAACGCCGTGTCATGCAAGGAGAGGAGGGTTATCTGCCCTCTGTATAACGCCGTGTCATGCAAGGAGAGGAGGGTTATCTGCCCTCTGTATAACGCCGTGTCATGGAAGGAGAGGAGGGTTATCTGCCCTATGTATAACGCCGTGTCATGCAAGGAGAGGAGGGTTTTCTGACAATGTATAACGCCGTGTCATGCAAGGAGAGGAGGGTTATCTGCCCTCTGTATAACCCCGTGTCATGGAAGGAGAGGAGGGTTATCTGCCCTCTGTATAACGCCGTGTCATGGAAGGAGAGGAGGGTTATCTGTCCTATGTATAACGCCGTGCCATGCAAGGAGAGGAGGGTTATCTGCCCTCTGTATAACGCCGTGTCATGGAAGGAGAGGAGGGTTATCTGCCCTATGTATAACGCCGTGTCATGCAAGGAGAGGAGGGTTATCTGCCCTATGTATAACCCCGTGTCATGCAAGGAGAGGAAGGTTATCTGTCCTCTGTATAACGCCGGGTCATGCAAGGAGAGGAGGGTTATCTGCCCTCTGTATAACGCCGTGTCATGCAAGGAGAGGAGGGTTATCTTCCCTTTGTATAACGCCGTGTCATGCAAGGAGAGAAGGGTTATCTGTCCTCTGTATAACGCCGTGTCATGCAAGGAGAGGAGGGTTATCTGCCCTCTGTATAACGCCGTGTCATGCAAGGAGAGGAGGGTTATCTGCCCTCTGTGTAACGCCGTGTCATGCAAGGAGAGAAGGGTTATCTGTCCTCTGTGTAACGCCGTGTCATGCAAGGAGAGGAGGGTTATCTTCCCTTTGTATAACGCCGTGTCATGCAAGGAGAGAAGGGTTATCTGTCCTCTGTATAACGCCGTGTCATGCAAGGAGAGGAGGGTTGTCTGCCCTCTGTATAACGCCGTGTCATGCAAGGAGAGGAGGGTTATCTGCCCTCTGTATAACGCCTGTCATACAAGGAGAGGAGGGTTATCTGCCCTCTGTATAACGCCGTGTCATGCAAGGAGAGGAGAGTTATCTGCCCTCTGTATAACGCCGTGTCATGCAAGGAGAGGAGGGTTATCTGCCCTCTGTATAACGCCGTGTCATGCAAGGAGAGGAGAGTTATCTGCCCTCTGTATAACGCCGTGTCATGCAAGGAGAGGAGGGTTACCTGTCCTCTGTATAACGCCGTGTCATGCAAGGAGAGGAGAGTTGTCTGCCCTCTGTATAACGCCGTGTCATGCAAGGAGAGGCGAGTTGTCTGCCCTCTGTATAACGCCGTGTCATGCAAGGAGAGGAGAGTTGTCTGCCCTCTGTATAACGCCGTGTCATGCAAGGAGAGGAGGGTTATCTTCTCTTTGTATAACGCCGTGTCATGCAAGGAGAGGAGGGTTATCTGTCCTATGTATAACCCCGTGTCATGCAAGGAGAGGAGGGTTGTCTGCCCTCTGTATAACGCCGTGTCATGCAAGGAGAGGAGGGTTATCTGCCCTCTGTATAACGCCGTGTCATGCAAGGAGAGGAGGGTTATCTGTCCTCTGTATAACGCCGTGTCATGCAAGGAGAGGAGAGTTGCTTGCCCTCTGTTTAACGCCGTGTCATGCAAGGAGAGGAGAGTTGTCTGCCCTATGTATAACGCGTTGTCATGTAAGGAGAGGAGGGTTATCTGCCCTCTGTATAACGCCGTGTCATGCAAGGAGAGGAGGGTTATCTGTCCTTTGTATAACGCCGTGTCATGCAAGGAGAGGAGAGTTGTCTGTCCTCTGTATAACGCCGTGTCATGCAAGGAGAGGAGGGTTATCTGCCCTCTGTATAACGCCGTGTCATGCAAGGAGAGGAGGGTTATCTGTCCTCTGTATAACGCCGTGTCATGCAAGGAGAGAAGGGTTATCTGCCCTCTGTATAACCCCGTGTCATGCAAGGAGAGGAGGGTTATCTGCCCTTTGTATAACGCCGTGTCATGTAAGGAGAGGAGGGTTATCTACCCTTTGTATAACCCCGTGTCATGCAAGGAGAGGAGGGTTATCTGTCCTATGTATAACGCCGTGTCATGCAAGGAGAGGAGGGTTATCTGCCCTTTGTATAACGCCGTGCCATGCAAGGAGAGGAGGGTTATCTGCCCTCTGTATAACGCCGTGTCATGCAAGGAGAGGAGGGTTATCTGCCCTTTGTATAAAGCCGTGTCATGCAAGGAGAGGAGGGTTATCTGCCCTCTGTATAACGCCGTGCCATGCAAGGAGAGGAGGGTTATCTGTCCTCTGTATAACGCCGTGTCATGCAAGGAGAGGAGGGTTATCTGTCCTCTGTATAACCCCGTGTCATGCAAGGAGAGGAGGGTTATCTGCCCTCTGTATAACGCCGTGTCATGGAAGGAGAGGAGGGTTATCTGTCCTCTGTATAACGCCGTGTCATGGAAGGAGAGGGGGGTTATCTGCCCTATGTATAACGCCGTGTCATGCAAGGAGAGGAGGGTTATCTGACAATGTATAACCCCGTGTCATGCAAGGAGAGGAGGGTTATCTGCCCTCTGTATAACGCCGTGTCATGGAAGGAGAGGAGGGTTATCTGTCCTATGTATAACGCCGTGCCATGCAAGGAGAGGAGGGTTATCTGCCCTCTGTATAACGCCGTGTCATGGAAGGAGAGGAGGGTTATCTGCCCTATGTATAACGCCGTGTCATGCAAGGAGAGGAGGGTTATCTGCCCTATGTATAACCCCGTGTCATGCAAGGAGAGGAAGGTTATCTGTCCTCTGTATAACGCCGGGTCATGCATGGAGAGGAGGGTTATCTGCCCTCTGTATAACCCCGTGTCATGCAAGGAGAGGAGTGTTATCTGCCCAATGTATAAAGCCGTGTCATGCAAGGAGAGGAGGGTTATCTGCCCTCTGTATAACGCCGTGTCATGCAAGGAGAGGAGGGTTATCTGCCCTCTGTATAACGCCGTGTCATGCAAGGAGAGGAGGGTTATCTGCCCTCTGTATAACGCCGTGTCATGCAAGGAGAGGAGGGTTATCTGACAATGTAAAACGCCGTGCCATGCAAGGAGAGGAGGGTTATCTGCCTTATGTATAAAGCCGTGTCATGCAAGGAGAGCAGGGTTATCTGTCCTCTGTATAACGCCGTGTCATGCAAGGAGAGGAGGGTTATCTGCCCTCTGTATAACCCCGTGTCATGCAAGGAGAGGAGGGTTATCTGCCCTCTGTATAACCCCGTGTCATGCATGGAGAGGAGGGTTATCTGCCCTCTGTATAACGCCGTGTCATGCAAGGAGAGGAGGGTTATCTGCCCTCTGTATAACGCCGTGCCATGCAAGGAGAAGAGGGTTATCTGCCCTCTGTATAACGCCGTGTCATGCAAGGAGAGGAGAGTTGTCTGCCCTATGTATAACGCCGTGCCATGCAAGGAGAGGAGGGTTATCTGCCCTCTGTATAACGCCGTGTCATGCAAGGAGAGGAGAGTTATCTGCCCTCTGTATAACGCCGTGTCATGCAAGGAGAGGAGGGTTATCTGTCCTATGTATAACCCCGTGTCATGCAAGGAGAGGAGAGTTATCTGCCCTATGTATAACGCCGTGTCATGCAAGGAGAGGAGGGTTATCTGCCTTATGTATAACGCCGTGTCATGCAAGGAGAGGAGGGTTATCTGTCCTATGTATAACGCCGTGCCATGCAAGGAGAGGAGGGTTATCTGCCCTCTGTATAACGCCGTGTCATGCAAGGAGAGGAGGGTTATCTGCCCTCTGTATAACGCCGTGTCATGCAAGGAGAGGAGGGTTATCTGTCCTATGTATAACGCCGTGCCATGCAAGGAGAGGAGGGTTATCTGCCCTCTGTATAACGCCGTGTCATGCAAGGAGAGGAGGGTTATCTGCCCTCTGTATAACGCCGCGTCATGCAAGGAGAGGAGGGTTATCTGTCCTATGTATAACGCCGTGCCATGCAAGGAGAGGAGGGTTATCTGCCCTCTGTATAACGCCGTGTCATGGAAGGAGAGGAGGGTTATCTGTCCTATGTATAACGCCGTGCCATGCAAGGAGAGGAGGGTTATCTGCCCTCTGTATAACGCCGTGTCATGCAAGGAGAGGAGGGTTATCTGCCCTCTGTATAACGCCGTGTCATGGAAGGAGAGGAGGGTTATCTGTCCTCTGTATACCGCCGTGTCATGCAAGGAGAGTTATCTGCCCTCTGTATAACGCCGTGTCTTGCAAGGAGAGGAGGGTTATCTGCCCTATGTATAACGCCGTGCCATGCAAGGAGAGGAGGGTTATCTGCCCTCTGTATAACGCCGTGTCATGCAAGGAGAGGAGGGTTATCTGACAATGTATAACGCCGTGCCATGCAAGGAGAGGAGGGTTATCTTCCTTATGTATAACGCCGTGTCATGCAAGGAGAGGAGGGTTATCTGTCCTATATATAACGCCGTGCCATGCAAGGAGAGGAGAGTTGTCTGCCCTCTGTATAACGCCGTGTCATGCAAGGAGAGGAGGGTTATCTGTCCTTTGTATAACGCCGTGTCATGCAAGGAGAGGAGGGTTATCTGTCCTATGTATAACGCCGTGCCATGCAAGGTGAGGAGGGTTATCTGCCCTATGTATAACACCGTGTCATGCAAGGTGAGGAGGGTTATCTGCCCTATATATAATGCCGTGTCATGCAAGGAGAGGAGAGTTGTCTGCCCTCTGTATAACGCCGTGTCATGCAAGGAGAGGAGGGTTATCTGTCCTATGTATAACGCCGTGCCATGCAAGGTGAGGAGGGTTATCTGCCCTATGTATAACACCGTGTCATGCAAGGTGAGGAGGGTTATCTGCCCTATGTATAACGCCGTGTCATGCAAGGAGAGGAGGGTTATCTGCCTTATGTATAACGCCGTGTCATGCAAGGAGAGGAGGGTTATCTGTCCTATGTATAACGCCGTGTCATGTAAGGAGAGGAGGGTTATCTACGCTCTGTATAACGCCGTGCCATGCAAGGAGAGGAGGGTTATCTGCCTTATGTATAACGCCGTGTCATGCAAGGTGAGGAGGGTTATCTGCCCTCTGTATAACGCCGTGTCATGCAAGGAGAGGAGGGTTATCTACCTTATGTATAACGCCGTGTCATGCAAGGAGAGGAGGGTTATCTGTCCTATGTATAACGCCGTGTCATGTAAGGAGAGGAGGGTTATCTGCGCTCTGTATAACGCCGTGTCATGCAAGGTGAGGAGGGTTATCTGCCATCTGTATAACGCCGTGTCATGCAAGGAGAGGAGGGTTATCTACCTTATGTATAACGCCGTGTCATGCAAGGAGAGGAGGGTTATCTGTCCTATGTATAACGCCGTCTCATGCAAGGAGAGGAGGGTTATCTGCCCTTTGTATAACCCCGTGTCATGCAAGGAGAGGAGGGCTATCTGTCCTATGTATAACGCCGTGTCATGCAAGGAGAGGAGGGTTATCTGCCCTTTGTATAACGCCGTGTCATGCAAGGAGAGGAGGGTTATCTGACAATGTATAACGCCGTGTCATGGAAGGAGAGGAGAGTTATCTGCCCTATGTATAACGCCGTGTCATGCAAGGAGAGGAGGGTTATCTACCCTCTGTATAACGCCGTGCCATGCACGGAGAGGAGGGTTATCTGTCCTCTGTATAACGCCGTGTCATGCAAGGAGAGGAGGGTTATCTGCCCTCTGTATAACGCCGTGCCATGCAAGGAGAGGAGGGTTATCTGCCTTTTGTATAACGCCGTGTCATGCAAGGAGAGGAGGGTTATCTGACAATGTATAACGCCGTGCCATGCAAGGAGAGGAGGGTTATCTGCCCTATGTATAACGCCGTGTCATGCAAGGAGAGGAGGGTTATCTGCCTTATGTATAACGCCGTGTCATGCAAGGAGAGGAGGGTTATCTGTCCTATGTATAACGCCGTGTCATGTTAGGAGAGGAGGGTTATCTGCGCTCTGTATAACGCCGTGCCATGCAAGGAGAGGAGGGTTATCTGCCTTATGTATAACGCCGTGTCATGCAAGGTGAGGAGGGTTATCTGCCCTATGTATAACGCCGTGTCATGCAAGGAGAGGAGGGTTATCTGCCCTTTGTATAACCCCGTGTCATGCAAGGAGAGGAGGGCTATCTGTCCTATGTATAACGCCGTGTCATGCAAGGAGAGGAGGGTTATCTGCCCTTTGTATAACGCCGTGTCATGCAAGGAGAGGAGGGTTATCTGACAATGTATAACGCCGTGCCATGCAATGAGAGGAGGTTTATCTGCCTTATGTATAACGCCGTATCATGCAAGGAGAGGAGGGTTATCTGCCCTCTGTATAACGCCGTGTCATGCAAGGAGAGGAGGGTTATCTGCCCTCTGTATAACGCCGTGTCATGCAAGGAGAGGAGGGTTATCTTTCCTCTGTATAACGCCGTGTCATGCAAGGAGAGGAGAGTTGTCTGCCCTCTGTATAACGCCGTGTCATGCAAGGAGAGGAGAGTTGTCTGCCCTATGTATAACGCGTTGTCATGTAAGGAGAGGAGGGTTATCTGCCCTCTGTATAACGCCGTGTCATGCAAGGAGAGGAGGGTTATCTGTCCTTTGTATAACGCCGTGTCATGCAAGGAGAGGAGAGTTGTCTGTCCTCTGTATAACGCCGTGTCATGCAAGGAGAGGAGGGTTATCTGTCCTCTGTATAACGCCGTGTCATGCAAGGAGAGAAGGGTTATCTGCCCTCTGTATAACCCCGTGTCATGCAAGGAGAGGAGGGTTATCTGCCCTTTGTATAACGCCGTGTCATGTAAGGAGAGGAGGGTTATCTACCCTTTGTATAACCCCGTGTCATGCAAGGAGAGGAGGGTTATCTGCCCTTTGTATAACGCCGTGTCATGCAAGGAGAGGAGGGTTATCTGACAATGTATAACGCCGTGCCATGCAAGGAGAGGAGGTTTATCTGCCTTATGTATAACGCCGTATCATGCAAGGAGAGGAGGGTTATCTGCCCTCTGTATAACGCCGTGTCATGCAAGGAGAGGAGGGTTATCTGCCCTCTGTATAACGCCGTGTCATGCAAGGAGAGGAGGGTTATCTTTCCTCTGTATAACGCCGTGTCATGCAAGGAGAGGAGAGTTGTCTGCCCTCTGTATAACGCCGTGTTATGCAAGGAGAGGAGAGTTGTCTGCCCTATGTATAACGCGTTGTCATGTAAGGAGAGGAGGGTTATCTGCCCTCTGTATAACGCCGTGTCATGCAAGGAGAGGAGGGTTATCTGTCCTTTGTATAACGCCGTGTCATGCAAGGAGAGGAGAGTTGTCTGTCCTCTGTATAACGCCGTGTCATGCAAGGAGAGGAGGGTTATCTGTCCTCTGTATAACGCCGTGTCATGCAAGGAGAGAAGGGTTATCTGCCCTCTGTATAACCCCGTGTCATGCAAGGAGAGGAGGGTTGTCTGTCCTTTGTATAACGCCGTGTCATGTAAGGAGAGGAGGGTTATCTACCCTTTGTATAACCCCGTGTCATGCAAGGAGAGGAGGGTTATCTGTCCTATGTATAACGCCGTGTCATGGAAGGAGAGGAGAGTTATCTGCCCTATGTATAACGCCGTGTCATGCAAGGAGAGGAGGGTTATCTGCCCTCTGTATAACGCCGTGTCATGGAAGGAGAGGAGGGTTATCTGCCCTCTGTATAACCCCGTGTCATGGAAGGAGAGGAGAGTTATCTGCCCTATGTATAACGCCGTGTCATGCAAGGAGAGGAGGGTTATCTGCCCTCTGTATAACGCCGTGCCATGCAAGGAGAGGAGGGTTATCTGTCCTCTGTATAACGCCGTGTCATGCAAGGAGAGGAGGGTTATCTGCCCTCTGTATAACGCCGTGCCATGCAAGGAGAGGAGGGTTATCTGTCCTCTGTATAACGCCGTGTCATGCAAGGAGAGGAGGGTTATCTGTCCTCTGTATAACCCCGTGTCATGCAAGGAGAGGAGGGTTATCTGCCCTCTGTATAACGCCGTGTCATGGAAGGAGAGGAGGGTTATCTGTCCTCTGTATAACGCCGTGTCATGGAAGGAGAGGAGGGTTATCTGCCCTATGTATAACGCCGTGTCATGCAAGGAGAGGAGGGTTATCTGACAATGTATAACCCCGTGTCATGGAAGGAGAGGAGGGTTATCTGCCCTCTGTATAACGCTGTGTCATGGAAGGAGAGGAGGGTTATCTGTCCTATGTATAACGCCGTGCCATGCAAGGAGAGGAGGGTTATCTGCCCTCTGTATAACGCCGTGTCATGCAAGGAGAGGAGGGTTATCTGACAATGTATAACGCCGTGCCATGCAAGGAGAGGAGGGTTATCTTCCTTATGTATAACGCCGTGTCATGCAAGGAGAGGAGGGTTATCTGTCCTATATATAACGCCGTGCCATGCAAGGAGAGGAGAGTTGTCTGCCCTCTGTATAACGCCGTGTCATGCAAGGAGAGGAGGGTTATCTGTCCTTTGTATAACGCCGTGTCATGCAAGGAGAGGAGGGTTATCTGTCCTATGTATAACGCCGTGCCATGCAAGGTGAGGAGGGTTATCTGCCCTATGTATAACACCGTGTCATGCAAGGTGAGGAGGGTTATCTGCCCTATATATAATGCCGTGTCATGCAAGGAGAGGAGAGTTGTCTGCCCTCTGTATAACGCCGTGTCATGCAAGGAGAGGAGGGTTATCTGTCCTATGTATAACGCCGTGCCATGCAAGGTGAGGAGGGTTATCTGCCCTATGTATAACACCGTGTCATGCAAGGTGAGGAGGGTTATCTGCCCTATGTATAACGCCGTGTCATGCAAGGAGAGGAGGGTTATCTGCCTTATGTATAACGCCGTGTCATGCAAGGAGAGGAGGGTTATCTGTCCTATGTATAACGCCGTGTCATGTAAGGAGAGGAGGGTTATCTACGCTCTGTATAACGCCGTGCCATGCAAGGAGAGGAGGGTTATCTGCCTTATGTATAACGCCGTGTCATGCAAGGTGAGGAGGGTTATCTGCCCTCTGTATAACGCCGTGTCATGCAAGGAGAGGAGGGTTATCTACCTGATGTATAACGCCGTGTCATGCAAGGAGAGGAGGGTTATCTGTCCTATGTATAACGCCGTGTCATGTAAGGAGAGGAGGGTTATCTGCGCTCTGTATAACGCCGTGTCATGCAAGGTGAGGAGGGTTATCTGCCCTCTGTATAACGCCGTGTCATGCAAGGAGAGGAGGGTTATCTACCTTATGTATAACGCCGTGTCATGCAAGGAGAGGAGGGTTATCTGTCCTATGTATAACGCCGTCTCATGCAAGGAGAGGAGGGTTATCTGCCCTTTGTATAACCCCGTGTCATGCAAGGAGAGGAGGGCTATCTGTCCTATGTATAACGCCGTGTCATGCAAGGAGAGGAGGGTTATCTGCCCTTTGTATAACGCCGTGTCATGCAAGGAGAGGAGGGTTATCTGACAATGTATAACGCCGTGTCATGGAAGGAGAGGAGAGTTATCTGCCCTATGTATAACGCCGTGTCATGCAAGGAGAGGAGGGTTATCTGCCCTCTGTATAACGCCGTGCCATGCACGGAGAGGAGGGTTATCTGTCCTCTGTATAACGCCGTGTCATGCAAGGAGAGGAGGGTTATCTGCCCTCTGTATAACGCCGTGCCATGCAAGGAGAGGAGGGTTATCTGCCTTTTGTATAACGCCGTGTCATGCAAGGAGAGGAGGGTTATCTGACAATGTATAACGCCGTGCCATGCAAGGAGAGGAGGGTTATCTGCCCTATGTATAACGCCGTGTCATGCAAGGAGAGGAGGGTTATCTGCCTTATGTATAACGCCGTGTCATGCAAGGAGAGGAGGGTTATCTGTCCTATGTATAACGCCGTGTCATGTAAGGAGAGGAGGGTTATCTGCGCTCTGTATAACGCCGTGCCATGCAAGGAGAGGAGGGTTATCTGCCTTATGTATAACGCCGTGTCATGCAAGGTGAGGAGGGTTATCTGCCCTATGTATAACGCCGTGTCATGCAAGGAGAGGAGGGTTATCTGCCCTTTGTATAACCCCGTGTCATGCAAGGAGAGGAGGGCTATCTGTCCTATGTATAACGCCGTGTCATGCAAGGAGAGGAGGGTTATCTGCCCTTTGTATAACGCCGTGTCATGCAAGGAGAGGAGGGTTATCTGACAATGTATAACGCCGTGCCATGCAAGGAGAGGAGGTTTATCTGCCTTATGTATAACGCCGTATCATGCAAGGAGAGGAGGGTTATCTGCCCTCTGTATAACGCCGTGTCATGCAAGGAGAGGAGGGTTATCTGCCCTCTGTATAACGCCGTGTCATGCAAGGAGAGGAGGGTTATCTTTCCTCTGTATAACGCCGTGTCATGCAAGGAGAGGAGAGTTGTCTGCCCTCTGTATAACGCCGTGTCATGCAAGGAGAGGAGAGTTGTCTGCCCTATGTATAACGCGTTGTCATGTAAGGAGAGGAGGGTTATCTGCCCTCTGTATAACGCCGTGTCATGCAAGGAGAGGAGGGTTATCTGTCCTTTGTATAACGCCGTGTCATGCAAGGAGAGGAGAGTTGTCTGTCCTCTGTATAACGCCGTGTCATGCAAGGAGAGGAGGGTTATCTGCCCTCTGTATAACGCCGTGTCATGCAAGGAGAGAAGGGTTATCTGCCCTCTGTATAACCCCGTGTCATGCAAGGAGAGGAGGGTTATCTGCCCTTTGTATAACGCCGTGTCATGTAAGGAGAGGAGGGTTATCTACCCTTTGTATAACCCCGTGTCATGCAAGGAGAGGAGGGTTATCTGCCCTTTGTATAACGCCGTGTCATGCAAGGAGAGGAGGGTTATCTGACAATGTATAACGCCGTGCCATGCAAGGAGAGGAGGTTTATCTGCCTTATGTATAACGCCGTATCATGCAAGGAGAGGAGGGTTATCTCCCCTCTGTATAACGCCGTGTCATGCAAGGAGAGGAGGGTTATCTGCCCTCTGTATAACGCCGTGTCATGCAAGGAGAGGAGGGTTATCTTTCCTCTGTATAACGCCGTGTCATGCAAGGAGAGGAGAGTTGTCTGCCCTCTGTATAACGCCGTGTTATGCAAGGAGAGGAGAGTTGTCTGCCCTATGTATAACGCGTTGTCATGTAAGGAGAGGAGGGTTATCTGCCCTCTGTATAACGCCGTGTCATGCAAGGAGAGGAGGGTTATCTGTCCTTTGTATAACGCCGTGTCATGCAAGGAGAGGAGAGTTGTCTGTCCTCTGTATAACGCCGTGTCATGCAAGGAGAGGAGGGTTATCTGTCCTCTGTATAACGCCGTGTCATGCAAGGAGAGAAGGGTTATCTGCCCTCTGTATAACCCCGTGTCATGCAAGGAGAGGAGGGTTATCTGCCCTTTGTATAACGCCGTGTCATGTAAGGAGAGGAGGGTTATCTACCCTTTGTATAACCCCGTGTCATGCAAGGAGAGGAGGGTTATCTGTCCTATGTATAACGCCGTGTCATGGAAGGAGAGGAGAGTTATCTGCCCTATGTATAACGCCGTGTCATGCAAGGAGAGGAGGGTTATCTGCCCTCTGTATAACGCCGTGTCATGGAAGGAGAGGAGGGTTATCTGCCCTCTGTATAACCCCGTGTCATGGAAGGAGAGGAGAGTTATCTGCCCTATGTATAACGCCGTGTCATGCAAGGAGAGGAGGGTTATCTGCCCTCTGTATAACGCCGTGCCATGCAAGGAGAGGAGGGTTATCTGTCCTCTGTATAACGCCGTGTCATGCAAGGAGAGGAGGGTTATCTGCCCTCTGTATAACGCCGTGCCATGCAAGGAGAGGAGGGTTATCTGTCCTCTGTATAACGCCGTGTCAAGCAAGGAGAGGAGGGTTATCTGTCCTCTGTATAACCCCGTGTCATGCAAGGAGAGGAGGGTTATCTGCCCTCTGTATAACGCCGTGTCATGGAAGGAGAGGAGGGTTATCTGTCCTCTGTATAACGCCGTGTCATGGAAGGAGAGGAGGGTTATCTGCCCTATGTATAACGCCGTGTCATGCAAGGAGAGGAGGGTTATCTGACAATGTATAACCCCGTGTCATGGAAGGAGAGGAGGGTTATCTGCCCTCTGTATAACGCTGTGTCATGGAAGGAGAGGAGGGTTATCTGTCCTATGTATAACGCCGTGCCATGCAAGGAGAGGAGGGTTATCTGCCCTCTGTATAACGCAGTGTCATGGAAGGAGAGGAGGGTTATCTGCCCTATGTATAACGCCGTGTCATGCAAGGAGAGGAGGGTTATCTGCCCTTTGTATAACCCCGTGTCATGCAAGGAGAGGAAGGTTATCTGTCCTCTGTATAACGCCGTGTCATGCAAGGAGAGGAGGGTTATCTGCCCTCTGTATAACCCCGTGTCATGCAAGGAGAGGAGTGTTATCTGCCCAATGTATAAAGCCGTGTCATGCAAGGAGAGGAGGGTTATCTGCCCTCTGTATAACGCCGTGTCATGCAAGGAGAGGAGGGTTATCTGCCCTCTGTATAACACCGTGTCATGCAAGGAGAGGAGTGTTATCTGTCCTCTGTATAACGCCGTGGCATGCAAAGAGGAGGGTTATCTGTCCTCTGTATAACGCCGTGTCATGCAAGGAGAGAAGGGTTATCTGTCCTCTGTATAACGCCGTGGCATGCAAGGTGGAGGGTTATCTGCCCTCTGTATAATGCCGTGTCATGCAAGGAGAGGAGGGTTATCTGCCTTATGTATAACGCCGTGTCATGCAAGGAGAGGAGGGTTATCTGCCCTATGTATAACCCCGTGTCATGCAAGGAAAGGAGGGTAATCTGCCCTCTGTATAACACCGTGTCATGCAAGGAGAGGAGGGTTATCTGCCCTCTGTATAACATCGTGTCATGCAAGGAGGAGGGTTATCTGCCCTCTGTATAACACCGTGTCATGCAAGGAGGAGGGTTATCTGCCCTTTGTCATGCAAGGAGGAGGGTTATCTGCCCTCTGTATAACAACGTGTCATGCAAGGAGAGGAGGGTTATCTGCCCTATGTATAACGCCGTGTCATGCAAGGAGGAGGGTTATCTGCCCTCTGTATAACGCCGTGGCATGCAAGGAGAGGAGGGTTATCTGCCCTCTATATAACGCCGTATCATGCAAGGAGAGGAGGGTTATTTGTCCTCTGCATAACGCCGTGTCATGTAAGGAGAGGAGGGTTATCTGCCCTCTGTATAACGCCGTGTCATGCAAGGAGAGAAGGGTTATTTGTCCTTTTGCATAACGCCGTGTCATGCAAGGAGAGGAGGGTTATCTGCCCTCTGTATAATGCCGTGGCATGCAAGGTGGAGGGTTATCTGCCCTCTGTATAACGCCGTGTCATGCAAGGAGGAGGGTTATCTGCCCTTTGTCATGCAAGGAGGAGGGCTATCTGCCCTCTGTATAACACCGTGTCATGCAAGGAGAGGAGGGTTATCTACCTTATGTATAACGCCGTGTCATGTAAGGAGAGGAGGGTTATCTGCGCTCTGTATAACGCCGTGTCATGCAAGGTGAGGAGGGTTATCTGCCCTCTGTATAACGCCGTGTCATGCAAGGAGAGGAGGGTTATCTACCTTATGTATAACGCCGTGTCATGCAAGGAGAGGAGGGTTATCTGTCCTATGTATAACGCCGTCTCATGCAAGGAGAGGAGGGTTATCTGCCCTTTGTATAACCCCGTGTCATGCAAGGAGAGGAGGGCTATCTGTCCTATGTATAACGCCGTGTCATGCAAGGAGAGGAGGGTTATCTGCCCTTTGTATAACGCCGTGTCATGCAAGGAGAGGAGGGTTATCTGACAATGTATAACGCCGTGTCATGGAAGGAGAGGAGAGTTATCTGCCCTATGTATAACGCCGTGTCATGCAAGGAGAGGAGGGTTATCTGCCCTCTGTATAACGCCGTGCCATGCACGGAGAGGAGGGTTATCTGTCCTCTGTATAACGCCGTGTCATGCAAGGAGAGGAGGGTTATCTGCCCTCTGTATAACGCCGTGCCATGCAAGGAGAGGAGGGTTATCTGCCTTTTGTATAACGCCGTGTCATGCAAGGAGAGGAGGGTTATCTGACAATGTATAACGCCGTGCCATGCAAGGAGAGGAGGGTTATCTGCCCTATGTATAACGCCGTGTCATGCAAGGAGAGGAGGGTTATCTGCCTTATGTATAACGCCGTGTCATGCAAGGAGAGGAGGGTTATCTGTCCTATGTATAACGCCGTGTCATGTAAGGAGAGGAGGGTTATCTGCGCTCTGTATAACGCCGTGCCATGCAAGGAGAGGAGGGTTATCTGCCTTATGTATAACGCCGTGTCATGCAAGGTGAGGAGGGTTATCTGCCCTATGTATAACGCCGTGTCATGCAAGGAGAGGAGGGTTATCTGCCTTATGTATAACGCCGTGTCATGCAAGGAGAGGAGGGTTATCTGTCCTATGTATAACGCCGTGTCATGTAAGGAGAGGAGTGTTATCTGCGCTCTGTATAACGCCGTGCCATGCAAGGAGAGGAGGGTTATCTGCCCTATGTATAACGCCGTCTCATGCAAGGAGAGGAGGGTTATCTGCCCTTTGTATAACCCCGTGTCATGCAAGGAGAGGAGGGCTATCTGTCCTATGTATAACGCCGTGTCATGCAAGGAGAGGAGGGTTATCTGCCCTTTGTATAACGCCGTGTCATGCAAGGAGAGGAGGGTTATCTGACAATGTATAACGCCGTGCCATGCAAGGAGAGGAGGTTTATCTGCCTTATGTATAACGCCGTATCATGCAAGGAGAGGAGGGTTATCTGCCCTCTGTATAACGCCGTGTCATGCAAGGAGAGGAGGGTTATCTGCCCTCTGTATAACGCCGTGTCATGCAAGGAGAGGAGGGTTATCTTACCTCTGTATAACGCCGTGTCATGCAAGGAGAGGAGAGTTGTCTGCCCTCTGTATAACGCCGTGTCATGCAAGGAGAGGAGAGTTGTCTGCCCTATGTATAACGCGTTGTCATGTAAGGAGAGGAGGGTTATCTGCCCTCTGTATAACGCCGTGTCATGCAAGGAGAGGAGGGTTATCTGTCCTTTGTATAACGCCGTGTCATGCAAGGAGAGGAGAGTTGTCTGTCCTCTGTATAACGCCGTGTCATGCAAGGAGAGGAGGGTTATCTGTCCTCTGTATAACGCCGTGTCATGCAAGGAGAGAAGGGTTATCTGCCCTCTGTATAACCCCGTGTCATGCAAGGAGAGGAGGGTTATCTGCCCTTTGCATAACGCCGTGTCATGTAAGGAGAGGAGGGTTATCTACCCTTTGTATAACCCCGTGTCATGCAAGGAGAGGAGGGTTATCTGCCCTTTGTATAACGCCGTGTCATGCAAGGAGAGGAGGGTTATCTGACAATGTATAACGCCGTGCCATGCAAGGAGAGGAGGTTTATCTGCCTTATGTATAACGCCGTATCATGCAAGGAGAGGAGGGTTATCTGCCCTCTGTATAACGCCGTGTCATGCAAGGAGAGGAGGGTTATCTGCCCTATGTATAACGCCGTGTCATGCAAGGAGAGGAGGGTTATCTTTCCTCTGTATAACGCCGTGTCATGCAAGGAGAGGAGAGTTGTCTGCCCTCTGTATAACGCCGTGTCATGCAAGGAGAGGAGAGTTGTCTGCCCTATGTATAACGCGTTGTCATGTAAGGAGAGGAGGGTTATCTGCCCTCTGTATAACGCCGTGTCATGCAAGGAGAGGAGGGTTATCTGTCCTTTGTATAACGCCGTGTCATGCAAGGAGAGGAGAGTTGTCTGTCCTCTGTATAACGCCGTGTCATGCAAGGAGAGGAGGGTTATCTGTCCTCTGTATAACGCCGTGTCATGCAAGGAGAGAAGGGTTATCTGCCCTCTGTATAACCCCGTGTCATGCAAGGAGAGGAGGGTTATCTGCCCTTTGTATAACGCCGTGTCATGTAAGGAGAGGAGGGTTATCTACCCTTTGTATAACCCCGTGTCATGCAAGGAGAGGAGGGTTATCTGTCCTATGTATAACGCCGTGTCATGCAAGGAGAGGAGGGTTATCTGCCCTCTGTATAACGCCGTGCCATGCAAGGAGAGGAGGGTTATCTGCCCTCTGTATAACGCCGTGTCATGGAAGGAGAGGAGGGTTGTCTGCCCTCTGTATAACCCCGTGTCATGGAAGGAGAGGAGAGTTATCTGCCCTATGTATAACGCCGTGTCATGCAAGGAGAGGAGGGTTATCTGCCCTCTGTATAACGCCGTGCCATGCAAGGAGAGGAGGGCTATCTGTCCTCTGTATAACGCCGTGTCATGCAAGGAGAGGAGGGTTATCTGCCCTCTGTATAACGCCGTGCCATGCAAGGAGAGGAGGGTTATCTGTCCTCTGTATAACGCCGTGTCATGCAAGGAGAGGAGGGTTATCTGTCCTCTGTATAACCCCGTGTCATGCAAGGAGAGGAGGGTTATCTGCCCTCTGTATAACGCCGTGTCATGGAAGGAGAGGAGGGTTATCTGTCCTCTGTATAACGCCGTGTCATGGAAGGAGAGGAGGGTTATCTGCCCTATGTATAACGCCGTGTCATGCAAGGAGAGGAGGGTTATCTGACAATGTATAACCCCGTGTCATGGAAGGAGAGGAGGGTTATCTGCCCTCTGTATAACGCCGTGTCATGGAAGGAGAGGAGGGTTATCTGTCCTATGTATAACGCCGTGCCATGCAAGGAGAGGAGGGTTATCTGCCCTCTGTATAACGCAGTGTCATGGAAGGAGAGGAGGGTTATCTGCCCTTTGTATAACCCCGTGTCATGCAAGGAGAGGAAGGTTATCTGTCCTCTGTATAACGCCGTGTCATGCAAGGAGAGGAGGGTTATCTGCCCTCTGTATAACCCCGTGTCATGCAAGGAGAGGAGTGTTATCTGCCCAATGTATAAAGCCGTGTCATGCAAGGAGAGGAGGGTTACCTGCCCTCTGTATAACGCCGTGTCATGCAAGGAGAGGAGGGTTATCTGCCCTCTGTATAACACCGTGTCATGCAAGGAGAGGAGTGTTATCTGTCCTCTGTATAACGCCGTGGCATGCAAAGAGGAGGGTTATCTGTCCTCTGTATAACGCCGTGTCATGCAAGGAGAGAAGGGTTATCTGTCCTCTGTATAACGCCGTGGCATGCAAGGTGGAGGGTTATCTGCCCTCTGTATAATGCCGTGTCATGCAAGGAGAGGAGGGTTATCTGCCTTATGTATAACGCCGTGTCATGCAAGGAGAGGAGGGTTATCTGCCCTATGTATAACCCCGTGTCATGCAAGGAAAGGAGGGTAATCTGCCCTCTGTATAACACCGTGTCATGCAAGGAGAGGAGGGTTATCTGCCCTCTGTATAACATCGTGTCATGCAAGGAGGAGGGTTATCTGCCCTCTGTATAACACCGTGTCATGCAAGGAGGAGGGTTATCTGCCATTTGTCATGCAAGGAGGAGGGTTATCTGCCCTCTGTATAACAACGTGTCATGCAAGGAGAGGAGGGTTATCTGCCCTATGTATAACGCCGTGTCATGCAAGGAGGAGGGTTATCTGCCCTCTGTATAACGCCGTGGCATGCAAGGAGAGGAGGGTTATCTGCCCTCTATATAACGCCGTATCATGCAAGGAGAGGAGGGTTATTTGTCCTCTGCATAACGCCGTGTCATGTAAGGAGAGGAGGGTTATCTGCCCTCTGTATAACGCCGTGTCATGCAAGGAGAGAAGGGTTATTTGTCCTCTGCATAACGCCGTGTCATGCAAGGAGAGGAGGGTTATCTGCCCTCTGTATAATGCCGTGGCATGCAAGGTGGAGGGTTATCTGCCCTCTGTATAACGCCGTGTCATGCAAGGAGGAGGGTTATCTGCCCTCTGTATAACACCGTGTCATGTAAGGAGAGGAGGGTTATCTGCCCTCTGTATAACACCGTGTCATGCAAGGAGAGGAGTGTTATCTGTCCTCTGTATAACGCCGTGGCATGCAAAGAGGAGGGTTATCTGTCCTCTGTATAACGCCGTGTCATGCAAGGAGAGAAGGGTTATCTGTCCTCTGTATAACGCCGTGGCATGCAAGGTGGAGGGTTATCTGCCCTCTGTATAATGCCGTGTCATGCAAGGAGAGGAGGGTTATCTGCCTTATGTATAACGCCGTGTCATGCAAGGAGAGGAGGGTTATCTGCCCTATGTATAACCCCGTGTCATGCAAGGAAAGGAGGGTAATCTGCCCTCTGTATAACACCGTGTCATGCAAGGAGAGGAGGGTTATCTGCCCTCTGTATAACGCCGTGTCATGCAAGGAGGAGGGTTATCTGCCCTTTGTCATGCAAGGAGGAGGGCTATCTGCCCTCTGTATAACACCGTGTCATGCAAGGAGAGGAGGGTTATCTGCCCTCTGTATAATGCCGTGTCATGCAAGGAGGAGGGTTATCTGCCCTCTGTATAACACCGTGTCATGTAAGGAGAGGAGGGTTATCTGTCCTCTGTATAACGCCGTGTCATGCAAGGAGAGGAGGGTTGTCTGCCCATTGTATAACGCCGTGTCAAGCAAGGAGAGGAGGGTTATCTGCCCTATGTATAACCCCGTGTCATGCAAGGAGATGAGGGTTATCTGCCCTTTGTATTACGCCGTGTCATGTAAGGAGAGAAGGGTTATCTGCCCTCTGTATAACGCCGTGCCATGCAAGGAGAGAAGGGTTTTCAGTCCTATGTATAACGCCGTGTCATGCAAGGAGAGGAGGGTTTTCAGTCCTATGTATAACGCCGTGCCATGCAAGGAGAGGAGGGTTTTCTGCCCTCTGTATAACGCCGTGTCATGTAAGGAGAGGAGGGTTATCTGCCCTCTGTATACCGCCGTGTCATGTAAGGAGAGGAGAGTTATCTGCCCTATGTATAACGCCGTGTCATGCAAGGAGAGGAGGGTTATCTGCCCTATGTATAACGCCGTGTCATGCAAGGAGAGGAGAGTTATCTGCCCTATGTATACCGCCGTGTCATGTAAGGAGAGGAGGGTTATCTGCCCTATGTATACCGCCGTGTCATGCAAGGAGAGGAGGGTTATCTGCCCTATGTATAACGCCGTGTCATGCAAGGAGAGGAGGGTTATCTGCCCTCTGTATAACGCCGTGTCATGTAAGGAGAGGAGGGTTATCTGCCCTCTGTATAACGCCGTGTCATGCAAGGAGAGGAGGGTTTTCTGCCCTCTGTATAACGCCGTGTCATGCAAGGAGAGGAGGGTTATCTGTCCACTGTATAACGCCGTGCCATGCAAGGAGAGGAGAGTTATCTGCCCTATGTATAACCCCGTGTCATGTAAGGAGAGGAGGGTTATCTGCCCTCTGTATAACGCCGTGTCATGTAAGGACAGGAGGGTTATCTGCCCTCTGCATAACGCCGTGTCATGTAAGGAGAGGAGGGTTATCTGCCCTTTGTATAACGCCGTGTCATGCAAGGAGAGGAGGGTTATCTGCCCTCTGTATAACGCCGTGTCATGCAAGGAGAGGAGGGTTATCTGCCCTCTGTATAACGCCGTGCCATGCAAGGAGAGAAGGGTTATCTGTCCTCTGTATAACGCCGTGTCATGCAAGGAGAGAAGGGTTATCTGCCCTATGTATAACGCCGTGCCATGCAAGGAGAGAAGGGTTATCTGCCCTATGTATAACGCCGTGTCATGTAAGGAGAGGAGAGTTATCTGCCCTATGTATAACGCCGTGCCATGCAAGGAGAGAAGGGTTATCTGCCTTATGTATAACGCCGTGTCATGCAAGGAGAGGAGGGTTATCTGCCCTATGTATAACGCCGTGTCATGCAAGGAGAGGAGGGTTTTCTGCCCTCTGTATAACGCCGTGCCATGCAAGGAGAGAAGGGTTATCTGTCCTCTGTATAACGCCGTGTCATGCAAGGAGAGAAGGGTTATCTGCCCTATGTATAACGCCGTGTCATGCAAGGAGAGGAGGGTTATCTGCCCTCTGTATAACGCCGTGCCATGCAAGGAGAGGAGGGTTATCTGCCCTCTGTATAACGCCGTGTCATGCAAGGAGAGGAGGGTTTTCTGCCCTCTGTATAACGCCGTGTCATGCAAGGAGAGAAGGGTTATCTGTCCTCTGTATAACGCCGTGTCATGCACGGAGAGGAGGGTTATCTGCCCTATGTATAACGCCGTGTCATGCAAGGAGAGGAGGGTTATCTGCCCTACGTATAACGCCGTGTCATGCAAGGAGAGGAGGGTTATCTGCCCTACGTATAACGCCGTGTCATGCAAGGAGAGGAGGGTTATCTGCCCTCTGTATAACGCCTAGTCATGCAAGGAGAGGAGGGTTATCTGTCCTCTGTATAACACCGTGTCATGCAAGGAGAGGAGGGTTATCTGCCCTCTGTATAACGCCGTGTCATGCAAGGAGAGGAGGGTTATCTGCCCTCTGTATAACGCCGTGTCATGCAAGGAGAGGAGGGTTATCTGCTCTCTGTATAACGCCGTGTCATGTAAGGAGAGGAGGGTTATCTGCCCTCTGTATAACGCCGTGTCATGTAAGGAGAGGAGGGTTATCTGCTCTTTGTATAACGCCGTGCCATGCAAGGAGAGGAGGGTTATCTGCCCTCTGTATAACGCCGTGTCATGCAAGGAGAGGAGGGTTATCTGTCCTTTGTATAACCCCGTGTCATGCAAGGAGAGAAGGGTTATCTGCCCTATGTATAACGCCGTGCCATGCAAAGAAGAGGAGGGTTATCTGCCCTCTGCATAACGCCGTGTCATGCAAGGAGGGGAGGGTTATCTGTCCTTTGTATAACGCCGTGTCATGCAAGGAGAGGAGGTTTTCTTTCCTTTGTATAACCCCGTGTCATGCAAGGAGAGAAGGGTTATCTGCCCTATGTATAACGCCGTGCCATGCAAAGAAGAGGAGGGTTATCAGCCCTCTGCATAACGCCGTGTCATGCAAGGAGAGGAGGGTTATCTGCCCTATGTATAACGCCGTGTCATGCAAGGAGAGGAGGGTTATTTGTCCTCTGCATAACGCCGTGTCATGCAAGGAGAGGAGGGTTATCTGCCCTATGTATAACGCCGTGTCATGTAAGGAGAGGAGGGTTATCTGCCCTCTGCATAACGCCGTGTCATGCAAGGAGAGGAGGGTTATCTGCCCTATGTATAACGCCGTGCCATGCAAAGAAGAGGAGGGTTATCTGCCCTCTGCATAACGCCGTGTCATGCAAGGAGAGGAGGGTTATCTGCCCTATGTATAACGCCGTGTCATGCAAGGAGAGGAGGGTTATTTGTCGTCTGCATAACGCCGTGTCATGCAAGGAGAGGAGGGTTATCTGCCCTTTGTATGACACCGTGTCATGCAAGGAGAGGAGGGTTATCTGCCCTCTGTATAACGCCGTGTCATGCAAGGAGAGGAGGGTTATCTGCCCTATGTATAGCGCCGTGTCATGCAAGGAGAGGAGTGTTATCTGCCCTATGTATAGCGCCGTGTCATGCAAGGAGAGGAGAGTTATCTGCCTTATGTATAACGCCGTGCCATGCAAGGAGAGGAGAGTTGTCTGCCCTCTGTATAACGCCGTGTCATGCAAGGAGAGGAGAGTTATCTGCCCTATGTATAACGCCGTGTCATGCAAGGAGAGGAGGGTTATCTGCCCTATGTATAACGCCGTGTCATGCAAGGAGAGGAGAGTTATCTGCCTTATGTATAACGCCGTGTCATGCAAGGAGAGGAGAGTTGTCTGCCCTATGTATAACGCCGTGTCATGCAAGGAGAGGAGGGTTATCTGCCCTATGTATAACGCCGTGTCATGCAAGGAGAGGAGGGTTATCTGCCCTATGTATAACGCCGTGTCATGCAAGGAGAGGAGAGTTATCTGCCTTATGTATAACGCCGTGTCATGCAAGGAGAGGAGAGTTGTCTGCCCTATGTATAACGCCGTGTCATGCAAGGAGAGGAGGGTTATCTGCCCTATGTATAACGCCGTGTCATGCAAGGAGAGGAGGGTTATCTGCCCTCTGTATACCGCCGTGTCATGTACGGAGAGGAGGGTTATCTACCCTTTGTATAACCCCGTGTCATGCAAGGAGGGTTATCTGCCCTCTGCATAACGCCGTGTCATGTACGGAGAGGAGGGTTATCTGCCTTATGTATAACGCCGTGTCATGCAAGGAGGGTTATCTGCCCTCTGTATAACGCCGTGTCATGTACGGAGAGGAGGGTTATCTGCCTTATGTATAACGCGTTGTCATGCAAGGAGAGGAGGGTTATCTGCCTTATGTATAACGCGTTGTCATGCAAGGAGAGGAGGGTTATCTGCCTTATGTATAACGCGTTGTCATGCAAGAAGTGTCATGCTGCCCGCCATGAGCTGGTGTCCCTGCGCCAAAATATGTAAACAACAGTTGACTAAGTAAGATTTTGATTTACCATAATATCAATCGCCACTCTTTTTTATGAGTTTTAGGTCTAGCTTATTTTTGGTACGTCAAATACATTACTGTATATTGATTGAAATGTAACGTTTATCAACGTTTCGTTCGTTGTTTAGTAAATTTGAATTTAAATGAGGTTTCCTGGTTGAATACTTGTTCAATAACGTTCCATTCTGTGATCGAGGGAGCAGATTCTGTAAGTGCGGTTTGCTAAGCTAAGAAGTTGAACGAGTTGTCAGTTCAGGTGAAACGAACAGCAGAAATTGTGTTTGCATTACCGTGTTTTTAACAAATCAACATTCGTGAACATGTGTTCAGGGTTTGAAATTATACTCAAATCAAGAAACTTAATTTATTTACAACATTTCTTCATAACATTGTGATGCTATTTGGAGATATGCCGACCAGAGCATGCATGCATTTGGTCGGGCCTATGATAATATTTCATTAAGTAAAAGAATTAAAAAGAATTGAAAGGAACATCTGGTTTGATGATCTGGTTTGTCTTTGTGTTTGTACTTAAAGATGGCTGAACATGGCACCCTGTGCCAACTGACAAGCTGGAACCGTTCCTTATGGACACAAAGGTACCCCGGGTGTGTTTCAAAGGGAATCAACAACCTAGCTCGTAAAATCTAATTGACCATCGTTAATGAGAGCGTCAAGACGGGTAACTGCGGTCACATGACACAAACTTGGTACTGGCTGTCAGCTGTAAGCGGTTCGTAACCAAACGATTTCGTCCCTACCTAGTATTTTCGACTCTATCGGGACCCTGCTAATAAAACTCTGGAAGTTAAAAATTCGGGTAGCAGATCCCCTTTAAGGGATTATCTTTGTGTTTGCGCTAGTTAGTTTGTTTAATCATATACTATCATGGTACCCTGTGACCAGTTTATAGAAGGCAGGACCGCTGCGTGCTGGAACACCTGGTTCAACATATGCAGGCATGTATCTGTGTGTATGTAAATAAAAGAAGATGGTCGATAACCTGATGATATGGAACTAGTCTTGTCAGTTTATATAGCAGTGTAGTTTGTTGATTAGTTAATCATTTATTCACAGTGACTTTTTCTTCTTCTGTTACAAACACACATTTCTATCGGCATGAAACCTAATCATGCGAACCACCGTATTTCATCTCACTGGTTCACTTGGTTCATTGAAGTTCACATAAGAACATTCATTCCTCTATAATGAAAATGGTAACCTCTCTTGAAAAAGGTTACAGGTGCCTTTACATTATCAGCATATACTACAACAAATAAAATGGAATCTAAATTCATATTATGTGATATCTCTAGTATTGGATAGATATAAATACAGGCGTTAAACTGACACATGGACATATTAGAATCTCCACCGAATCATTACATATCTTTGCAAAACAGTTGTTGGTGAATGAACTGCATTCGCGAAAAACGTTTTATATTTTCAAAATCTACCCGTTTATGCTTTATCTTAACTCTAATGACAGCAGTGTCTTTAAACTGAATGTTGATCTAAAATATACATGTCATTTAGAAAGTGAACAAATGTAAGGTTGGTACATATTGTAAGATAAACAAAAACTATCAATCTATTTCGAAGCACTGTACTTAACATAAGCACGAGACATCTTTCCGTGGAGTTGTTTATGATTTCAAGTCCTCAAGTGACATTGATGTGAAAACTTTGTATCGCCACCATTTGTCGTGTTGTTCAACATAAATTTAAAGGGCAGGCGCAAGTATATTTTTTCAATTTTTCACTGATAAGTGTACTGTACGGATGTGTGTTTTTACCAAAAGAAAATATGGTTTGGACCATTGTGTATACTCGTCATGTTTTGTTACAGTTTTATCTTCCACATTCAGTTTCTCGTCCTGTTTACTTACAGTGTTATCTTCCACATTCAGTTTCTCGTCCTCTTTTCTTACAGTGTTATCTTCCACATTCAGTTTCTCGTCCTGTTTACTTACAGTTTTATCTTTCACATTCAGTTTCTCGTCTTGTTTACTTACAGTTTTATCTTTCACATTCAGTTTCTCGTCCTCTTTACTTACAGTTTTATCTTCCACATTCAGTTTCTCGTCCTTTTTTCTCACATGGGTTTATTCGACATTCTATTCCTCGTTCTCTTTTCTCACATGGGTTTCTTCGACATTCAGTTGCTCGTTCTCTTGTCTCACATGTGTTTCTTCAACATTCTGTTCCTCGTTCTTTTTTCTCACATGGGTTTCTTCGACATTCTGTTCCTCTAAGGGGTATCTTCCACATTCAGTTCCTTCCTCTTGCCTTATATGGGTATCTTCCACATTCAGTTCCTTCCTCTTGCCTTATATGGGTATCTTCCACATTCAGTTCCTTCCTCTTGTCTTATAGGGGTATCTTCCATATTCAGTTTGTTGTTCCAGTGGGCTCCTACAGATACGTCTGGTTCGGAGCTTTGAGTTACTCATCCTCTGCTAGCTCCTCACATCGCTTGTACAAGACCTGGGTTTGGACAGACTGCACCCTGGAGCTGACATCCGGGTATTGGTTGCCCGAGGAACCCTCAGGTGACGTCAACAAGTGCGGGGTGATTGACAACACTCAGAGCGGCAAGTGGAACGACGCCCCCTGCACCTACACAACGCGGTTTGTCTGTGAGAAGGTCGACACACGACCCCGTCCTGAGATCATCTCCCACACCGATGACGTGTGTCCAGCTCAAGGTAGGGCAGCTTCTTGTATTTATCTTATTTATATACAAAACAGAAGCAAAAGTGCATGAACATTATTCAGAGTATTGGAACTTATGACTTTAATAATACCAAAGGTACGCTTCTCCTATATGACTGCTTAGCATTATTAACCCTTAGTGAAAACTTTGAATGTCGATAAACATGTAGCAAGAAGGAAGAGTGAAAGTGGACACTTCAGTTAAGACTCCTGCATGCTTATCATTAACTTATACCTGTATAAATATATCCTTGGTAATAAGTTTACAATGATACTCTGCATATTATGGTATTTGAAAACTTTTCTTAGATATAAAGGTAAATTTATACCGTTTTCAAGTAATATACATTCAAAAGGGCACCCTGAAATGCCTTGCAAATTGGTCGTTTCATTACGTTATAATTACTGATTTGTTTTGCAAAAAGAGCAAACGACCATACCCACAACAACTACCACCACCACAACCACGACGATATTTACTACAACCCCTTCTACAGCAAGGACGTCAACATCGCCGCCACCTGCAACTACTGCTGCTACATCCACAACAACATCGCCGCCACCTGCAAGTACTGCTGCTACATCCACAACAACATCGCCGCCACCTGCAAGTACTGCTGCTACATCCACAACAACATCAGGATCATCTACAGCTCCAAGTACACCGATATCTACGCCCCACACATCCCTAGCAACCACACCTTCTGCGCCCTTTAGCCCTTCAACAACGTCGGCTGGGTCAACAGTACCAACACCAACATCAACCACAACAATAACTACGTCCCCCACCACAGGAATGGTGAATTCGTCCTGTGAGTGTTTCTGCTTCAACACGACCGGAAGTCTGAATATGACCGAGGAGAAGCTGGTCGTGCTGATCGCTGAGATGAAGAGAGAGTTGCTGCTGGACACTTCGGTTCTGATCAAGACACGTCTGAAGAAGATCAGCATCATGGACGGGAGGAAATCCTCTTACACTTTCGGAATATCTGGCATCGTCCTGCTGTGTTTTCCACTGGTCCTTATGTTGTTGTCTGACGGTATCACACTGCTGCAGAGGTGTTGAGCTTTTCAGAATTTCTTAACGTTATTTAGGGAAGCATGGTTAAAGAAAACTTATATCATGGAACTGTATGTAAGGTTGTTGCTTTTTGTAGATCAAGATATGGCTGTTGTCTTCATAGTCTTTGTGATTAAAACGTTTTAGTATTGTGGCCTAGAGAAGCATCCAAGGGATGCCACAGTCATAATTTTGTATCCCCTAATTAGGATATTCCATGAACTAATTGGGACATAACGATCACCTATTTAGGAGATACTATCATTATTAAGAGATAGTAAGTCTTAATTAGTTTTATGATTTTATAATTAAGATATCGTATCACCTAATTAGGTGATAACTAAGTAACTTCTTTGAGAGGCATTTAAGAAGTTGGGATGACAATAATGCTGAGGAATATATGGATGACAACTTCTTTGTTCATTGTATGCGACGTTTCGACACAGCTTCTTGTGTCGTTCTCAAGCAGAGGAAGAGTAATGAGTAATGAAGTATTAGACATTGTCAAACAATCCAAGCCTACTTACTGTCCACTAGATCCCATTCCTACAAAGCTGGTTCTTGACCTTACAGATGTTCTTTTGCCTGTCATCACGAGTATCGTAAACCTAAGCCTTCAATTGGGAACTGTGCCAACGAGTTTCAAGAAAGCTTTAGTACGACCTCTGCTGAAGAAATCCTCCTTAGATCAAGACATGCTGAAGAATTACCGACCTATTTCGAATTTACCGTTCTTATCAAAAGTGTTGGAGAAGGCGGTAAAGGTCAGGTTAACTTCTCATCTGGACAGGTGGGATCTGTACGATAAGTTCCAGTCTGCGTACAGGGCCAGACACAGTACTGAGACTACCCTGCTAGGTGTAACAGATTCGCTTCTCCGTGCTGCTGACTCAGGAAATGTAAGCCTTTTGGTACTCCTTGACTTGTCAGCAGCCTTTGATACGATTGACCATCAAAGGCTGCTGTTAGTCCTTCAGCGCAGGTTTGGTCTGACTGGCCATGCGCTACAATGGTTCCATTGAGTGACAGACAATTTTTGAATAATTTCACACTCTGAAGTTTACACATATCCTCGAACGTTGATTGGTCTAGGGCATGGTCATGTGATCGAAGATTCATCGATTCATTTCCCATGAACTCACAAAAACAGTGTTCATACTTGTGTGAACGTTGACCGGAACTACTTTGATTCTCCGTCCAACATCAAACCAAACGTTATTCAAGAATTTGTTAGTAAAAATTACCAATGGAATTGTAATTATAGCTTTATTTTCCAAGTAGATTATTTTGATTTGAAAACATTCACTTTTATCATTTGTTTTAGGTCATTTGATAGGCTAATCATTTATTGCAAAATAGGCTAGTAGGCCTAGATCTGATCGAACGGAACGAGGTGAATATTTACATTCAGTCATTATTGAGTACTGTTGCGTAACAAAGACAGTCTTCATACTCACGATGTATACACAATAGATGACAATTATCGATAGAGCAGTTACATCAACTTACATGTCACTAATTACTGTTGTTTACATATTTTGACGAAGATACCAAATGGCGGCCAGCATGACACGACGTCTAATGCATAAATGTAAGGCAGATAACTCTGATCTCTTGTCGTATGCCCGAAGGGATTTTATACAAGTTTGCGCTTCATTTAGAAATTCTTAGTGCATCATGTTATCTTATCTCATATATAACACAGACTTATTTTGATAAATATTCAGTTTTTTTTCAAATTGGGATTATTTCTGGTCGCATGTCCCAGTGTTACTCGTTCAAAGGAAAAAAACAGTATTCATATCACTCCGCCGTTCCATTCCATATATGGTGCGAAATTATAAGAATTGAATGTCAGTTTGTGTGTTTGCACTGGAAAATGAACGATGTAAAAGCTACATTCAAACTTTCATGTGAACCCGCTTTGAATGTAGCTTTTACATCGTTCATTTTCCAGTGCAAACACACACACTGACATTCAATTCTTAAATAAACGTTTCTCTGTTAATGGTTTTGTTTGTATTCTCCGATGGTTGTATTTTGTTACAAAAGTATTAACTAGCTGTGGCCCATCTGAAGTATTCTCAAACGCCCAGAATGTATCCACGTCATTGCTCGTTTTAAAGGGAGGAAACTGAGTTCAATTTCTGCAGCATTGACGTAGCTCCATAGAGAGCAGTTTGAAAGGTCAATTTTACAAATGTTTTAAGTGTGATCTTTGTTTTGAAAATAACCTACACTTATCTAAATACATATCTCTCCCCATGTTAAAACTTAGATTAAAACTTAGATTAAAACTTCTAGAATGTCCATCAAAAAAGTTAGATTACCTGTAACAATAATTTACCTTTTTAAACCGACCGATGGCATGTAAGAGAGACTATGTAAACTGTTGGAGATGAGTTTCATTATCTATTTGTTTGTGAAGCTCTTGTCCAACAACGAAATGTGTATTTTCCAAAAGCAATACATGAACTCCAAAAGCGTGTTATGGCAAGGAAACTAGTTTGTACTAAAAATATAACTTGAAGATATTCATTAATGAATTGTATAGATTATTAAAGTGATTCCCAGTAAATCTGTCCAGTCACGTGTCATGTATATATTATATAACTTATTTGTATTGTTTATATTCTCATGTACAACCGTTTGATGGTTGAGAAATAAAACTTTCTGTTTTTCTGTCTACCTCCCTATAAATGTTTACCCATTACACCCCTTTGGAAGTTACTGACTTTGTTTAAGTTGGTCGTTATATCTGGGTTTAAATATCCTTCCAAACAGGTACGACGGTTGGTTTTGATAATGTAAACAAACGCAAACAAATGGAATTTGTATTTTGAATCAAACAAGAAAGTACAACTTCTAAACAACGAAAGTTGAGTTAGAACCCGGAACCTCTATGTTGTAAAGCAGCGCCGTTACCAGTTGAGCTACTGAAGATCCATGCCACTTGATGTACATGTTGTTGTGTCATGTCTGTATTTTTATTTTCCCCTATAATATATATATCAATAGTTAATGGAATAGTTTAAATGTAAGGAATCACATTTTTGTTCTAAAAAAGTAAGCTGGAGGTATTGTAAGTTATCTAAATGTTTATTCTTGTCACGATATATTAACCTTCAAAATATATCTTTGAATTATGAAGCCATTGTTCCGTGGGAGTGTAAGCCAGATAATAACCTGATTGCCTACGGGTAATTCAATAACCTCTGCTTAGTTTAAGCTAAGGTACATTTACGGTTGAAGAAAGAAGAGTAGGAAGTAACACTTGTTAAAAGTCTGCAATTACCTTATTATTTATCCCATTGCTATAACCTGATCCAATTTAAGTTGGCTTATTAATATGTTTCATTTATTCAAATAATGTATTATATTGTAATAAACTATTCAAAACTGTAGCTGTTTGAGTGTTGAAGAACAGTGTTGTACAAGTTAGCATGTTGGCCTTTAATGACCTTTGCCTTGAACCATGAACATATTTTTTTAATCTAAAATTTAGAACCATCATTGACTAAGGAGTAGACACACAACTTTTCAGCTCGCTAGACCTTTTGGAACTGGAGGAGAAGATCAAAATAGGTTTTGAAGGTTTTGACCCATGTGACCCAATTTGGGGTCATGGGGTCACAAAATCTACAATTTAGAATCCCCATTGGCCAAGGACTACACCCAAATTTCGGCTTTCTGGACCTTTTGGAAATGGATTAGAAGATGAAAATAGGTTTTTGGAAATAATTGAAATCTATAAATAACAATCCTCTGTAGTCATGGATACTGTAAGAATTCTACTTTCCACGCCTTTTGGTTATCGAGAAGAAGTTGAACAAGTTTACGAACGGACAGATAGACAGGTGGACGGATGGAGGCAACTTTCTTGGCAGCAGTCTTGGGTTTCTTGGCGGCGGTGGGCTTCTTCACTTTCTTAGGTGACTTTGCTGCTTTCTTTGGCTTAGCAGCGGCCTTAGCTTTCTTTGGTTTGTCAGCTTTCTTCACCTAACCCAAGCGGAAGGAGCCAGTAGCACCGGTTCCCTTAGACTGTTTCAAGGCGCCGTTCTTCACAGCGCTTCAGGGCAGTTTTCTGGTTTTAGCGCAATATAAGTATTTTTATGCATGTATGTATGTACCCCATGCCAAAAGCCAATCGGGACTTTCAGGCCAGATGAGCTGGAATTTAAGTTCTACTTGTAAGAGCCAATGCAGTCTGCTTACTTTACAAGCGTACAGAACAACAAGTGCGACAGAGATAGTACTGATGACATTTGGTTAATTTAGCGTCGCCAACACAATGAAAGTAACTAAAACTTTGACAATATAGATTAATAAAGGGTTATAGTATCCATTCATGTATATTTGATTGAAATATACATTACTTGAAGATAATAGTACATGAATACTGAATTGTCGGAGGAAGTCTACTTCTTTCAACTGTTTATTCATGACACTACAAAGCCCTTTTTGTCATACAGTTGACTAAACATAATGTTATTTTACAGTATATAACAGATATTACCAACTCTCCACATTTCTTGAGATATTTGTAAAAATCTACACTGAAAACTTAAAACTTGTTTCTGTCATTGACAAGCGTACACTTAGGCTATACAAGCAGGCTGAGGCGTACACGTTCACACAGAATGAGGTTAAGGCAGTTTTCTAGCAGGCTGAGGCGTACACGTTCACACAGAATGAGGTTAAGGCAGCGTACACTTAGGCTATACAAGCAGGCTGAGGCGTACACGTTCACACAGAATGAGGTAAAGCGGGACTACGTCGAGGATAAATATGTGTCTCATACTTATCGACTGAGGCTTCGTTAGCTCGTTAGCAAGTCGGCTAGCTCAGCTCAGCGCAGCGCTAATGAAAACCAACGCGGTAAGGAGCTTAGAGCTCGTCATCGCAAGGGGCTTGATAGGGTTAATTGTCGTCGATTGATTGAATCAACTCTTAGACAATGAGTTGCTTTTATAACTAAACACTTCAGTGTGTAATCTTTTATGAGTATACAGGAGATTATTCAATCAAGATTGAGTCATCTCAATAACTTTGACAGTGATCATGAGTTTTATTTCGAAATACTTAAAAGCGTCAAAGGTGTATAATTATGAACCCGTTTTTGAATTTTCGCCAAACTCTTGAGAAATTGGGAGGGGGTCAGACTCGGCAAAAATGCGTGGTATTCGGGAAACGGTCACGAGAAGAGACGCTTCAAAATCAACATTTATGAACAGTTGCAAAGGTGCATGTGTCAGTGCAGGTACAGTACATAATTCAAAAAGAATTCGCCGCTTTACGATATTTCATTTGACTATTAGTTATTAAAGTGTAGTCTAAATAGTTTTGATTGCTATCGTAAACTAGTATAAAACGCATTTATGAAGAATAATTTGGGCTACAATATCATAATTTAACTTAAATTTTCATTGGTTACCTAGGGAACGACGGGAACAAATATACATAAAATTTAAATTTTTTTGCGCATTATGATGTAAATCTAATGGCATTTATTTAATATTAGTCAAATACATTTATTTGAATTATGTACTTCAAGCTGAGATAATTTCAATTCAACCTAAAATGTTTAACAACGATCCTAATATTTATAATAACAGGGAAGAAAACTGTCATGGATATTTTTATTCAAATTTTGTTGCTGTATTAATACAGCACAAATTAATGAAATGTGTATTTTGAAAGGTTCTTTATATTGTATAATCATGTACTATTTAAAGGCAAATGCAATTCATTTACACTGATTGTGAAAAGAATGGACGTATGGAAAATAAATGTAAAATGATTCCTATAACTACATGCTACATGTTAGCTGCTGTTATGTTCAGATATCATAATCGAGCCTGTATTCTCTCGGACAAATTGCTTCAACAGATACGATCCGACCTGTGCCGTCGGATGTACACACATTATTCGGTGCACATAACATATTTTAACATTTTATTATAACAATTATTCTTCTGTGATTGTGTTCACACAAACCGGTATGATATTGATTTAATTTGTGTATGTTTCTTTTTTTATATTGTATGCATATTGAAAACACATTTATAACTGTATATTTGGAAGAAATGATAATGACATTGAATAATTACAATATTCTCTTATCCTGGAACTAAATGATAAGTAAATTAGTGATTTATTTACGGTTTAAAATTATGGTGGTCAATGACACCGACATATATCTTTTGTTTATTCCTGCTCGTCAACTGCAGCCAGGGAGGTGGAACGAGATTGCAGTGATTGTTTGAACCAGACCTTGTAAGTACTATAAACGTAATTGATGTTACGTTATGTTAATTGATATGACCGATCATTTCCTGTTCTGAGGACAGCTGTGCTTTATTGTGGCTGACTGATTGATTATAACCTATTAGATAACACATGTTATTTAGAACTGCCGGTCTTTGCATGCATGAGAGGACTTCTAGACTGATAAAGGAATTCAGCACCGGATAGCCTAATATATTGTGTATTTCATAGCTCAAAATAAGCTTTTGCCTATGTGGGTATATTACCCGAATGTTGAGTGATCTTTTTATAGCAAGGCCACCAATTATCTAAACATAATAGCTAACGAAAAAAACTTTACTTTCGCTCCGATTGACCAAGAAACAGCAGAACATTCGAGGTTTCAAACACGATAAAAATAAGGGGGTGTTTTATTCACTAAGATCCCCTGTCACATATACAAATTAATCTTAAAAAGCATACGAAAATGACTGATGGAGTTCAGGATGGGAAAGTTTGTATTTGTTCTTGAATCACCGTTAGCAAAATTAATAAATTATGATTATCATTTGTCTACTAATAGCAAGCTTTGTAAATATAGAAAGGCAAGTTTTACAAAGATTCTAGAGTCATTATTCTGAAAACAAAGACGAAAATCCTAGCCTAAACGGTAACGGTAAAGTTTTGATCATCAAGTAGCCTTCAAACTCCCCACACAACTGGCAACCAATAGGTCAGTGTTTCATACGAGTGGCAAATTTCCGTTTTTAATTTTGTATCAGTGTCTTCAAAATCGATTGGTGTAATTGGAAGGATACGCAAACTGATTGTGTTGTATTGGGTAAATATGCACTCTTATTTGTGAGTAGCGTAAACAGCAATATTTAGTGCTTTTCTATACGCAGACAATTATTTTTCTTGCGTAGTTTGACTTTTCCTTTGCGTATAATTCGCAAATACGCAGCTTATATAGAGCTCTGCAGTATTTATTTTGTTCGAAATGAATCCATTGTTAATTTTCTTTTCCATCATTTTGCTAATAAATGACAAGTTACTTAAAACCACGGATGCAGAAATCGGTCTATTTGCCGGACATGTCCGATTGGGAATTCAGTTTGACCGATTGGAAAAGTGACCAGTCGGACATTCAAGAAGTCATTTGACCGATTGAAGATAATCAAAGATTTACTAAACAAACAGATAAACAAGCCTGAGTTGACTGACAAGCAATCAATAAAGGCCAAATGCCCCGCTTGTGTCGGTCATAATTGTAATGAAAACACGAACCGGTCATCAATGAAACAACGAATCCTGTATTCAAATGACATAATTACCTTGTTATCTTTAATTATTGGATCATTAAGTTAAAACATCTACATTGTTCAAATATTTGAGTATCGGGAAGATGTATGGCAAATATTGAAATGTTAGTAAATTGCTAATAGCCTTATTTTGATCTTGGTCGTAAAGCGATGTATGCATTGTATTGTCAATTTGGCATCAGGACAAGTCCCTTTTCATTATGCACTCAAATGAATTCTTTCATATTTAGGGCCACCATTGGGGAGTCAGTTGACATTGCTGCTACAGAATGACGACCCTCTCATATTATCAACCAATCTCGACTCGCGCGGGGGAAATCCCCCACTGAGAAGCGAAGCCTACACCCTTCTCAGCTCACCGTCTCAGCAGCGAAGCTCGTTAGTAGGCAGGCTAACCCGAGCGGTCTTATGCACGAGTACAGCCCTAGCCGCAGACCCCCTTTTTCTGGCAGAGTCAGCACTTATTGCCTCAAAATGAAAAATTGCACACAAATATGCAACAATATGCATCTCAATACCAAATTTGATCAAGCTTTGAGGCATAGTTTAGAAGGTTTTGACCAGACAGGAACCCGTAGGTTTCAAGTAAACCTTGCCTTAATATTACTCGCTACACTCGATATTGAGTCTATCAAGATTCAGTAAAAGGTCGCATCAGCCGATGATCCTCACATCAAACGTGAGGTGGCCGAATGGATTTATCTAATCATTGGGCGGTTACTTTTGGTATATTTGTTGAAATTGGAAATTTGAACAATAAGTGTGATTGCAGACCACTGTGGCTTGGAAAAAAGCCCTGATTGGTCGAATCGATAGGTTGGCTAACGCTACCAGTCACTGCGTCTTGGTAGCTAGACTCAATATCGAAGACTCTTGGGTATTATTGAGACTAGTTTTACTTAGACTGGTAGTTTTCAAATGCAATCCTCAATTTTGCTAGAAACACAAAAAAATGCATAGACAAATAATTGTTTTCAAATATCTTAGAAACTGAGTCAGTTTGAAGAGACTAGAGTTACGAAGGAGAAGAAGAAATAAATTTCAAAATTCCCCATTGTATTGCAGCACAAATAATTTCTAATACTGCCATTGATCTAGGTTATGGTCGACAAGAACCAATGTTGTAGTGCATTTGAAATTCTTATTTTTCGACAAGTCACATCAATTTAGTTTATTTATATAAAAAGTGAAGTCAAGTGTGTTTATTCATGTGTGTAGGCCTTAACCACATATACATGTACAATTCAAAGCATATTTCATCTACAATATTTACAAAGATTATAACTAGAGTAATGATTGCCTTCTGTACAGGCTATGAATGACATATTTACATCAATTAAGCATCGATGCAACATATATAAAACGTTAACTTTTATTCATCATCAACGAGTTCAGATTAGCTTTCTTGGCAAATTTTACATTTCGAATTGTTTTCATTGCAATTCGATTTGGAAAGGGAAATTTGCTACAATTCAATTTTCTGTTCGGGGTTTAGAGCTTTGGTTCTGTTTTCTCTCAAATCTCTTATACTCTCTTGTACTGAGTGATTAAAGGGGCAGTAGCACGTTTTGAGGGGGAATGTAAGGTGATGTCAAGAAAATGAAAATAAATGGTTCCAATTGAAAGACAATGTATTTAAACTAAATGAAACAGTAAAAGATCAAACATATAATGTAAAGTTTAGAAATGCGATTCCTTTTCTTACACAAAATGAATTAAAGGTGTTCACACAAAAATGGCTGCCAATGGATTTTATGTGAATCTATATAATTTGTTCTCTGACTATGGGTGATTTGTTTGTGTAATGAGATTTTTGACACTATCAAAGTTATACATTTAGCTGTAACGTACAATTATCAACGAAAAATTGAAAATATAAAATTGTCAAAAAACGTGCTACTGCCCCTTTAAACAATTCCTTGTTATCTCAAGTTGATAATCCAGTAGCTAGAGGATATATTTATATTGTGTTATAATGATATTTTGGGAACATTTCACTAATGGTGTAGCTGACTGAGAGAGCTATTAGCTTCATTTTGACTTTCTGAATTTCCAAATTACATTAAATTGCTAATTGAACTTGGCACATCTAAATGAATAAACAAAAACATTTTTTTCCGGTAATCTTTCGGCAATCTTTCGTTCATCAGAATGAAAGAAAAAACATTATCGTAGTGTAATGGTCTAAGGGGGTAAAAGGAGTAATTTACTTTATACCGATAGCATGTTTGGGTTTATGGATCTCTCAACTTTTACCTATAGCTTACAGTTTATATATCTAATAAATAATTTGACAACAAGTAGTTGAAACAATAAACATGAATTTATTGCATTAATATTATCAACCAATGATAGGAAATATTTTTACACAAAAGATGAAATTTAATATATCAACATTTATCAATCAATGATCACAACACAAATTACATGAAACATGAAATTATTTTATTAACGTTTATCAGAAATTGTCAACAATAAGATATTTTATGTGCGCTTCTCTGAATAAAGTGTATATTCAGGACATGAAAGTTTACTTACATATTCGTTATTGAAAGTCACGGTAAAAACCGGCAGTTCGGAAACACGTCTGATCTGATACAAGACTGATGATCAACTCTCAAAACTTCGTTATGTCAACCACAAAAATTAACTGTCAATCACAAACGTCACCGAGGAACAATCATAATGACGTAATTTGTTTACAATATATATAAACCAGCACATTAATTGTTATCATCCAAAACTGTGTTCCACATGAGATATCGCTTGTGAAAGATCAAGCGATATCTCCTAGGAGATATCGCTTTGACAGTAGATTTTGAACAATGCCCTGTAATCAGAAAATACATGACATCACAAAGGTTTTACATCATCAGTAATGACGTCACAATGCTATGACGTCATAAACACAACAGCGTCACAATGCTATGACGTCATTAACATGATGACGTCACAATGCTATTACATCACTGGTTTAGGAGTGTGCAGTGTTCAAAGATGTACATTTTTCATGTAAATGTGATAAAAAATGATTTGGGTGATAAATAGAATCTCACCCTCGTGTCTTCTGATATCAAATTTATCAACACTCGTTGATAAAAGTAAAATATCCTCGGCAAGCCTCGGATATTTGATACTTTTATCAACTTGTGTTGATATATTTGATATCAGAAGACACTTGGGTGAGATTCTCTATATACTTATTAAATAAATAACGCCATAGGACAAAATATAATTACTGAAATCTATTTTACAGTTGAAAACATATTATTTACAAAAGTGATCAAAGTTGTGAACGAACATGATGCACACAAAGTCATGACTTCATCACACTTCCAATATGGACAACTTGGCCGTGAAGACTGGCTCCGATAAAAAGACATTAAATACATGTATTAATAAGGTAAATTACGGTGTATTTAACTGTAAACAAACGTTGATTAGTTTAGGAATATGCTTTAAATTGTATTACGTTTTGCAAAAGAAAACTATCGATAATTCGATGACAAACAAGTGGAAACTACCTCGAACGTCAATAATGTCATAGACATAGCATTGTAGTTAAATACGTGAAAATGACAATTTTTGAATTAGCCCTGTACATTACAATAGTATATTTTAAACCATTCAAATTGTCACATTTCATAGTTCTTTTATTATTCAAAAACCCTTAAAAGGTTTGTACAATTCATTTTGTATGCGGCTTTAAAATTTAATAATTTCATAGACCTCGCTAGTGGCTGTAATATTTTCTTAGAGGTGCAAACAATACTCTCAGATATTCTTATGATCCTCTAGCAGGAGTCATAGCACCTCAGTCAAACTTCGATTTCTTAAATATGGTTTCCATTTGGATCAGATTAATTTATATTTTCTTAAATGTAATAAGTAACGTATATGATCAAGGAGGACGAACGTGTTCATAAAACTTTCATCAATTAAAAAATCTATTTTGCATTTGGTTAATGTTTATATGGCATGTTCAAATTAATCAGCACATATTGATAATGATTCGGCAGGATACAAGCCAGCTAATTCTCATGAACAATTTCAAAGTTTCAAAATTACAGTTTTGGTTCATCTTTAAAATTATTCATACAAAACTCATATATTCAAAGACAAAGGTGTCAAAAAGACATTTTAAACCTATGCCATAATAACTCATTTCAAAATCATTTTGAACATTGTAACGTAATGATACCAGGATTGTTTATAAATCACACTTCCTTTTGTGCTTCATACTCACTACTTTCCTTTTAGTTAAATATCACTGATAATCGTTTGTTCATTAATTGTTGGTTGATCAGGCCTAAATTGAAATGATTTCTCTTCTAACTTAAAAACATCAAAGTCCTTCCCCATGTTTATGTTTTAAAATATTTAAATTCAAGTTTCAGGGGGACTTTAAATAACATCATTCTCATTTAAATAATCATCCATCAGATAAAATATGTCTTTTTTTTTATGAAAAGAACTGTTTAAAATTTCTCTTTTTGGTTCGATTTCAAAATTATCTTCATTTCGCTTGGCATACGCAACTGATAATAATTTTGTAATCGAAAAAAAAAAAATTTCGCTTTTTGCAATTATTGTTGGTTGAGGCCTAAATTGAAATAACTTTTCTACCAAATTGAAAACATCAAAGTTATTCTTAAATGCCCCATTTTTTTTCATTTCTTGAAATATTTCAAATCCAAGTTTCAGTGGGCTTTTAATAACATCATTCTCAGTTTAATAATCATCCACCAGACAAATTATGTTTTTTTTTAATGAAAAAAAAACTGTTCAAGATCTATTTTAGTTTGTTTTAAAAATTATATTTACCAAATTGGCACATTCAAATGATTGTGCCGATAAGTTTATCAAAAATTTTTTTGAAACTGAAACAAAAATAGCCCACTTTTGTAGTATCTTTTTCATTAAATGTTGGTTGATCAGGCTTAAATTAAAAAATTTCTCTTCAAAATAGAAAATATTAAAGTCGTTAAGTGCCCAATGTTTATATCCGTTCTTTGAAATGTTCTGTGAGGCTTCAGTCTATTTTGATGAAATTAACAGTTTCAAATCCATTTTTCAGTGGGGCTTTTAAATTAAATCATTGTTATTATATTGATAATCATTTATCTGAAATGTTTTCATTTCAAAGCTTGGCGAATAATGTGGAGAAGTTAAGATACGAGGGTAGCCAATACAAAATAAACCTACAATTCCAAATCACATGGTACATTTCTCCTCAAAATTGTAGATGGTCTAAAAATGGTTTAACAGTTTCAAGTGTGGTTGTGTAGATTTGTGAACATATGGGCCGTTATCCCTGCGTATTAGTCAGGTTCCTTCAGCTAACTTTGGAAATCAGAGGGTTCGGTTTAAAATTTCTTACATTATACGAGTCATATTTGCAATTAAAGTGCATGCATGTCGTGTAACATGGCAAGAAACACAAATGTTTTCATGGTGACAGGCGTATACTATATATATATTTGTCTCGGCTGTTGTGCTGCACTCCTGATCCTACATGTGCACTGGTCATGTCATCAATGTTACAATCAGATTTAGTTCCTTCTTTAGTTTGATGCACAAATGCACACAGTTTGCCTTATAATTTAAAAAACAATTGACAGAAGAATCTTTACGAATTGCTATATTTACACTGTACTTACGAATTGCTATAATTACACTGTACTTACGAATTGCTATATTTACACTGTACCTATGCAAAATGACAATGGTATTAAAATGTAGAAGTATCCCTAGCCTTTATTCAAGTATGTACTAGTGCAATACAGGATAATTCATAACGAAATACTTTCAAGGACTAAAGGATGTTTAGAAAATACGTCTCCAAATAACAAATATAATGTTGTTGCGTTTGTGAATTATTGCAGTACTGCAATACATACACTCCGACGGCAACATTTTGAAACTAAAATGACTGAAAGGTAACACATATAATGAATACTGTAATGAAATGAATTCATGCTTGCTAGTTCCAAAGAAATTTCAAATTTTGTATATTATTATAGTATTGAATATTTAATAAAATTCTAGTGTCTCTTTATATAAGTCTTATTTGTGTTAAACATTTCAAACGTCAATTTCAGGATTTCAAATTAAAAATAGGTAATAACAAGGCATGAAATTATGAGAAAAGTTTGCATTTGTGTCTTTTAAAATTTGAATTTATTTAGAATACATATACATCTTAGTTAAGAGATTTATTTTATACAGTGTTGTAAATATTAGGAAACCGGACCATATTCTGAGACTTTTGTTCATATGTTGTGTGGCTTGTATCTAACACACATTTCTACTTGATTCAGTTGAAGGCGTTTTTCATGTGTAATAAATGTAAAAGATCAATTTCTCGAATTTGTCAATACGCCGCTAATGCATGTAACGGCTAAAAATACCATTTCACGCCCAAGCGACGTAAAAAATTAACTCACTCACTCAATACTATATAAAAAATAAATTAGTTATAAAATTGAAATATTATCAAAACAATGTAATGTTTCACCGAAGTTATTTCCATCTATTTTATGTGTGCACTTGATATCCTTCAATTCGTTCTTCCTCATTTGACTCAACCACAAAGTCATTTGTGGGAAATGTTATTACTAAGATTGCATATATATATGTATTGAAAACATGTTTTGAAACATTGACGATGCCTTATTTATCGATTGTTCTGTATGTGTTAATGTTAATAATGTTAAATATAGTTTTTCTTTATCATACTGGCATTTTTGTCATGAGGAGGAAAGGACCCAACTGTATGTGGACTTAGATGCATGTACTGATATGACCATATAAACCTCAGGTGTCATAATCGTGTCATTTTGGAGGTAATTCTTTTCTCGGGTAAACCTGCTTTCAATGTCACATCGCTTCTCACCGGTACATTCTAGAATATCCCAGGGATATTCTAGAATAATTTTTATGTTTACTTTACTTTTTTATATATTTTACATTTTATACAAGACTCATAACTTGTAAACATTACGAAACAAACATTGTTTTTTAACAAATTCTGATTTAACGTTTCAAGCGGGATTCGAACCCGCAACCTAACCTCTATGTTGTTAAACAACGCTCTTATAGCTCTTATTACCGCCTGAGCTACCGATGCTTGTTATCAGCAAATGTATGCAAAGTGTATATTTAAAGTCTTTTGCAAAGAGCTGCTGTTAAACAAGGATTGGCTGCGTTTGTGCGATACTTTCAGTGTTATTATATATTTCAATTTTTTTACCGAGTTTTTCGTCCTTTCCTTCGCTTTCCCCTCATGTTTACATTTCAATAAAACCCTAGGGACAGGTTAATATCCTTTACATAAACACTTGCCACAAGAACTTTCTCGGTTTTGAAGAAGGCATTACGTAACTGCTGCAGGACACCTTATGTAATTGGTCAAAGCTTTGGCTATCACTCCTATTTCCACTCTTTCTCTATATTTAATTGTCAGTGTCTACCTCGCCCTCATTTCCCCTTTTTCTCTCTGTCACTCTCTGCGTAAATCGTTGTTAAAATTAAATTTGATAAGAAACGTGTTTGATCACTGGCTTGTAAACGGTTTGAATGTTAAAATCGTATGCCGAATACCGTAGCATGTCTACTATATCTATACAGCAGCTTCCCTTGTACTCCTCGAACCGTTTATCAACAAGTGAAATAAACATTTATTCACTTAAATTGATGAATGAACTGTATTCCTATACTTGTTTGAAAAATATCGTCGACTCATTATGCAAACAATATTCGTATGTGAAAATGGATTAGTGAATAAATTGCCAAATAAAAAAGAATACTTTTTACCCCTTAATGTGATGTGCATCAGGAGCACAGGACACCCTACTATAACTATATTTTCACGTTTTTAAACAGCTGTAATAAATTTCAATGAAGTTGCTTTAGGCAGTTGCTTTAAAGCGCTAATAGACGAAGGAAGCTTTCTTCGATGTGTAATATTGCATTTGGCAAATTGGTGATCACAAAAAAAAAACGAAACGGAAAGGCAGCGCTGTCGTATGATGAGAATTGGGAAGTTTTGGATGAAAATACTTTGTACTGGTTGGGCAATTTAATAATATTTACCATTTTATCAGTAATTACATTCCTAAAAGTGCATTTAAGATAACCAGGCCTGCAAATTAATCAAAATGAACAATCAAATGTAAAATGTATTTCGTCGTCAAAAGCATCCTTGCATATGGACATAGTCTTTGTGATCTTTCAAGTGAGATATATCCTCCTTGGTTTATCATATTGTTCTTATATACGACAACCATGTTACCTTGTCGACACTAAGTGACAATCATCTTGTAAGCTATTTTCCGATGTCGATTTTAAACAAATATGTTATACATGTTATCTGTGAGTTAAACAGTTGTGGATATCTTCCACATTCGCCATAAATCATATATTTAATAGTAGATATTCCAACACATCATATCTTTGATAACCCCAAACTTACGATTCATGTAATAGAATAGGCTGTATTTGACTACCAAACAACTTAAGAAACTCCTCTTAATGTTAAACAGACATGACACTGAACAATGTAAGAGCACTTTCACATCTACACCATATAACTGTATTTCAGCAAAAGCGCTCTAATATGTACATCTTATAGGCCTAAATGTTTGTCTGCAAATAAACTCTCACACCAACACCTTATAACGATTTGTTTACAAGTAAACTCTCACATCTACACCTTATAACTGTTTGTCTGCAAGTGGGCTATGACGCAGTGGCAATTGTAAAGGGGAATCCCCTTGGATTCACGTCCAGTTTGAACTTGTTTTGTGACTGGCGGCCATTACACCAAGCTCGTCCAGCGAGGTCTGGGGAGCTGTTCTACTTTATAGGCTGCATGTGAGTAAACTCAGTTATCTAATATCATGTAGCATATTAAGTATGTACATTAATTAGCCTGATACTAACGATGATATGATACCTACTGTTGGAGTATCCAACCTTCTAATAAGGTTCCTTTGGTCATGTGGCGGTTATTATACCCGTGTCGGGTAGGAATTAGATTGTTCTCGTTTCTGGTAGGATAAGTGTTTTATACGTGTCCGATAGGATAAGGATTTTGAAAGTTTTTGGTAGGATAATGATTTGTTACATGTATGATACGATAAAGATTTATGTGGACTGAGGTAAGCGATTGGGTAATAGTGTTGAAATCATTAGACACATAAGACTACGAAAGATTTGCCTGTATACAGGTCGTCCCCGAGTGTTCAGCAGTATGTGTCCTCTCATATTGCGGTTATCGATTTGGTGACTTTGATCAAGTAATGTTCGTATGACTGGTTTTCTGTTATCTTATATATGTAAGATTTGACTAACTGTAAGACTCTCCAAATAAATCTCAATATTTTATATGTTTTGAAATATTGATTTAAAATTTTAGGAAAGCAATTACGTCACCATTTGTGCCGTGTCGATAAGCATCTATCAAATGTCACCAAGCATATAAAATAATAATGTATAGTTAGTTAGCCCATACATTGTTTAGTCGCATGATCTTAGTCCCTATAATATTCATCTGATTTGTGACATATATTTAAAGAGCCACTGTGTGATTTTCAGAATACATTTGTTTGTCTTTTTATACGACCCAGAATGCTATATACGACCCAGAATGCTATATATGTTGAAATAGATTTATAACATCTCAATATTACTAATTTCGAAAAGATGTAAAACAACTATTTTTATTGGTGATTTTATTAAATGTTTAAAGAAGTTCAATCCACGCAGATGAAAGAAAACAGGCAACTCCTAACCGTTATATCGGCTGCATTAGATTTGTCATCAAATGACCCTTGACGCACAAGTGTCTGGATTGAGATCATGTATGCCTTTTGATTAGTTTTAAAACGTTTTTATGCCAACATTCTCTTCTTTTAAAGAATTGTGAAACAGTTGACCCAAATATTTCTGGAGTGTCTGTTTAACGTGCAGTGTACGAACAAAAGCTAACACTCCAGCAGTGAAGCATGTAACCAAGCTTTACCCGATCAATACTCTACTCTGTCTATACAAAGGTACCCCGTGTTACTAAGGATTGCGATATGTGAGGTCGCGATAACATTACACTCAGATAGGGCCTATCTCCGGTGTAGAAACACTACGAAACGAAGTAGCCGGATAGCCGGACTGGTAACTAGTATAGACTTGAAGTTCGGACGAAAACATACCTGTCTGGATTTCAACAATGCAAAGAGTGGAGACATTTATTTATATATTTATATTAATCTAAATGTTATGATTTATAGGGGCATATACAAAATTAAGATGTTCTGAATAAATATTGTTGGTTTTGGATGACATTTTCTATATGAATAAGACTACATTACAGTAAACTGGAGTGATATATAGTGAACAGAGTACAGGCAGGAACATACCTTGATCTTTATATTGTTGTTGTAGTTTAATTGTAGTTGATAAATACATTGTAATTGCACTAACATATGAAGACAAGATTAGGCATGATTATCAGTTTGATTATTGTTGGTCGTGCAGTCATGGAAGTTATGTCGGCAAAATCGGTTCGAGCATTTCTATTTTCATGCTTTTTGTTTTCCCTTTTATGAAACAAGTTTAATATGTGTCCTTTAATAGTTCACTACATTAGCCATGACATCACAAAATCCACACGGTGATCAGCGAAATTAAACATACAAATCATCATCGACATCTCTTGTAGGGATTACTTTAAGGTAAAATATTTCCCTAATGCAACTCGATATTGAGCCTTAAATGAATTAAACAGAGTTCATTGTACATTTAGACAGCTTGTGTAGTTGATACCGTCACGTGCAGGTTTGTAAATCCTAACAGGTGCATCTAAAGAGTAGTTAAAATCTGGGGAAGTAAATTCTTCTTTACTCAAAGGTTTTATTGCTAGTGTTTTGTGACTTGGATGAATGTATGAGCCCTTTGTCAACTGTGCGGACTTGATTAACAGAACTTGTTATTTTCCTTGTCAGAGTTCGTCTAAACTGAGGGAGGACAACACTGAAGATGGATGGACGGGACGAAGAGACAAGGTCGGATATGAGGTGATACAATAGGGGCACTGTCGTCTTAATATTCTACAGAAAGCTTGTATAAATGTTAAGAAATCAAGTGTTATGAATGTAATTGTGATATGATATGATATGATATGATATGATGTGATAAAAACTTGTCAATTGTAGAATTCCAAATTCATTATATCATTATTTCTCTTTACTCATCATATTGACAATAGCTGAAACTATAGACTTCATGTATCAGTAAAGTAATAATATTATATTTAATATTGAACAAATTTAAAATCATTTAAAAGAACAAACTTGTACACCTCGATGCCAATGTGAAAGAGGTGAGAATACTGCTACTCGTGACAGTTTAGTTAATATATTTTCCGAACAACACTTATTTTACTCACTCACCATGACATCCTCTCCGATAACTGTGCTTTGTAGTTCATTGAGACGTATGTGATATATTTAGGCTTACAACATTTATGATCATGGGTATATTACAAACCATCATACGTTTGCCCACAAACTGGCGACTGAGGTCATATCGTATTTTTTTCCTCAGGAAGGCAGGTCTTTCTATAAACATGACGGGTGCAGCTGGTGGAGGAACAGCGGACACTGTACACATGGCTGGAATCAATATAAACGTGAACAAAACGATTGGTAAGTCCTTCTTAGTAAAAGGGTCAGCTGAGCACATCAAATAAAGATCATTAAAAAAACCTTAGGGAAAACTTTTAACTTTCTATAGTGACCTATACTCAGCAACAATAGTTCTTGTGACACAGATCTATTCATAACCACATAGTTTCGAGTACATGTGAACTGTAACCGGTTCACGACACTCCGAACAAGCATAGAAACACAAATATTTGAAATGTTGATGCATGTGTAAGACTTAAGGTAATCAAACTTGAGCACTGGATAGAACTTCCCGTTACTAATAAAGACACATATACAGTATTTTCCCTTCACAAGACATAAACACGTTCTGGATAAAACTGAAAGACGGTTAAGATTAATTGTGTCTGTAACGGTACACCAGAAGATCTTTATTGAATCTTGACCACTCTCACGACTGGTTACTTCCATGCGACGGAGGTGTGCTATGTGAATCAACTCACTTGGGGGTCATATCTATCACATGAATAAGAATTTATCAATTCTCTTGAGCAGTCAGATCGACGTTTACTCTTATAATTTCCATGAGTAAGCCAAATGTCTGTTTTATGAAACCCGACTGTTTGCATCGATTCATGTTGATGGCGTTTAAAAAACCTTTGTCGCTTTAACATATACACGAAGAACTTAGTTAAGCACCACCCATTTTTCAAACAATACACATTTACAGGCAAACACTTAGAGGTTTTCGATAGAACGATCACCTTGCAGTGTTGAAACGAAATATAATTGATTTTACAACGGTCGGTATTTTGGAGTCAAAATCCAAGTTAGATTAAAATTGAAAATAAAGTCAATATGTTGTGCTGCAGTGTCATAATTATCATTCTAATGACTGAATTGATTACTTTTTAGCTCATCAGGCCTGAAAGGCCAGATGGGCTTATGGCATGGCCCGTCGTCCGTCGTCCGTCCGTCGTCCGTAAACTTTTGACACTTTCGACTTCTCTCGTAAACCATATACACTAGAGAGCTGAAATTGTGTGTACAGGTACCTTGGCATGTGGGGATTCTAATTTGTAACTTCTGTGACCCTGTGACCCCAATTAAGGGCCACAGGGGCCACGCCCTTAAAACCTATTTTCGTCTTGTTCTCCAGAACCAATGGCTCTAGAGAGCTGATATTTTGTGTGCAGGTACCTTGGCATGTGGGGATTCTGATTTGTAACTTTGGTAACCCGGTGACCCCAATTTAGGGCCACAGGGACCACGCCCTTAAAACTTATTTTCATCTTCTTCTCCAGAAGCAGAAGCCCAAGAGAGCTGAAATTTTTATCTTTTTCTCCAGAAGCATAACGCCTAGAAAGCTAAAACTTTGTGTACAGACTCCTTGACAAGTGAGGATTATAAATTGTAGCTTTGGTGGTCATGTGGCCCCTAATAAGGGCCTAAGGGACCATGCCCTAAAACCTATTTTTATCTTCTTCTCCAGAAGCAGAAGGCCTAGAAAGCTGTACTTTGTGTACAAACTCCTTATCTAGTGAGGATTATAAATTGTAGCTTCGGTGGCCCCATGGCCCCTACTAAGGGGGGACCACATTGGCCACACCCTATAGCGAAATCAAATGTAAAGCCTGATGAGCTACATAGCCCATGGCTCTATTTTTAGTAAATAACCTCATAGCGAAAGTTAGTCGTTAAAGCAGTAACTCAAAGTTCTCAAATTTACTCACAGACTTTTAGACTTAGGGTAATCAGACACGTTCTGGATAAAACTGAAAGACGGTTTGGACCAATTCTGTTTGTAACGTGACACCAACTCCAATCTGATCTTTATGAATCTTGAACACTCTCGCACAGTACACGACTGGTTACTTTCATGCGCGGATGTGTGCTATGCTATGTGATCGTCGGTTTTATGTATAATGTGTGACTAGTCAAGATGCTGATTTATCAAATCTCCTTCCTAATCATACACCATATATCCTCTTATGGGTCTCGTTAAGAAAGAAGAAGAAGAGAAAAATGCTCATAAATGCGCTAAAGTGTATATTAAAAAGACGTATAAATGTGCTAAAATGTTTTCAGATGTCTGAGCATAAGACCAATTAAAGCCCCATTGACATGCGGTTCGTGATGAAATTTACCTATTTTGATGAAAAATACATCACTCCGTAGAACAATCTGTCGTCGAAAGTTTGATATCATATTTCATGTTTTAATCAACAATACAATACTTACTACGATGTCAAAAGTACAATACCCCCGCAAAAGGGCCATAGCTTTAAACGAACCCGCTTTCGATGACATCATCGTGATGTATGTAGGTTTCACACCGCGTCTCAGTTACCGCTACTGCGTCCGATGGGTAACAACTTGGGCGGCAACTAGTGCCATAGTGGATAAAAATAAAATAAAACGAGTACGGTATTCAAGCGTATATTTAAGAACCGGAAATTGTGAGATGGCCACACTTGATTCGCCTTCATGTCGACACGCCGGGGCTTAAGTTTCGGCCATTTCAGTGAACTATTGCTAAAAATACCACGAATACAGTAAAATACGTTTTAAAATATTGGAATTTAATATGAGTCTTGCATTATAAACTATTTAAAAGAACATATAAAACATGATAGCATAAGATAAGTGTGAGCAATATTTCGGGTGGTGGAGGGAGTAGTTCACCAGTATACAGTTGTTACCTACATGAGGCCTCTTGTCTCTTAGTTTGTGGACGAGAAGCGGCTGTAAAATGCCACACCTTAGGAGAAGTAAAAACTTCTTGTCATCATTGAATGCTACGAATGTTGGGTTTATCACTGTTGCTTCATGAAAAAGGTTGAATCTAATATCAGAGCAAAGTTTACATGTAATAGATATACCCACCCTTCCTGAGGTGTATGCATGGCTCAATATACCTCCTGTTTGGATCGTGAGTCTCCAAGGCGTAGCGTAGCGGAGCCGAGGATCACGATTCAAACAGGAGGTATATTGAGCCATGCATGCACCGAGGGAAGGGTGGGTATATCTGACTTATACCCCACTCCGGTCGAGTTATGTTTGACGAAAAAGAGCTATCCACCCTTCTCTATGTATATATGTCTTGACCTAACTAGATAAAAAAAATACCCTCCTTATTACGTTTTAAAAAATATAAACTGACTTCATTAAATTAAAAAAGAATAGGTGTATTAGAACAGTTGTGGTGTATCGGTCAATATACCTACAGTTAGAACAAAAGAAACCATAGCAAAGAGTGGAAGTGGGGTATAATCGATAATACATAGCTGACAGTGCACGGCTTGCTGCTTTGCATAATTCTCTCACATATTTTTATGTCTCTTCGTATATCCAGAACCAAAGTTATCTGTAACAGTTTCCGGTAGTTACAACAGTTCCTCTTCACAAGAGTGAAACACATAGTAGGAATGCATGAACCTGATCGAAAATGATTGTTGTTTTCCTAGTATTAATAATACATCTCCATTTGTTCATTTTTGATAGCTGTTATTGTTATGTTGCAGTGACGATACCTGACCCCCTTCATGATATATCAGGTAAGTTTTGTTACCTTTAATTATTTAAGAGCTGAATACAAACATCCTTGTGGTTGCATCTTGACTATTACCAAACTAGTGCAATTTAATTATCATTTATTCAAGACACTTATCAAAATGCTTAAATTACCAAATTTGTTATTTCATTCAACATTTTAAGACTATAAAGTAAAAAACAATAGGCTTGTGATGAATGAGAACAAGACTTGCTATGTCAGAGGTTTGCTAACATATGCTGGTATTTCGGGGTATTACAATTACAGACCGTTGTTGGAAAGTTTTATGACACCGCCATAATTGCATTTTTTACACTTTTTAACATGTATTGATGTCAGAAATATTACGTGTGATATTCAAACATTTCTTATTCATCCTTTATATGTTGCTCATTACTGAAATCGATGCATTTACTGTTATATAGAGAGTACGAAGGAGAAAATAAAGAGTTACACGACAGGAATGGTTCGAGTGTCTGCTGTGGACGATGTCCTTAACAAGATGAAAGTTCAGGGATGGATCACAATAACAGGGAATGCTGGGGACGGCAAGACGGTTCTAGGTTACCTGGTGCTGAAGGAGTTCCTGGAGAAGAATGTCGGAGTCTTCACGATCTCCGAACCTAAGGAGTATAAAAAGATAGCAAAGATGAAAGAAGACAAGGTCATTATGTTTGATGATAGGTTTGGCGCTTTTCTTGCTGACGAGCAGTTAATCAAGAAATGGCTTGATGTCATTCAGGAACTTTTAAAAGATGTTGAAGGAGAAAATCCAAAAGTCAAAGTTATCTTTATCAGTCGGAAGAATGTTGTAAATGAATCTACGGTTTCTCTTGGACATCTTAAAGTCATTTTCGACAAGGAGTGTGTTATTGATCTGAGTATAAGAAAAGTGACTGAAGAAAAATTTACTGTCGAAAGACGGAAGATCCTGGAATATCATCTTGGACATGAGAAAGTGACTATTGATCCAGAAACAAAAGCAAGAGTTTGCAATAGGGAAGTCGCACATGGCTTCCCTCATTGTTGTAAAATGTTTTCAAAGCTTAAGTCTAAAGGATATGATGTCTCCATCGAAGAATTTTTTAAGTCACCTTTAGAGTTTCTGGACGTGACCACCGAACTTCTTTACAAGAAAACCTGCAGACAACTCTTCCAGCTGATGCTAAAGAATGATGGGCAACTTAATGTTTATAACATTGAAGATGTAGATGAAAGACAAGCTCTACTTGAAGTAGAAAAAGAGCAAGAAGGCAGCTATATCACTGTATGGAAGAATGGAATCTGTCATTTTGCTCATCCATCTGTGTATGAGAGTGTACTGAATGTCATCAATGACACTGACCCTCTATACTGTGTTCAGTATGCATCTCTCTCTGTTATACGGCAGAAGATGATCATCTCAACACCTGATGAAGAAGACAGCAGCAGAGCTTCACGTTACATCATGGTGAAGCCGATCCCTCGTGTACTAGAGGCTTTAGCTGAGAGGTTCCGAGAAGAGATACTCAAGGGAGACTACTCTGTGTTCGAACACAGACTTTGTCAGTGTAGAGAGTTCTGTGAAGCTCTTGTCTCAACTTGTGTGAACACTAAAGAACAGAAGGTAAATAGTAAAACACTATAAATTTTGATATTTTGATAAAAATTGCTATCTGATCCAGCTATTTATATCAATGATTTAGATGTTTTAATAATATACCTCTTCATAAGGAAGCTGTATTTTGGTAAAAATAGAATTGCATGCTTCCGTTCAATGAACTAGGTATTAGTTTTAGTAATTAATGACGATAATAAATGGTAAAGTGACAAATTCTCAAATATTTGAACATTGAAACATTTGTTAGTTGTCCATTTATAAGGTATTTCAACAAATGCGATTTTGCTGATGTTCAAGACTTAAATTATCAAATGTTCAAATTTCTGGTCAGCAGTTCATCAACCAACCAGGAAAGGTTGGACAAACCATGCTGTGGACAGCTCTGGAGAGCGGAAACATGGTTGCTGTGCAGACTCTGGTGAGGAAGGCTGGAGCTGATGTGGAGATACAGGATGGGAGAGAGTGGACACCCCTGCAGTATCTCTGTCAGCTCAAGAATAGTCCTGCTGCTTCTGCTTCTGGTGATGATCTGCAACATCGTTGTCACATGGAAACTGTACGAGTGATCATCAAAGAAGGAAGAGGAGACGTCAATATCCGCGACCAGTATGGACAAACACCTCTTCACTATATCTGTCAGCTGAAAACTAACACTAATGATCAACATAGTGTCCACATGGAAACTGTACGAGTGATCATCAAAGAAGGAAGAGGAGACGTCAATATCCGCGACCAGTATGGACAGACACCTCTTCACTATATCTGTCAGCTGAAAACTAACAATGATGATCAACATAGTGTCCACATGGAAACTGTACGAGTGATCATCAAAGAAGGAAAAGGACACGTTAATGTTCCGGATCAGTTTGGACAGACACCTCTTCACTATCTTTTTAAATGTCAAACCTTAACTTTGGAGGAGATTAAGTGGATCATCACTAACGCTAAAGGTGATCTAACCCATGGTGAACAGCACAGAAGCACCCCACTGCACTATCTCTGTGCTTTCTCATGCCTTCAACTGGACACTGTAGAACTCGTGATCAATGAAGGTAAGGGTGACTTCAATAAAGGTGACGAACATGGAACTACACCATTTCATTGCCTAAGTGGAAATGAAAATGTTGAATTTGATGTAGTCCTCCTAATTGTTAACACAGCAAAGGGATTTCTCAATAAGCAAGATGACAATGGAATCACACCGCTACATGTTCTTTGTAAGGGAACACTTCACATTGAGGATGTTCAGACATTGATCAAAGAGGGAGACAAGGCCGACATGTACGGGAACACTCCACTCCACTTCCTGTGTAGGAGGCAAGGAATCAGTGATGAAGAAATACAACAGCTGAAGCAACTCCCTGAATCAAACATGAAGAAACAAAACAAGCTCGGGTGTACACCACTGGACTACCTCAATGATCAAGGTAATAATCCGCTATACAAAGTATGATCAGACCAATTTTTTTAACAAAGCTTAAAGCATTAGTGTCACATCTTGTTTTTAAAGACCATCAGGGTTTACGGTAAACATTAAAATATAAAGCTATGTAAATCATCAGTATATAAAGAGTCTAAAAGTATGAAGCAACATGTTGTAAACATTTTGACTATTCTTATCTCAAATTGTAAGCATTTAAGGTTTTATAGTAATCTTCAGTAATTGCAAAGTTTGAAATTCTGTTGAAGAATAGGAATAATTTACAAACAGAAAAGGGTATTCATTTATATTTTACAATAATCCAAATATTTCCAAACAATTTGGATTACATTGTGTCGAATGAACAAATCATGTTTGAGAGTTTGTTTAAACAAATTCTTTCTTTAAAGGGTCAGTAGCACCAATCATGCATAGTTAGAGAAGAAATTATAAAGATTCACATTGACGGCCATTTTTGTGTGAACACATTTAATTCATTTTGTCTAAGAAAAATGTATCACATGGCTGAACTTTACTTCATTCATTTGTTTTATTACTGCTTTTTTATTTGAAATTCAATGCCTATCAATAAAAACCATTTGTTTTCGTTTTCCTGGCAACGTGCTACTGACCACAATATTTCCACCTTTTCATTTTGCAGATGGCAGTCTACCCTGGACAGACGGGATGATAGACAGATCTGCTGCTGACCTGGTGCTGTGTAGGGTGAAACATGGGGACACAACGACCATTGTACTAGGTAAATAAGTAACTGTTGTTTTGAAGGCTGATTCCCTGCCACACTAAGACACAAGTGGGAAACGTGTGGTGTATCCATAGCAAGATACAATATTTATGATTTGCTTAAGCACAAGTATAATTGGGTACCTGGTTTGTAATTGATGACAATGTGACAGGAAACTACAGATAACCACAAAGCACTTTAAGTGGCTGCTTGTCTCCGTGTGGTGTATCTTGATAGAAGGTCGACATAACAGAACGAGAAAGTATACCTTCAGTGTCTAGTGTTATTTAAAAGTGGTACGACTATGATCTGATAAATGAGAATTCTGAAAACCAAAACTGTTGGTAATTGATTTTCATCGTGATTGCAAGTTATAGAACTTCATGCCTGTGATATGGATGGTAAAGGAGTTAATAAGTGGACATTTTAGATATGATTTATGAAAAATTAGCAAACGCTAAAAAACGTAACCTTTGAAAATTGTAGTCTTAGGAGTGCAATCATTCAATTACCTTATTTGGAATTTTAAGAACAATAGTATTGACAACAGTCTGAAATAAAATAAAATATCATATAATAAGGATTTATCAAAATATTGATTACCTCAAACTATACTTCAAACTCTCAACTTTATTTCAAATTATGTAAGTCTGAGTGTAGTTAAGCATTCAACATAACAGCATTTTGAGCTGGTCATAAGTTTATTCACACAAAGACGTGCGTTGAAGATCGTCAATTTACAAAAATTCACAGAAAGCTCTGTTTAGTACCATAAAATAATACTGATGCACAGAATAATAATGATGTGTGAAAACACTGAAACTTCAATGAAATATAGGGCTGATATAGCCAAGAATAACAACACTGATAGTGAAGGGAGCGTACGTAAAAGGAGTAAGGCTTTTGCCACTGTAGAGGAGACCAGGGTAAAGCGTGCCGTCGGGCCAAATTGACGATCGACTAATGGCGTGGTTTGTCAGTGCTTTGCCCCGAGTGATCTAAAATGTTTCTCTGCCCCGAGTGAAAAATGTTTCTTTGCCCCGAGTGATCTAAAATGTTTCTTTATAGTCAACACATTAACGTGCCCAAGTTATCAAGAATATCGTTAAATAGAATTGTAATTTTTATTCTTTACCTTTCCTGTATTTGATTAAAAATGAAGTTTAAAATTCCATCAAAGGAAGTTTTTGGATAAGAAGTTCTAAAATATCGGTCCATGACTTTTAAAAACATATTTGTCCTTCTTCGCATACTGAGCCTGGGTTTTTATTTTTTAATTTAGTTTCCATAAGGGTGCATCTGATCTTCATGGCAATTTAAAAAAACTTTTTTTTGCATGGTAATGGCTTATTATAGGTGCTTGACATATCACATTTAGGGCACCGCCTTTATCGAAATACATTTTGCATTCTAAACATGTTTATATGCCAAGAAAACACGCTTATGCAATTCATGTGCTGTTTTATCAGTGATGGGGAGACCAGGGCAAAGCGCGCCCCCTAACATATAAGCGAGTTTTCTTGGCATATTAACATGAAATGCAACTTGCAGCATGTCTTCGTCAGATAAACTATTGTATGACAAATGCTTTTTAACATACCATGCCTGCCTAAAGAGATATTAACCAAAACGTATTTCATTTGTTTCTCTACATATCTATCATTGCATTCAATTACATGCAATGATAGATATGTAGAGAAACAAGTGAACATGGAAAGGAGGCTTATTGCGACTCGAAATGTGGATAATATGCAAAAAATACCTTTAGCACAACAATGGCTGTACGAGGCAAAACAACACGGGAAAAGTGAGAATATGAGAAATATCAAGGATGTAGTCTTAATAACACTTAAACCTGATACTGATAGAAATGTCTTTTTCATGTTACAATTATATATTTATACATTTGAGAGAAAATACATACTTTATGGAGGTGTGTTTATCCTTTTTATTGGGGACGGCGCCGCTTGACAGACATATCAAATTTCAAGAATTTGAATTCTGGGGAAAAGCAAAGGGAAGTTAGTATAAATTCCAAAAGGAAGCAGCTATAAATGGGTTTTGGAGACCTCAAAATATAATACACATGACATGACAATGAGCTTAAATTATTTCTAAATATCAAATTAGAATACAAGATGATTTGTCTAATTGTTCTTTGTTTGTTATCCCCCGCCACGAAGATGAAGCTAGGGGGATATAAGTTTGGGCTCCGTCCGTGTGTCCGTCCGTCAATCCGTGTGTCCGTCCGTCCGTCCGTCCGAGTTAAAGGGGACAGCATTTCTCAGAAACTATTTAAGATAGGCTTAACAAATTTACTGTGTGTCTTGAGTGTATCAATGCCTTGAAGGAGTTCGAAAATCAAATCCGCGAAATTATTGTGTTATTGCCCTTTTTCCGTGTTTTTGGACTCTGTTCGAGGGTGTCATCAAAGGTGACAACTTTTCTCAGAAACTATTTAAGATAGGCCGCACCAAACTTGCTGTGTGTCTTCAGTGTGTCAATACCTTGATGATTTTATTTTTTGCGGAGTTATTGCCTGTGTTTGGTGTTTTGGACTCTGTTCGAGGATGTCAAAAACTATTTAAGATAGAATAACAACATTTGCACTGTGTCTTTAGGGTATTAATACATTGATGGAGTTTAAAAAATGAGGTAATTGCAATTACTTATTACAGAGTTACACCCCATTTAGGAAAATATTGGGAGCTTTGATGAAAACTTATTTGGCGGGGGATGTTGATGACCATGTCTTCTTGTTTAAACAATATGGGGAATCAGTTGGATGAAAAGAATGATAGGTAAAGAGTCTGATTGATTTTGAAAATTTGACAAACATCAATTACTATACTAAAATTCAATCTACATGAAGAGAATTATTGGAACTTTAAACTATGATTATTTATTAATATCTATATAATGATGATAACACTATAGTGTTCTAATAAAATTCACTCATTGCCCAATGCAATGTTGACAAATCTAAACATTATGATAAACGTTTTGAGACATCAAACTTATTCAACATATCTGGTTATAAATAATGTTTCAATATGAACACACGTAATATTAGGTTTTAAGTTAGTTTATTTTCTTTCGTATAAATCCCCGTATATTTGTAAGTCAGCAGAAGAACCGTAGATGATCATCATGCTACAGATACGACAGAAGACCATAGGAGGATATCAGGGAATAGGTTGTAGCATTAGCGGAGACATATACGCTGATGTGGCAGGATGGTAGATGATGGGCAGATGGTGTTTAATTTAGCTTGCAATTCTCATTAGTGATCAAAACGTTGATTTGTGTCATATTTTATTTTGTTTTAGTGCATGCAGTTTAATTGAATTAACAGTAGTTAACTAGTAAATATTACACACTAGGAAGGGTTTACTGTTAATACTTGAATATAGCTTGCCTTGAATAAACGCCGGGGTTACGCCACGTTGAAATAAATAATCACCTGCCTTGAATAAACGCCAGGGTTAAGCGACGTTGAAATAAATAATCGCCTGCGTTCAATAATCACCGGGTTTGAAGACAATTATTGAAATTTTAAAAATACACTTTGATAAATGTTTATAAAGTGAAATGGGGCCCGGCTATATGTGTCTTGTTCAATGGCTGCGTATTGAATAGGAAACCTTTGTCTAAGTCTAGGTCACCATTCAGCAATATTCACGCCATGAAATAAAAAGGGTAAAAATATTAATATAATTAAGGTACCACCATCACTTTGATATTGCCTGGACAATATTTGAATCTAGAATAAGTGTAGCATATATGCAACATAATAAGTTGGGGCCGACATTGTCCATTTCTTTTTTAATTCGGAGTACGTGCATGATGGAAAGAGCATTTTTCCTCATCTATTTTAAAGATCTTAGCGTTTTATACAATACTGAGTAAACGAGTCGAACTCAAGCCAACACCATACTACGTGACATTTGCATGATATTTTGAGTTCAAAAACTTTTAGTAAACATCTTTCTAGTATTGTTCCCGTAAAGATCAAAGGCGCCGCCCACCCTTTATTCCGCAATAAAGTATAGTTTTTGAGTGACGTCACGAAACAATGGGACATGACGTCAATAACAATCGGCTATGACGTCATTATCCCTGGCCCCAATCGAGGAGTTTCAATTCGCTGCCGAATGTGATTTATAAAATTTGCTTATTTTGAAGTAGAAATAGCTTTAAAATCGAATTAAAATCGACATACTAGAAAAGTAATAGAGTAGCCCTAACCATCATGTGTTTTGCAATAAAGTATAGTTTTGCCCTGAACTATTATAACGTCAAACAACTCGGACTTCGGCCTCGTTATTTAACTATAATAGTTCAGGGCAAAACTATACTTTATTGCAAAACACATGATGGTTAGGGCTACTCTATTTCTTAAGTAATAGCTGTTTAATTGTTCATAGCACTAGTCAAGTACAACACGAAAACGAAGCGGGCGGTCTCATTATATTCAAGGGATTGCCACAGTTGGCCTTGTATTTGTGTGTCTGATTATATATATGTAGGACTCGAATCCATGGCAGGCCTCAAATCCGTGGTGGATTTCCAAATCCATGGCGGATTTTCAAATGCGTGAAAAATTGCCGTACCTATCAAAAGCTGTGGCGGATTTTGTATTGATTGTGATGAGACATTTTCAGCTGGGTAGAATTGTTTTACAAACATTCAATTTATGTGTTTTCCTACATGGATCTAACTGTTTTATAGGCCAAAATTGGTCAATAAGTAACGCAATCGGTACAACAATATGTTCGCCACTAAATAAATATCTTTAGGAAATTAGCCCTTGGATTCTCGTTAGACTGACTTTTTAGCAGTTAGATATTTGTTGACTATCTTTTTTTAACCCTTGGATCCGTATCGACAATGTTTTAGGGTTAGTTTGTCTAGTGCAAGGGTCGGTAACGTATAGTGTAGATAAAGTGGCGAACGTATTGTACAGTGAACCTATAACGCTAACCCTAACCCTAACCCTAACCGTTAAGCAATCCCTTAATATGAATCCAAGGGCTAAAGTAGATATTTAGTATGAATCCAAGGGCTAAAGAAGATAGTTTCAGCCAATTTATGACTATAGAAGACAATTGCAATGCATTCAAGGGCTACAAAGGAGAGCTGATATTTTTCCAAGGCTTAAATAGACAGTATGACGGAAATAAGTAACATAATGCAATTGGTACTATGCTATCTCGGACGGGAAAAGCGGCTGAATTCTTTTCTTTCTGTTGAAAAATATCTTGCCTTCCCAATGAACATGCAACGGTTTCGTCAGGCGACGCGAACAGTTAGCGATTATGACGTCATCTGTCAATGACGTCACTTAACATGACGTCAATAACAATCAAACAATCAAACTCGCCATAGATTAGGAAATCCGCCATGGATTAGAGACCCGCCACAGATCTGAGTCCTACATATATACATTTAAAACAAAGTTACGTAAACGTTAATATAGTTTTATTTTCGTACTTCGCTGGTGAAAGTCTCCAATTGTTGACTAATTTACGGAAGGTCTCCAATAGTTTGTTGGACCGATGCCAAGAATGTTGCCGTCGTAATCAATGCGCTCGAACGCAACTGCCCGAATCCCGAGAAAAGTGCTGAAATCCAAAAGTGAGTGCAAAACTAATGGCGACTTGGACGTAACCGGCCAACAAGCATCGCAAAAGTTTATTAAAGTTTAAAGGGATATGTGCACGGTTATCTAACAAAAACGAAAATAAGGCATTTTAAACGCAAGAAACTGGAAATAAACCGCATGTTATGTGAAAAAATAAAAAATCCTATCTAAAACAGTGTTTAGAATGTACAATGCATATTACAATATTTAATAAGTTAAACAGACATAAAAGTTCATGGTTGTTTATTGAAACAAAGGACTAAAAACATCATCTTTATAAAAAGAATTATAGTTATTGTTGGACATAATGTCCTGATTATTGGATAAATGTTTTTCTCCTCATATTAAATGCTTATGTAATGATACCGTTAAGTTGATATACGATTATACTATTTATACCTAATAACGAGATTATATGATATATACTAAATTTGTTTTTGTTATTATCTCTATCGAATGAATTTTTAATCACCAAAGTCACGGAATGAATTTTTAATCACCAAATTCAAATGTCTCTTAATGTCTTAACTAAATGCTAGGTATTCAATTATTACTTAGTAAGTACTACATATGAATTCTTATGTCATTTCTAATTATCTTTTAATACATTTCTTAAAGGGACATTAGCACGTTTTTTGATGATTTTTATTTTTATTTTTTCACTGATAATTGTAAGTAAATGTTAAATTTATTATTTTGACAGTATCAAAAATCTCATTACACAAGCCAATCATCCACAGTCAGAGGACAAAGTATGAAGATTCACATGAAATCCATTGGCGGCCATTTAGTGTGAACACCTTTAATTCAGTTTGTGTAAGAAAGGAATCGCATGACTAAACCTTACGTGATGTATTTGAATTATTACTGCTCCATTTAGTTTAAATACATTGTCTTTCAAGTGGAACCAATATTTTTTTTATTTTCCTGAAATCACCTTATATTCCCCCTAAAAACGTGCTACTGCCCATTTAAATTAAGATTTTTCTCTTAATCATGAATGATAATTCAAAAATAGGATATGGTACACGCTAATTGCTTCGTATTTGTAATTACGATTGAGGGTGTTCTTGTTTCTTTTTATTTAAGCGTACTACTTCCAATTAAGGATATATATACTTATGTCCATTTCCCAAATAGGATTATCCTTTCTTAGTTCTGATGTTTATTATTCACACACACAAAAAGAAAGGTTGCTCTATTTATTGCAAACAAATGACATAATAAAACTTTTAAAATATAAAAAAACTATCAAATGAAATCAAATACTTGACAGGGGAGTGTTTGAAACTAACAGTCAAGAAGATCATGAAATACATTATAGAACATAAGTCGCAATTAGTTTTGCACATGAAAAGTTTGGTTGTGGCGATCATTTTTGCAGCAGGAACTCGTTTACTTAAACTTTGTTTTAAGTAGGAGAAAGTCCTCAAACTGGCCATTAGTTTTGCACGTGGGCATGTTTTCGACCTAACGGCCTCAAACATGCTCCACGTGCAAAACTAATGGCCAGTTTTCGAACATTCTCCTACACGTTCAATGTATACTGGGTTTCTGAAAGTGTCTGGGTTGTGGCTGTCCCGTAATGAAGTATAATCATGGTAGAGGAATTTTACAGCAGTAGATTTGATATATATATTGACTGCAGGCACTGTTCCTTGACCGACGCCATCTTTGTTAAATTTACGATTAAAAAAATCTCGAGTTGCATCACCTCCTTTGCTGTCATAATTTTTGACGGATTTTTTTAAACGATTTTTTGTGTGCTGCGATCTTTAAGTGAAAGGCAAATGAATAAAATGATCAATTTACCAAGTTTCGAACGATACGAACGTTTAGTGAAACAGGGGCCAGGGTTTTAGTAGTTCGTCGAATACATACATGTAGATTGTAAATGAAAATGTTTTATGTTTGCAGTACAATCTGTTCTAAATATGTTCAACATGTATTTATCACATAGCTCGCTAAACAAAGATGAAAACATTTGTAACCATATATCCAAAATAAATCTCTTAAAAAGTAATACATGTATATGTCTATGAAATTATGAAATATATGAATTACTATTATGAGATATTATTAATTTGTTTGACGAAAGCCTATATTTGGTGAATTTCTGAAAACTACACTTCAAAATGATAAAAAAAGCATGCATGTTTGTTTTCTAAATGATTTATAATCTATTTAGAGATTAATTATTATATCAATAATGAAGCAACTATTTTAGATACCATGTTTGAATAGTACGATGTTTTTTTAATGGACAATCAGTTTTACAATTTACCTTTTTTTGTAAAATTTAGCGGTTAACTATATCCTAAAAACATTTTAATTGTTAGATATTTTATCACCAAACTATTTGAAACATGTTTTAGATGTCAGTTGTGCCTATTTCGGCAACCTATTTCAACAGTTATTGCTGTTTTTTGCCGAACGCGATTGAGAAAGCAGCAGAATTATTTGTCAGTTTGTCAACCATTAAAGTTTTTATTTATTTTGCTACTTTTAAAATATATAGTCACCAAAGTATGCAAATCTGTAAAATAGACATTTCAAGTTGCCATTTGTATATATTCCGGCAACACAATTTCAATAACATATTACGCCGATAATTGATCTTATTTACAAACCGGGACTCAAAGCTCTGAGAAAGCAGCTGAATCATCATTCATTTGTCAGCGATCAAACTTAAAATGTATTTGTGCAAGTATTGAATATTTTGTCATCAAAGTATTTGAAACAGTAAAATAAATATTTCAAGATGCCAATTGTATGAATTTTCACCAATGTTTTATACAAATAATTCGTATTTCGCAGACCGTGACTCCATCTTGAGAAAAAAACTGATTATGTAAATTCGAGTGGCAAACAGAATTATATTTTTTTGTGCAATTATCAAATATTTTTACATAATTGTATTCAAAATATCAAAATATAGATTTTAAGATGCCATTTGTATAGTTTTTATAAGAACAATTTGTTCTATGCTTAACGTAAATGGATCCATTTTGAGACCGACTCTCGGCAAAATCAGCTGTAGATCAAACATTGTGTTTTGCCGGATAAAACAAAATTTATATTTTTTGTTCCAATGATCGATAATTTTGTCATAGAAATATTCAAAATACTGAAATAAACATTTCAAGATATTATTTGTATATGTTTGGATAACAAAATTTGTTTAGTCACAGGATAATCAACTCTAAAATATCAGACATTTTTTTGGTTTGAGCGGTTGAACTAATTTTCAAAATATAGATATAATTATCAATTATTTTATCATAAAACTACTTAAAATATAAAAATAAACATTTTGATATGCCATTTGTTTATGTTTTGGTGAAAATTTTCTTTTATTTGATGAACTCTGAAATTAGCCATTTTGTTTTTACTTTGCGCGGTTGAACAAAGTTTTAAAAAATCTTGGCAATTACCAATAAAACTATCATCAAAATGTTTGAAATATCAAAATAAAGATTTTAAGATGCTATTTGTACGTGTTTAAATAACAACAAACATGTTTATTCCAGGCCGGGCGATGATTCTCAACTCACAGAAAGTACACAGAAAGCTACAAGTGGAAGATTTTGGACGGGAACTGAACAACATGGCGTGGTGGGGAGAGAGAAACACTCCGGGTCAGTTCAAGACGTTCAGAGGGACTTGTAGCAGTCCGCTCCCCCTCCCTCTCCCTCCCTCCCCCCTCACGTCTCCCTCCTACTGGGAGAATCTATCTACACTGAGGTGGGGGAAGGAAGGCATGTTCCCCATACTGGAGATGGGGGTGGTGGAGGGAGAGAGCAACATGGACGAGGCGGACTGTGTTTCTGTTCTCCCCGGCGGGGTCGGCGTGTCTGTGTGGGACTGGTGTCCCCATCACCCCGGCCAGCTCTGTATCCGGGTGATGAGGAGAGGTCAGGAGGAGTGGTTGTGGAGGGAACATCAGGTTGGTGAGTGTGTCTCTCTCCCCCTCCCCACATTTGGTAAAGAGCTCACCTTCACCTTCGGGTTGGTGCTGGATGTGGGGAGGGGGAGGGTAGCGTTCCTAGACGTGGGGAGGGGGAAACTCTTGTGTAAATTAGACCTGAAGTTCACCCAGCAGGTTTTCCCCATGTTTTACGTTACTCCAGCCACCCGCCGCTGTGATAGAAGAATGAGACTGGTCAGCGGGCGCGAGATCTCCGTCACTGACCAGAAAATACAACTCATTCAGCAGGCCTTGTCAGATTGAATATAGTTAGTTTATCTTGTTTTTATATGTTGTGAATTTGTAAATAATAACAAGTTAGAGTTAGATCAAAATTACATAGAGAATACTAAACGAATGGTAATGTGATAACATTTTTAAGCAACGAGTGTATAGAATTGGTATCAGACGAACGAAAGTGAGTCTGATACCAAATTCTATTCACGAGTTGCTTAAAAATGTTATCACATTACCATGAGTTAAGTATTTTATTTATTACTCAACCCTCATATCAATATTTACGTAAACAAATCGCCAAAACAAGAATCAGCTGACTTAGAACAGTCGGGGAAACCAGCGTATGAACTTCCATGAGTCCAAATAAAATAGTTCGATATTGTTTTAATGTTTACACATATCATAAACCTATAAACATGATACAAAGTATATTGGTAAGCAATATTTAATTATCAAAAGATGCATTGATAAAATAAACAATAAGAAGCAACGACAACTGTCAACACATCATGCACTCACAAAGTGACGTCATCAGATCGCCAAGTGACGTCATCGGAATGTGTCCTGTTTCTAGGTCACGCTATGTAGGCGAACAGTGTCATTGATTGAATTTGATTACATGGACATGAGTTACAGAAAGTGTTGATAGGAACCGGGAGATAGAACTTGTGTAAAGGTACGATAACATGTTTGGATTGTGTGCTTGTGGAAGGGAAAGGTTATGATGGCATCGGAGCAAGTAAACAGTCGGAGCGCCATGTTAATGTTACGGTAGGCAGATGAGGCAATGTAATGAACAGTGTAATACCTGTGTACTCACAGAGGGCTGATGCCTTCATATCGGAAGTGTCTGGTTTGTTGACAGTCGTGTGGCTTCCGGTTGCGCTTGCGCAACACGTATGGATGTGGAACAATAGGAATATTTCGGCTGATTTCGTGACGATCACTCGGAATCGGTCAAGTCTGCCGTTGTGTTTGGAGGGACTATATCGTGCGAGCGTATGAAGGCTGTAATAGGGCTGACTCGCCTATATAAGGTCGGCACTGCTTTTGGACTGATACACGTGTTTGAGATGGGGCCACCACGAAGTTCGTTACTCCGGTTACTCATTTATGCACTCATTTTTCTGGTCAGGTAATTTAGTACTGTCAGTCACATCGTTTAGTTTATCGTTTTCTAGCATTAGTCATGTAACTGTTTGCTAAGCAGTGTGTCTTGAATGTGCGTTAGACGCTTAGCGTTGTGTTTAGCCATGCTTTCGGACCACGTGTGTTTTTGGTCCGCCATCTTTGTTGGACATGAACTGTGGTCATATTTTAGTATTTGCTAAAACTTGTTCGTGCAGACCTTTCGAGCTGAACGCTCTTGCCTCTTGACCAGAGTAGTATTTTTCTTCTCCTGACTCGTCTTTCACATTTCCATAGCACTTTTCGAGATACTTAAACATGTCACAGTAATAATCACAATATTATATCATACTTCACATTATCATAGTAACTTGAGTTATATAACATGGCATAGTAATAAGCACAATATTATATCATATTTCACCTTTCCATAAGTAACTTGAGACATATAACATGTCGTACTGATAAACTCAGCTTTGTACCATCTTACTGTATCACATTTCACATTTCCATACGTAACTTGAGACATATAACATGTCGTACTGATAAGCTCAGCTTTGTACCATCTTACTGTATCACATTTCACATTTCCATAAGTAACTTGAGACATATATCATGTCGTACTGATAAACTCAGCTTTGTATCAGCTTGTATCGCATTTCACCTTTTCATAGTCACTTGAGACATGTTTTGTTGAAGCTTTAAACTTTGTATAAGTTTGTCAAGACCTGACCATATTTTGGAATTATGATTTTTGTACAACTGTGCCGAGGTGCACATATGTTCTGAGGGTTTGTTTTGGAAATTGTAACATGGTGTGTTAATAGTCATTGTTTTGGTACATGTTTGCCAGGATACACAAATCTAGACACGCTTTAAGATACATAACAACTTTTCGTTGGTAACTGCAACCATATACCGTTTTGATATACTGAAAGTACGTTTTGAGACCCGTAACATGTTTGCTTTATAACCATCATCACTTTGTATCAGTTGTCAAGACACTTACACCTTGAAGGAACGTAACAAGACATGGTAGAAAACTGTAACTGCGAATAAGCTTATTGAGACATATATTTACAGTTTTGAAAGCATACTTTGAAACTTGTGGCACTTCTCGTTAACCCTTGTTACCTTTGAGTAAGTTTGTCAAGATACAGTGAATTTGTTGAGTGGCTATAAGTGCTCCGTAATCCTGAAGTATATCAAGTATTATATTGTGACCGTTTGAACCACTTGAGGTGGCCAATGAAACTTTGACTCTTGAAGCATATGACATGTGTTGAATAAATATGTAGAGCAGACTTTTGTGTTGTTGTCTTCTTTTGCATGCGAAAGTTTGTTTGAAGGTGACATCTCCTTGGTACTCACACACACAAGTTTAAGGTTAAACCTTTATGTGAGAGCAGGAATTCGTATTCCTGGGGCGGGTAAGAATAAAGATATTTCTCACATTGGCGTCGTCAGCAGGATAATTCGTCGCATTTAAGGACGAAAGTTGTGTGTACGAGTCCAGGTGGTTTAGAACTTTCAGAACAGACTTCTCGCATTTGGTAAGATATGTTAAGTTAGGTAAGATTAAGTTAGATATTTAAGTTAAGTAGGTAGATTAGTTAGATTAGTTAGATTAGGTAGGTTAGGTAGATTAATTTAGATAAGTTGTGACTGACAGTAAGGTATTATTTTTGTTTTTTTGTTTTAAGAGTGCGGAGTAACGACCTTCATAGGTTCATTTTGTTAACATTAATATTTGGCACCATGCAGTATTAGCCTTTAGTTTTTTATATATATACATATAGTCTGGTTAGGTTAACGGTTAGTCTTATAATTTGATAGAGTAGGTTAGTTTGTTAGACATAGAATAACAGAAATAGGCTTTGTTATATTTAATTAGTATTTGATAAGCACATAGGTAAAGATAAGCACATAGGGTCTTTGACAGTTTGATTAGTCCAGTCCGTGAGATTGGTCGGTAGTCTGTGAGGTTTCTTAGTAGTGAACAGGGAAGTCATTTTTGTAATGTTATTTTTCCGATGTTGGTGTCTATTGAATGGATAGATCTAGCATAGCAACGCTCACAACATCGTACGTGTCCTCTGTGGCTTTGATACGGTGTTTCCCTTGTAGTTGGCTAGTTCTCTGCCCAGTTCAGGTGTTTCCCTTCTAGTTGGTTAGTTCCCTTCCCAGTTTAGGTGTTTCCCTGGTGGTTGGGTTTTCTCCGATGGTTAAGTCCATTGAATGGATATAACCGATATACCGATTTCCATCCACTACGACTAATTTGGCAAGACGTCCTGTGTGCGCCGCTAGTCTGTTAGCTGTAGTCTGTAGCTATTAGGATTTTCCAGTATGGCTTCTGGAGAAGATAAGTCTGACCAATTCTGTTGGCCGGAGACACTCGGTTCTCAGACTCCTAGAACTTACAGTAGGGCACGGAATTTGGCAGCTTCAACTCCTAGGGGTAAGGACATGGTAGATGAGGGGAGGCCAGAGACTTTAAGTAGTACTTTGTTGCCGGAAGTGTTTACTGGGGAGAAGATGGAAGAGTGGCAAGACTGGGTAGTTACTTTCGAGATGTTCGCGGAGCTGAATGGGTGGAGTGAGGTGCAGAAGGCACGGTTTCTGGGAATAAGACTTACAGGAAGGGCTCGTAGAGTGTATTTTGACCTGGCACCTGAGACTCGTAATCAGTATGTTTTGGTGAAAACAGCCCTGACTAACCGTTTCCGTCCCACTGGCACTCAGGCTTTGGCTTTGGTCGAATTTCATGGTAGGGGTAGACAGACCGGGGAAACCTATCTTGATTTTGCTGTAGCTCTCCGCAAGTTGTGTCATACTGCTTTTCCCGGCCTTAATACGTCAGCTAGGGAGACGATTTGTGTTAATGAGTTCGTCAATAAGCTGGGGAATCGTGAGTTGAGGTTAAAGATGAGACATACTAAGTTAAAGACCTTAGATGAGGCAGTGAATTTTGCTACAGAGTGGGAGGCTATTGAAGTGGCTGATTCTGGAAATTGTAGGCTGTTACAAGCTACGAACGAGGTGGAGGCGAGTGCTAAGACTTTTTGTAAGGAAATGGTAGAGGGGCTTTGCCAGCAGATTAGCCAGCTTAGGGCAGAGATAACTGCTATTAAACATAGTCAGGCAGCAGCTACTAGTGGTCCACCTCGGAGAAAGTGTACGTTTTGCGGAAAGGATGGGCATTTAGTTGAGGATTGTTATAGAAAGAAAGGAGCATGTTATGTTTGTGGGGAGCAAGGACACTTAGCCAGGACATGTGGGTCAAGGTCATCAGGGAATAGGTCTGGTTCTCGGGGGCACCCAAACTAATGCAGGCTGCCAACGAGACCCCTTTGTCAGCCGATAGGGATGAAGCTAGTCCTAGTGTCACTTCAGGGTCACCAAGGTATTTGAATTGTCCGCAATATTTTGTTACGGGGCGTTTGAATGATATTTATGCACAGTTAATGGTAGACAATGGGGGCGGAATTAGTTTGATTAGTGAGACTTTCTATAATCGTCTAAGGCCCGGTCCAGTGATTCAGCCTTTTGATGCAACCTTGAGTGGTTTAGGAGATGGAAATTTGCAGACATTAGGTCTCGTGCAGTTGTCTTTGACTTTGGGTAAGAATAGAGTGACTTGCTATTTTGCCGTAGTTCGGGGTTTGCCCTATGATGGATTTTTGGGTGCCGAGTTCTGTAAGAGATATGGAGTTACGGTGGACATGCATAAGAATAGGCTGAAGTTAGCCTCAGGTAGTAGTGTTCCTATGCAGGAAGTTAGCAAGGCTGTGCAGTTTGGTGTCCGAACTTATGAGTCCGTGGTTATTCCCGCTGGTCACGAGATGGTGTTTTCATCAAGGTTAGATGGGGATTTTAGTCGTGAGGGTTTGATTGAAGGTCAACCTAGCTTTGAAAGGTCAAGTCAGATTATGATAGCTCGTGTTGCAGTTCAGCCAAAGGCTAACATAGTGCCTGTTAGGGTGGTTAATGCGACTAGTTCGGATTTAACCATTTCTAAGGGTACACAGATTGGAGTATTTACGGAGTTAGTACATCAGAACCAGGTTAAGCCTTCGTCAGTTCCTGATAAGCCTAACTTTGATAGTTATAAGGTAGGGGATCTCCCGTTAGAGCATAGGCAGAAGTTAGACGTTTTGTTGGCTTCCTACTCAGAAATATTTTCTACAGGGTCACATGACTTAGGTAGAACGGACCGTGTCCAACATGAGATTCGGACAGGAGATGCTAAGCCAATTAAGCAGGCCCCTCGCAGGTTACCCTATCATAGACAGCCAGAAGTTAGGGAGTTGGTAGAACGTATGAGACAAGATGGGATAATTCAGGACTCTGAGTCGCCATGGGCTTCGCCTATTGTTTTAGTCACTAAGCCAGATGGTTCCACGAGATTTTGTGTGGATTATCGCCGTTTGAACGATGTTAGTATCAAACTGGCCTACCCTTTACCCCGGATAGACGATTCGTTAGATCAGTTGGCAGGGTCGTCCTGGTATTCCTCGTTAGACTTGGCGTCGGGATATTGGCAGGTGGAGGTATGCCCCGAAGATAGGGATAAGACAGCCTTTGCTACTTTAGGGGGGCTCTACGAATTTAATGTCATGCCATTTGGTTTGTGTAATGCTCCTGGGACTTTTCAGAGATTGATGGATTGTGTTTTGGCAGGTTTACAGTGGAAAATTTGTCTCGTCTACATCGATGATATCATAATCTATTCTAAGACGTTTGAGGAACATCTTGATCATTTAGCGCAAGTTTTAGATAGACTTAGAGAAAATGGGCTAAAAATTAAACCTGCCAAATGTACTTTTTGTGCTAGGGAAGTCTCGTATCTGGGGCATAGAGTTTCCGGGGAGGGTGTATCTCCTAATCCTAAGAAAGTTTCAGCAGTAAAGGAGTGGCCGAACCCACAGTCTGTGTCAGAGATTCGGAGTTTTCTCGGACTGGCTTCCTATTATAGGAAGTTCATTCGGGATTTCTCCCGTATCGCTAAGCCTCTGACTAGGTTAACAGAGAAGGGAGTGAAGTTCGAGTGGAGTGAGGCATGTCAGGAATCTTTCAGTAGGTTAAAGGAGGCTTTAGTATCAGCACCAGTTCTAGTCTATCCTGACTTCACTAAGGATTTCATCTTAGACACCGATGCCAGTAACGAAGGGCTAGGATATGTTTTGAGTCAGTTGGTAGATGGTAAGGAAAGGGTCGTAGCGTATGGTAGCCGTACTTTGTCAAAGCCTGAAAGGAATTACTGCGTCACTAGACGTGAGTTACTCGCTGTGGTTGAAGGGACAGCTTATTTTCGTCATTTCCTGCTAGGGAGAAAGTTTCTGATTCGAACAGACCACGGTTCTTTGACCTGGCTTATGAGATTCAAAGAACCGGAAGGACAGGTAGCCAGATGGCTAGAGGCTTTAGCTCCGTATGATTTTGAGATTAAACATAGGCCTGGGCTTAAACATAATAATGCAGATGCGTTGTCTCGTTTGCCCTGTCGTCAGTGTCATAGGGTGGAAGTGTTGGCCACTGCCGTTCAGTCACCGTTAGAGCAGGCTCAGAGAGAGGGGTTAGGATTCTTATATCAGGCAGTTGAGTCTAGTCAGATTTCTCTTGTGTCTCGTCCCGTCACTAAGTTTGTTGAGACTTTGCTCGATCAGTGGGATTCTTTGAAGATCAGTAATGGGGTTCTTGTTAGACAGTTGGAAGGTACTGGTAAGATGCAGGCAGTGATCCCTGCACATATGGTGAACGAGGTGTTAGGTGGCGTTCATGAGTCTGTCGCAGGTGGAGGACATCTTGGGATCAGAAAGACTATTTCTAAGGTCAGAGCTCGGTATTATTGGCCAAAGTGGAGGAAAGACGTAGAGATTTGGGTAAGATCTTGTGAAGCTTGTGCTCGTAGAAAGGCTCCCATTCCCCGGCCGAAGGCTGGTTTACACGGTTTTACGTCAGGTTACCCATTTCAGCGGATTGCTATCGATATCTCCGGGCCGTGGCCTATATCTAGAAGTGGAAATAGGTATATTTTGGTCGTGCAAGATTATTTCAGGAAATGGGTAGAAGCTTACGCTATTCCTAACCAGGAGACTGAGACTGTGGCTAGAAAACTTGTGGACGAGTTTGTGTGTAGGTTCGGTATGCCAGGGACTTTACATTCTGATCAGGGAGCTAATTTTGAGTCTAAAGTTTTTCAGGCTATGTGTGTGGAGTTGGGAATTAAGAAGACTCGTACGACCCCATATCACCCTATGAGTGATGGTTTAGTGGAGAGATTTAACAGGACTTTGTCTGAGATGCTGAGCCAGTATGTTCAGGATGACCAGCGCGACTGGGATCTCCACCTCCCTAAGGTGCTGATGTCTTTTCGGTGTGCAGAGCAGTCTTCTACCGGGTTTTCTCCTAACTATCTTGTTTTTGGCAGGGAGGTCACCTTACCCGTTGACCTCGTTTCTGGTTCTCCAGTGGAGGAAGAGACCACAGTGCCTAGATATGTTAGAGAGATGAAGACAGGATTTCAGAAAGCTTTTCAGTCGGTGGCATGTAGTTTAGAAGCCAGTCATAAGAGGCAGAAGTTTCATTATGATAAACAAGTTAAGGAACAGTCGTTAGCTGTAGGCGATATGGTCTGGCTACATTACCCTAGAGTAAAGCGAGGACGGTCAAGAAAGTGGTCTCGACCTTGGGTAGGGCCTTTGCAGGTTGTGAAGGTAATTAATCCGGTGGTAGTAAGGATTAAGGGCAAGGTAAATGGTCGTGTACGTCGTGAAGTGGTGCATGTCAACCGTCTTAAGAAGTGTAAGGCTGGAGTCTCTCGTTCCTTAGAATAGGGGGTGGATGCTGAAGTTCCTGCAGATATGACAGCTGTTAGTCATGTGATAGAGTCTGTTAGTGACGAGGTTTCTGGAGATATAGGGCCTCAGGTTAAATTTTATGCTAAGACCCAGGATCCCTGTTGCTAGGGAGCCTGTGCTTTCAGTGATTGAGGAGGTTCCCGATGAGTCCGGGACTGGTGGTGTTCTCGCCGAAAGGGACAACTCTCAGGTGTTTGCATTTGAGAGTTCGGAAGGTTTGGCGGTATCTGGGAGTTTAGGCTCTTCCAGTGTGCGGTCAAGCAGTGACTCCTCTCCTGAGGAGGCTTCTGTCGGTTCCTCTGTTTTTGAGGAAATATATACACTTTTATTCCTCCAAAGGAGAGTACAAGGAAATGCGAGAAAGTTAAAGAACAATTACATTAGGAGAATAAACGCGAGAATTGCCTAAGCATTACAAGTAGCGTAGAGTCCATCAATGACAGTCATTGAGTACATCTCAGTCTCTTCGTCAGAGAGAGGCACTGGAGGACGGCAGGACAGCAGGCTGCACACCAAGTCAAGGTCAGATCTGTTGTGTAGTTCAACGCTCAGCTCTATTGGCCCGACGTTTGCAAGCTCACACCAGAGTTGATCTCTGGACTCACAGGATACATCACAGGATGTCAGAGTATGAATCAGGAAGTCTGCACAGATCTCTCCACACTTATCACAAGGGCCGTTTACACGATAAGGACGCCACAGGGCACATATTCGCACTATGAAGAGGCATTGGTATTTCAATAACGGATGACTTTTGGCGAGGAGCCAAGCTGGGTGTGGTTCTATTGATGGATGAAGAGCTCTAAAATGTCTGAGGTCAGGGTCAGTTGACATCCGTTGCAGCCAGGACGATTTCTCATAGTTCATGACAGCTTCTTTTACAACTTTCTTCCATGAGGGTTGAGACATAAAGATACTAGTGGAGATGAAGTTATCAATAAAGGGCATCAGTTTGTATTTTTCAAGGAGATTGAACATGTCTGGGATGAAACCAAATGCTGTCCTGAGTATGCAATTTCTATATGCGAAAAGGCGTGACATGAAGAGATTGAAGCACAGTAGGTGTTTCTTGCTGTTACACAAGGAACCTAGAAAGAACAACTTTCTTGTATCGATTTGAGATTCAGCAGAGTGCCAACCAATAAGAGAGTTGCATATATCAGATCTAGTTGTTTTGGGTAATCCCTGGCAGATTTTTAAGCAAAATCGTTGTGCCCTTTCAACAGTGAGGATGTCACTTTTTTTCAAGTTTGTCCACAGTTCACAGCCAAACAAGGCTTTTGGCACACAAACAGACTTTACAAGATTTGAACTTGTGATTGGGTTCAAGCCACAATTGTGAACTCCAGATTTCATTAGCATTACTGTTGTTGACTTCATCTTTGAACTTGCTTGTGCCGTTCGAGTATCGTTATTTAGATGTGAGTTTAGGAGAATACCGAGATGCTTGGTATTTTCCACAACGGGCAGCTTCTTTCCATACAGTACTAAGTTACATGTGGTCTTTTTTGTAGGATTGAAAATCAACACGTTGCTCTTTGTAGGCGAGAATGTGAAGTGCCATTTGGCACTGTAGTTCTGGCACTCTGTAACCATGGATTGGAGATGTGCTGTAATAGGACTCATCAGGGAGATATCGTCTGCTTGAGTTGGAGCAGCAAGGTGAAGGTCCAAGACAAATGCTCCCTTCTTAAGGTTTGAAAGGTTTGACAAGAGCTCGTTTACATATACTAGATAGAGTTTGGCTGAAAGAACACTTCCTTGTCTCACTCCACGGTCGAGTTGAAACCAGGATGAGAAGTGATTATTAGCTAGAACACAACTTTCCATTCCCGAATAGGTGTTGCTGAAGATGCGCCACAGACCAGGATGAATGTTCAACTGCTTCAACTTCCATAGTAGTCCATGATGCCACACTGTGTCGAAGGCTTTACTGCTGTCGAGAAAGACCACCTTCAGAGAGTCACCCCGTTCCCTATAGTGGTGAATTGTCTCCTGTAGAAGAAATGAGGCATGAAGAGATGAGAGTCCCTTTTGAAATCCGCATTGTTGAGGATCAGGAAAGTCAGTAGAATCTTGAAATTGTGGGATTCTTTTCGCTATGATATGTTCAAAAAGTTTTGAAATGACGGGTAATAAGGTTACTCCTCTGTATGAGTCCGGAGATGTCCTTGATTTGCCTCCACCTTTGTAGATTGGGACGATGACACCCTTTTTCCATTTGGATGGAATGATACCTGTGGTGATTATTCTATTAAAAAGTTCAGAGAGATAATAGTATAGGGTTGAACCTCCGTGTTTTAAATGTTCATAGAATATTCCATCGAATCCACTAGCCTTGTTATTTTTCAGTGATTTGCAGAGATTGCTAACCTCAGACTGAGAGGTCAGAAGGCTTTGCACGTTGATTTGCATGGCTGAGTTGCATCTTCTCAGTTCCTCAACTCGGTCTTCAATGTTATTTTTGAAGGTTTGATCAAAGTGATTGTCTGTTCCTTTGCTGAATATTGTCTTCATGTGACCAGCGAGTGCTTGACATATTTCCATGGAGTCTGAAGTGTCCACCCGGGGCTATTCCGGACAGAAGTGTTGAGTCAGAAAGTGGGTCTAGTATATCTGTAGCACCGGCTGGTGTAGACTTTGACTTTGAGACCAGTAGTGGGAGTTCGTTTAGTGGATTCAGGGGTGAGTTCCCCGTTTCAGGTAACTCGGGCTCAAGTTCTGGGGAATTAGCAGTTCCGGATAGAAGGGTTATGACAAGAGTTGGTCGTCAAGTCCGTCAGAATCCTAGGTACCGGGATTTCGTTCGGTAAGACGTGCCGTCAAATTTATAGAACATATGAAGTAAGGTTAAAATCTTTCCTTGAGATTGTTCGAGTCACAGAATGAGCTGATACAGGATGTGAGGGGGGACGCCTTCTGTGTGCTAGACATAAATGTGTGAGTGAATCTTTCAGATCTGTGACTGGCAAACTCGGATTGATTATTCTTTTTGTACCAGCTACCATTTGTTGAACCCCCTCTTCCGTGAATTACGTTTAGTTCTGGTTGGATATGATTTAATCAGAAGTTAGATTGGTCTGAGTTAGATGTAAATAGTTTGTTTTTATGACTTCGTTGGATTTCATGATATTGCTTGAAACCAACAAAGTACCTGGGTCTGATTAGTTTGTAGTTCTTGTGTGGAGATTTGAGTCTTTATGCTATGTTTTTACGAGAAGTGATATTTCGATGTGCTTGCTAGTTTTGGAAACTTTCACTTCCTTGTTCAAAGCTATAGAGGCAGTAAGGACTTTTGAACTTTTACGTGAAATTGCTTCATTTAAAAGTTTTGCATTTGTTGAGTATTTCTGATTTTTGGCTTTTGTATGAGATCGTCTCATATGAAAGTTTTTGTTGCTCAGAGTATGACTTTGACTTTTATGTGAAATGGCTTCATCTAAAAGTTGGTATTTGTTTAGAATTTCTGATTTTTAACTTTTGTGTGAGATTGGCTCATATGAAAGTGTTGCTTGTGTAGGGTATGATTTGTTTGACTTTTATATGAAATTGTTTCATCTAAAAGTTCCATATTTGTGAAATGTAAATAATTTTGACTTTGATATGAAATTGTTTCATATTGAAGTTCTTGTCTGTTATACGTGATTCTTGATTTTCATATGAATTATGTCATGTGGAGATTTGGGATTTTTGACTTTCCATGTTATGTCAGTTGAATTGTTTAGTTTTTGTAGTCATGTTAGTTAGGGTAGGATGTAATTTATTATTATAGTATTATTCTACTGCATGGTGCTGCTTTTGGTGGCCCCTTTTCAATATCAAACACGTGGCACATTTTTTTTTTTTTTTTTTTCTTTCTTTTCTTTGCTTTATTTTCATTTATTATGATTATTAGTTTAATTTCTGCTCTACAGGTGTTGGATATGTGAATATCCGTGGGTTTTGTGTACTGGTATTTTTGTATTTTTTTGTGTAAAATGTTTTTATTGTTTGATAGAGTGTATTTTTCTTTGTGGTGTGACTGACATAGAAACTTATATTGTGACAATAATTACTATGAGTGTGACCATTGAACTCTTTTTGAGGGGCTTAGGGCAACTGTATTTTGTACTAGCCCATACTGTAACTGGATAGGAACTCCTGTATTCCGCTGGTGGACTGATCTGAGATAAGCTCCTGTGTTTGACCTATGGACCATCTGAGATGAGCTTTTGTGGAGCTCTTGTGCACTGAGATCTAATATAAGCTTCTGTGAACTGTGATTAAATATAAAGCTTCTGTGAACTGTGATTAAATATAAGCTTCTGTGAACTGAGATTTAATATGAAGCTCCTGTGAATGGTGATTTAACTTAAGCTCCAGTGAACTGTGGTCCAATACGAGCTCCAGTGTACTACCGTGGACGGTGAACATGTGTATGATGTGGAGGGACGCCCGGAGGTCGTCTCTAAGAGGGGGGCAATGTAATGAACAGTGTAATACCTGTGTACTCACAGAGGGCTGATGCCTTCATATCGGAAGTGTATGGTTTGTTGACAGTCGTGTGGCTTCCGGTTGCGCTTGCGCAACACGTATGGATGTGGAACAATAGGAATATTTCGGCTGATTTCGTGACGATCACTCGGAATCGGTCAAGTCTGCCGTTGTGTTTGGAGGGACTATATCGTGCGAGCGTATGAAGGCTGTAATAGGGCTGACTCGCCTATATAAGGTCGGCACTGCTTTTGGACTGATACACGTGTTTGAGATGGGGCCACCACGAAGTTCGTTACTCCGGTTACTCATTTATGCACTCATTTTTCTGGTCAGGTAATTTAGTACTGTCAGTCACATCGTTTAGTTTATCGTTTTCTAGCATTAGTCATGTAACTGTTTGCTAAGCAGTGTGTCTTGAATGTGCGTTAGACGCTTAGCGTTGTGTTTAGCCATGCTTTCGGACCACGTGTGTTTTTGGTCCGCCATCTTTGTTGGACATGAACTGTGGTCATATTTTAGTATTTGCTAAAACTTGTTCGTGCAGACCTTTCGAGCTGAACGCTCTTGCCTCTTGACCAGAGTAGTATTTTTCTTCTCCTGACTCGTCTTTCACATTTCCATAGCACTTTTCGAGATACTTAAACATGTCACAGTAATAATCACAATATTATATCATACTTCACATTATCATAGTAACTTGAGTTATATAACATGGCATAGTAATAAGCACAATATTATATCATATTTCACCTTTCCATAAGTAACTTGAGACATATAACATGTCGTACTGATAAACTCAGCTTTGTACCATCTTACTGTATCACATTTCACATTTCCATACGTAACTTGAGACATATAACATGTCGTACTGATAAGTTCAGCTTTGTACCATCTTACTGTATCACATTTCACATTTCCATAAGTAACTTGAGACATATATCATGTCGTACTGATAAACTCAGCTTTGTATCAGCTTGTATCGCATTTCACCTTTTCATAGTCACTTGAGACATGTTTTGATGAAGCTTTAAACTTTGTATAAGTTTGTCAAGACCTGACCATATTTTGGAATTATGATTTTTGTACAACTGTGCCGAGGTGCACATATGTGCTGAGGGTTTGTTTTGGAAATTGTAACATGGTGTGTTAATAGTCATTGTTTTGGTACATGTTTGCCAGGATACACAAATCTAGACACGCTTTAAGATACATAACAACTTTTCGTTGGTAACTGCAACCATATACCGTTTTGATATACTGAAAGTACGTTTTGAGACCCGTAACATGTTTGCTTTATAACCATCATCACTTTGTATCAGTTGTCAAGACACTTACACCTTGAAGGAACGTAACAAGACATGGTAGAAAACTGTAACTGCGAATAAGCTTATTGAGACATATATTTACAGTTTTGAAAGCATACTTTGAAACTTGTGGCACTTCTCGTTAACCCTTGTTACCTTTGAGTAAGTTTGTCAAGATACAGTGAATTTGTTGAGTGGCTATAAGTGCTCCGTAATCCTGAAGTATATCAAGTATTATATTGTGACCGTTTGAACCACTTGAGGTGGCCAATGAAACTTTGACTCTTGAAGCATATGACATGTGTTGAATAAATATGTAGAGCAGACTTTTGTGTTGTTGCCTTCTTTTGCATGCGAAAGTTTGTTTGAAGGTGACATCTCCTTGGTACTCACACACACAAGTTTAAGGTTAAACCTTTATGTGAGAGCAGGAATTCGTATTCCTGGGGCGGGTAAGAATAAAGATATTTCTCACAGCAACACCGCTTGTGACGGCACAGAAGATGGACAAGTGATCAAGCGAATGATTGATTTGTGCTGGGTAACAAAAAGATAATGCATTTAAAAAACCGCTAAGATAATATTCTTTCACATAAAATTAAATTAACATTTTAAGTCACGTGATTGAACATTGTCATGTGACGTTCGAAAGTAGTTCCGTTTCTTTGCACGAGATGGTAACACACATGTGTGTTACCAACTCATTGTTATCTAATGAGTGATCTCACCACGGTTGAGTAATAAAATGTTATAAAACATACTTTGTGAATGTCGTTAGTTTGTGACCTGTCAGTTAGAATATGGAACGATGATTGTGTAAAAAAGTAAGAGATATGTACTTGAAAATACACTCATTGTATTTCTTATGACCTAACATGAAAAATAAATATACATTTGAACCCTTTTTAATTACTTTTGGAAGATAAAAACCCAATTTTTATCAATACGAAAGTCCGTCAGAAACCGCGGCTTGTTGAGTGAAGCGGCCTGTAATAAACAAACAAAAATTGTCCAATATCTGATACAAAGTGTTGTTGTTGTATTTATTAGAACATAATGTGAAAAACTAGACCACATTTGCATACTTTTAAACATTGTTTAACAATTTATCCATGTTCTTGTTAGTTGGTTGTGGCTGACATGAATTAAAACCGAATTAGGCCATATTGTCGTGGAAATATAATAAAACACATCCGGGCATGAACTTATAAACAACATCTATGAACATGCATTGTTAATGAAACGTTTAGAAAAATAATGCTGTTATTGTTTGAAAAAGAGACACGCATATGAATTTACCACAAAAAAAAAAATATATATTAACATTATTTCAGTGACGATTCATGCACAGGCTATTGAGAATCTCTACAAAATCGAATAACATGTTACCGACCCGAATAATGATTTTTGTTTTATTTTGCACATTAATGTCAATTCTTCTACCTAACATTTATACAGGGCCTACAACAAATGCTTTTTCAGAGGATGATAAATAAGGCCTATCAAGATGTCGAGTGAAGGGAAATGATAGGTCTAAACTTTATTTCATGAGTTCAAAATTTATCAAATGTGTATAGTGTTTCATTCTTCAGTTGTAAATAATATTTAAAAGCGCGAAGATTGAAAGCAAATGTTTGTATTTAACACATCAGGCAAGTAAATGCATATACACGTATGGCAGGATTTCCCTCTTGTTCTAGAGCGGATTGTGACGTAATGTTGCTCGTGCGTACATATGACGTCACTGTACTCAAAGAAAGCTGACACAATCTTCGTGTTTTCAAGCGCCAACATATCCGTGTAATAGGCCTTCTGCTCAGGGAGTGCGTCTCGTCATGTCTTAACTTTATCAAAATCAGTTAGTTTGTATAGATCATTGGTCGTTTGCATGTTGTAGCATGGAGGTAAAATCAAAACTCTGCAAAATCCCACTATGACCAAGTCCTTTGTACTGAGCATATCTCATAAACTATACTTTCTAGCTTCACTAAACTTCATACACTGATGAAGTTATCAACAATCATCTCTAAATGTGCCTTTTGATGATTAGATCAACAAATGATTTCTATTTTGTGCAGTTTCCATGGAAGTAAAAATGACCAAGAAAAATACATCTCAGCTTCACCAAACTTTCTACACATGTCAATCATGGTCCCTTATGCCTATGTCTTTTGAGGGAAAAATAAGTATGTTGATTTTCTTTTCTGTGCTTACGTGGGAAAACATGACTTGCAAAGTGACTTAACAAAAATAATCCTCAGCACATCTGAATAGAATATTCATGAGAACTGCTTCAGATTTTTATGACTTACATGTACACAATGACTTATCTTTTAAACCATAGGCCTATTCTAAACTATAATAAAACTTTACCAAAAGTTTATCAATTTTACTATTTGAAATTGTTCGAACAAAATGGGAAGCGGGCATTACCTCTGCTGGCTATTTCACTTGTTTAATATCAGCAATTTCTAAACAGTGTAGTCAACTAAGAATTTAAAAATATTGTTATTAAAATGTTTAGCCGTTTTTGGTATGATATATTTTCTACATATTCCATTTTGTTCACAACCATTTTTAATTATTGATTGCAGATTAATTGTATAGAAATATAAGGATCTTTATTGCATCCATAAAAAGCCAAAGTGAGTAAATAAGTCCTCGTTTGCCTTGAAGAAGCCAATTTGAGCTTGGAACTAAGTTGGGAGTAAGTGTTATTTAGACTAAGTGCCTAAATAACCAACATTTAAGAAGTGGTGTTTTTTAATATGGTAATCTTAAATCAGAACGCTATCGCCTGATGTATATATCCTTATTATATACTCATGTAATCTAAAGATAGTAATACAAGGGTGCAATACGGAATACGTCTTCAAATTCCGTATTGCACTCCAGAATCCGTATTGCGCGCCTGCCGGTTCTACTTTTTTTAAACTTCGGCAATTCTCGGAAATTTCCGCAAGTAACAATGATTTTTCTAATTAAAACATCATAATTAATGTATCTCACTGCATTGGTAAAAACCTACTTATTAATATGACATCGAAGAATAAAATAGTGACGTTCTGTATATATATACCTCATCAAGCCAAACAAACCAGGAAGTTTTGTGTTTAATGAACATATAATTTTACAGCAAATTCCGCTTCGCTTCTCGAGATGACAGTAGCCTATGGTAACTATAATACAAACCAGGGATTATTAAAGTGTACAAAAGAAATACCAAAACAAAACGTTTATTATGTGTTGTTAATATTTTCTGTTTTAATCAGATATAGGGGAGACCGGCGCATGTTTATCTTTTCTGTTATTTGTGTTCGGTACCGGTGGGCACATTAACTTAAACTGGTAATTCTTTAGAGACAATACTGACTTTCCAACGACAGCCCAATATGTTCTTAACAATGTGTGCAAGAAAAACCCTTTTTTATCTAACTGAGTAATCTATTCAACTTCAGTTCACTTTGTTGTTGACTGTGTTTTGGAATATGTTCTCAAGTGAGCATAAACCAACATGCCAAGACGTATACGTAACTTATATTTATTACAAGTTATTTTGGTATGAGGGCTGTGTATTTGTGGGGTATATTTGGTCATTACAGGCGGGGCACATTTGGCCGTGAGGACGACTCACAAAAACGTAAAGTCCTCCTCGAAACCATTCTTCTAAAGATCCTCCTCCTCAAAATGTAGGTACCTCTTGTAGGTACTTGAAGAGTTGTAAAGTAAATGTAGTATTTTTCTGTCCCAAATATCAAATACAATGAAAACATCTTATCTCTCTTTAATTGCTGTACGCTGAACATGTTCTGATTGATCCTAATGATGGCCGAACCTGCTCCTGAGGGAAACCGAACCTGCCCCAATGCGGGGTATATTCGGTTTTTCAAATCGTCGTCTTAAAGCATAGTTTTTGGCAAACTAGTTACGTTAGGCACTTTCAAAAATTATTGCAACTAATTAGATAAGATATGTCTCAATATATGTACAAACTAACACTAGTATATTGCAAAACAACCAAGTCAGTCTGTCTATTTTCTACGTACCGGCCCCGGTTTCCCCTACATGAGATATCGCACCTTTGCACGAAATAAGCCACCGTTTGTACTCAGGATAATTCTTGAGATATTAATTCCGCGCTCCATAAAATGTGAATCGAGAAAAGGTTTTTGTTGTGAAATAAATCATGATCTTTGTAGTACTTTTTTTGTGTGTGAAGTTTGTGGGCATATGTCATCGATTTTCCCTGTTTGTTATCACTGTTATTTATACTTTGAATATGCATTTTAATTTAGTTATCTCTTTCCAGACCTGCCTTGAGTTATAGATAATGTGCAACACATAATTTTCCATGAGCTAGCATCATTAACTGTACAGTCCTATCGGGGTATTTTTTATGGAAACTAAAGGAAAGAGTACTTCCCTGTTTTATACTTATACAAGATTATTACATGATTATTTCACACTAATTTTCATATACATTAAACCCCAAAAGAAACTATCCACTCATTCAAATCTTCATTGAAAAATAAAAAGACACGATTTTCTATCTTAACAACATTTTATCTAATACTGAATCATTTGCACATCATCTAACTTCATTTGTTTTGCAATAACTCGTTTATCTTACAGCCAGGAAACGTTTTACTAACGCTAGTGTGAAATGTTAATTTCCATTTTTAGAAATCGAAGTTTCTGATCATATGTTAATGAATTTATGGAGTATGGAGTCCATAGTCATCAATACTTCGTATGTCCACCTTCAGCTATTATGCAGGCAAACGCTCGAAGTCTCATTGATGTCGTTAGACGTCTGACGGTGGCGTTAGGGATGTTCCGCCATTCATCCTATAGGGCTTCTTCCAGCTGCTTCAGGTTGACTGGAGGATTTGCTCTATTCCTGATTCGCCTCCCTAGGCAGTCCCACATGTGTTCAATTTGAGAGAGATCAGGAGAACGTGACGGCCACGGCAAGACGTTGACGTTATTGTTATCCAGGAATGTTGACACTGCTCTTGCTGAATGTGCAGGCGCGTTATCATGTTGAAACAAAGTTCCCGGGTGATTCTGAAGAAATGACAACACAAAAGGACGAAGAACTTGATCAATGTATCTTTGTGCAGTCATGTTACCCATAACGATCACCAATGGCGACTTGTTTTCACACTTCCCCACCGTGTGCTTGGACCTCTGCAACACAATTTGGAGCGTTTCTTTCACACTGACGGGGATATACGCGGGCTTTGCCATCAAGCTTATATAAACAAAACCTACTTTCATCGGTGAACATAACATTTCGCCAATCACGAAGCTGCTACCTTCGTACACGTCTTGTCCAGATTAATCGGTTATGTCGATGTTGACGTGTCAACGTTGTGCCACAATAAGGTCGACGGGCCCGAATCCCTGCTGCTCTTAACCTCCATCTGACGGTTGATTGACTAAGCACCCTCCCGAGAGCCGTAGACGCCGATTCTGCAACTGTCAGGAATCGATTTCGGAGATGGAGAGTTCTTAAGTATCGGTCTTCCCGACGTGACGTCACACGTGGTCTACCTGTACGCGATCTATCTAATGTTGTTCCGGTGTCCCTATAACGTTTCATCAAATTTTCTATTGTTTTTCGATGACAGCCGAATGTTCTTGCTATAAGAACATTTGAAGCACCCATGTCCTTCATACCCAAGGCCCTGCCGCGCTTATCTGGGGTCAATCTGTGCATTTGGAAAGTGGTTTTATATGACCTGGCTCACATGTGAATTGATCGCTTGCTAACTCACTTTCAATAATGAATGTGCGAAACAATTATCAAAGAAAAACGTGTTTTCTCAGTTTTCAACAAAAGTCATGAAAGTCTGAAATGAACAACTGAAATGTTACGTTTTGGCGACCTGTTTCCATTTCTTAACATTTAGCTATTGTAAACTAAGAATATATTTGAATTCTAAAATGGATAGTTTCTTTTGGGGTTTAGTGTATGTTAGTAATACAGTAATATGAGGGTAACATTTAAGTGGTTCAAGAGTGAACAATTCGACAAAAAAATAGAATGTATCACTGCATCCTCTTGAATTTCGTTGGTACAAAATAAAAAAAACCCCGATAGGACTGTCCCTTTGACTAGGATGCTTAATAATATATATATTGTTGTATTCTTTGTATAAACCTGTGAAAAGAAGGTTTACCAATGATGAGAAGAAGCAGAGAAACAGTTTGATTTCACGTACTTGTAAACATATACAGTTCCTTCTCACTTAGAATACTGCTTATCAAGGAGTAGGTTTTGTAAGCCATAAGCTGTATTAATAAACAAAATGTATCGGCGAAGGTTGCGCCTCACTTATATATTTTATCAATATCTTTGACCATCCCATTTCATCCACTTTTTTAAACAATATTTTATATCTATTTGCATTTATATTTCATAATATGTTTTGATTATGGATTATTGTACTATATGGTGTCGCATAGGCCTATTATGGCCGGGTGCTTTATATTTAACATGAAATGATTTTATGTCTGCAAGTTTTTAATATTCTAAAAACGTATTACTTGTAACAGGACGTGACACCGAAATAAAATGATTTTCATCATCGTCATCTTCTTCTTCTTAATCTATGTACTTGCAACGCCGGCGAGGAACGAGGGACCTGGTTTTCAGCGGCGTCCGTACGTCCTGGTTCTCATGAGCTGATGAACTCCAAGTCTTCAAATATGGCCACAGCTAGTTTATCAGCCAGACCCTAAAATAAAATGCAAGCCTTAGCAAGTCTATGATAAGACTCAATAAGCTCAATTTTAGGAGAAATTGCAGGCTCCTTTTTTCCAAATTTCAGATTTATTGAAATCAATTCATTTAAGAGTCTTATTGTTAAACTAGGTCACAGCCTACATAGGGAGATTATCTGCAGACACCATGCAGTCACTGGGTGAGCGTGACCGTATTTTCAAGGTCACCACGGCACTTGAACCACTTTTGAACTGTTGTATACGCATTTTCTTATGAACTGTTGCACTCAATATCTTTAAATTAGGTCACAACATACATGCTGATCTTATCTGTATATAGACATTATATCTATAGATAAATAGATATTATATTGTATTAACAAAAAGAAAGTTTTAACTTATTCATAGTTCAGGTAATAAATCAATCTAAATACATTTAGATCAACAGATTTTTTATTTTGGCATACTGTTGATCTAAGATTGGCCAATGTCAATCTAAATAAATTTAGATCAAAAGATTTTTTTATTTTGTCATACTGTTGATCTATTCGACGTCACAAACAGTTCCAAGTTGCATTTTAAAATGAAAAAACATAATCTATTAATACATGCAAGCAATCGGATTATTCATCGAAATGGTCGCTCTTCTCCGCTCCGAATGACAGAGCTCCGAACATCATCCATTTCAAAAGATGTGCTGCTGATTAAACTCATTTCAAGACTATTACTTTTTATCTTTTATATTATATATACATTTATTATGTCCCCCGCAAAGCTGTTTCCGTACTTTAGCTTAAAAACTATTCAAAATAGTTTTACTAGACTTGATATGTGGTTAGAACTACTGGAGGAGTGGTGCCTTTTGCTACTTTGGTTATTCTCATTGTTATTTTTCTGGTTTGCATGGAAACAATATTTTTTTTTTACATAATGGGAGTTGGGTCACTTTCTGATTAAATGTTAGCGGGGGACATCACAGTGCATCACATGCACAGATTTCTAGTTTATATATAGGTTTTCGCACCACATTGACAATTTTCATTAGAACTGTTCACTCAAAATAATGTTTGTTTATAGCCTACGCTGGTAGATTACAAAAACAATAATTAATTATTTATAACAATCACTATGTTTCTCAGGTCACCATAGCATTTTGACGGCTTTCCAATCTTGATAATCATTACATTTGATAATATCTCAACAGGGACATTGCCATGTTAGTGGCAAACACTTTTTCTCTATTGTAATCATTATTTCAAACTTATTGGAACAATTCACTTGTGTGTAGGTAAGCGTGTCGCTGTCACAGCATTCAGTGTAGGCACTGTTACCTGTAGGCAGATAACTTGGTTATCGATATGCAAATGGCTACAAAAGATATATCTACGAGATTTAGCTTTCCTCGTGTTGATCTTATGTTTTGGAAGTAGACAGAATCTAAAGAAACGTGTCTGCCCTGCTTGTTTTGAACTCTTTACACTCGACACGGTGCTTGATATACAGACCCGTCGATACCTACTGTATGGTGACTATTACAGATGTTATTCAAAATAATAAATTAATTTGAAACCAGATGTTTTTTTCTTCTCCTATTTTAAATTTTTATTGTCATGCTGTTGTAATAGAAAGCTACTTTGACTTTCATTTTGGCCTTTTAAATTAAATACGCTGTTGAAAATGTTTTTGATTTAAACACAATCGCTTAACTCTAAATATCGAATAAGAGACGAAATTTTCTTCAAATATACATTTAGATTTTGGTGCCTTTTGAGAGTTGAAAATCCAGCTAGATTTTTTCACAATAGCAAATTTGAAATAATCAGTATTTAAAATTATGTTTAGTTAATTGAAAATGGGAAGGGATGTTATCAACTTTATGTTATATACATTTTGATTACTGATTTGTTTTCTGTGTTAAGCGTAATATGTAATGTTTCTTATTTAAATACCTGAGCAAATTATTCAAGCCCCATTGCCATACTTGCATGCGGTTTGTGAAATTTAACAGTTGAGAAAAGAAATACATCACTCGGAAGAACAATCTTTCGTCGAAATTTTTATATCATATTTACATGTTTTAATCAACAATATAATAAAAAACATAATCCGACGACAAAAGTACAGTACCCTCTGAAAATGTATCAGAAAGCTTTTAATGAACCCGCTTTCGGTGACATCATCATTATGTGTGTTGGTTTCAATTGCGTCCAATTGGCATCAAGTAGTGCCTGATTCGGACAAAAAGAAAAGAAAATCTAGTCGACAAAGACGGCTTTCAAGCGTATATTTAGGAACAGTCAATAATTGAGATGGCCACACTTGATTCGCCTTTATGTCGACATGCCCGGGCTTACGTTTCGGTCATTTCATCAAACTGTTTCCTTTTTAATGAATTTTGTTCTTATCTTCTCATGGCGGGTCGCAAAATCTTGCTAAAATACCACGAACACAGTAAAAATACTTTTATAATATTGGAGTTTGAATATGGGTCTTTAAGTGCTTATTTGGATAACGTCATTAATGTATTAATTGTTACTCATTCAAACCTATCTGGCAAAACGTGAAGAATTCATCTTTGATAAAACAAAAACTAACAATAAATTTTCGAAGAAAAACGTTGTGTAGGTTTTTGTGAAAAGAGAAATAATTACAGCTGTTAAAGATGCTATATCATAGTGCAATAATTTTAAAAGTATTTTTAATGTATACGTTGTATTTTTAGAAAAATTTAGCGACCAACCTTGAGAAAATCGGACCAAAATTCATCAAATTGGAGATAATTTACCAAATAATACCGAAACGGCAGTCGACATAAGGGCGAATCAAGTGTGGCCATTTCACAACTTCCGGTTTCTAAAGTACGCTTGAAAACCGTCTTTGTCGCGCTCAACTAGATTTTATATTCTTTTTCTCCGAATTAGGTATTCGTTGCTGTCAAAGTTGATACCCATCGAACGCAATTACGGTAGTTGAGACACGGTGTAAATCCTACAAGCATAATGATTACGTCACCGAAAGCGGGTTCACAAAATGACATGCCCTTTCTAAGAGGGGTACTGTGCTTGAAGCGTCGAAATAAGTATGTTATTGTTGATTAAACAATCTAAATATGATATCAAAATTTCGACGAAAGATTTTTCTACAAAGTGATGTATTTCATTTCTCAATAGCTAAGTTTCATCCTGAACCGCTTGCAAGTATGATACAGCATCGTTAAACACAATATATTCAAAATGAAACTACAGGAAAAGATAACAAATTTTAAACATGTAACAGAAGATATTTCGTTTACTGCTTTAGTGTCTATTTCAACTGCAAATATGAAAATTCTGGTCAATCTGTCACAACCTATTTTGATACCGTTTTACTCATTATTACTATATCTATCTGTTCACCTGTTTGCTTCTTAAACCAACGCTTTGTGTGTGCAATGATTGTTATGTCCTGGATTTATTATGTGATTTGGTATGTATTGAACTGATTGTATGAATTATCTTGCATTGTATGGAGATACAAAAATAAATTTAGAAAACAACAAAAACATTTTCTTCAAATAAAAAAAGATTGTTAAGACCAAAGCATTACATGCAATTAAGTTTTAAGCAATTATGGAAATAAATCTGCACAAAATTGGTAATGACATTGAAAATCAATTAGAAGGACCCAAATAAAACTTCATAGAATCTCTATACACCGCAGGAAACCGTTTTCAAAATCCAAAGGTTTGAGAAAAGGGCGGAACCATCATCTCTTCAATTACCTGTCAATGATGTTGAAGTGTCTTTGTGTTAACTTAAGGTAAGGTCCTGTCATTTCAGTTGAAACAAGTTGTCCAAATTGAAACCACAAATAGTCGACGGCGCCGGGTGTATGTCTGGAGATATTGCACACCGTTCTCTAACATTGACGTGGTGATCATGCACGACAGGAGTTCACAGTTATTACATTGCGTCGCATGAGAACTAGAGTGTTCTATCTCCATATTTCAGAGTTTTGAGTTATGATTGTTTTAAAGTTTAACGATCAAAATTTCTATCACCTTTTACTATTAATGTATATTTACTATTAATGTATCCCTTTAAATGGTTGATGATTTGATATTCCATTCCTAATTTTATCCTAAGTTCATGTTATTTGTTTTTTGTTGACATACGTTTAATTTAGTCATTACATAGAAAATTTTAACAAATTTCTTAAGAATCATAGGGTTCTATCTCCTGTAAGAGGTTTAAATAGTATAAACGTTATCAAATGTTTTTGAATTATTTTGCAATTGTGAATTATGTTTTTTAGATCTATGAAAATCCATATAAAACACAACATAATAAGACTGAAGCTATGAAATTGTTTATTCACTCAACTATTTATTGAACATTGTTTAAAATAACTTTCTGTATGGATTTCCTAAGGATCAAGTAGTTTGGAACTGTTTATAAGGATTATGAACATGAACAGCATCATCAATAGTGCTATATATCTTTTCTGATATGAATTGATATACTTTACTTGAAAAAAATGTGAAATGACAGAATGGTCCGAAAATCTTTTTAATTTACATGAACAGTGTAAAATGCTTGAACAATGAGTAGCAAACACTAAAATTCAAACTGGAACATCTATCAATAAAACTGGAAAACTTTGTCATGACTTGTTCAACTATTAAGTCAACTTTTAAATTGAATAACTTTAACAATGACAATAAAAACTGGGAAAGCTAATCATAAAGAAAACTTGTCTCTTAAAACTATAAAAGTTAATATTCAAATCATGGACCCACTCAGTTTCTTATTTTGAATTGGTTCTCTTTTAACATACTGATAACAAGTTAACTCTCAAATGGAACTTGAACAATAACAATCACGCTGAAAATGCTTATAATAAACCAACCTAATCTATTTAAAGTACTGGAAAGTTAAACCATAGGTATTCAAAGAGAATTAAATTTTTTATTTATACATTCAGTTTTCTATAATGAATTGTTTCTCTTTTAAGATACTGAAAACACATCAACTCTTAAAGGGAACTTGGACAATATCAATAACACTGGAAGTGCTAATTATAAAGAACTTGCTTTTTCTATTAAGGTCATGGAAAGTTAAACAACAGATATTGAAAGAGAATACAGTGTCCATTGACATATTCAGTTTCTTGATCTGAATCGATTCTCTTTACCATATCGATAACAAGACAACTCTAAAATGGAACTTGAACTTGAACAATATATAAGAAATCTTATCTGATAGAAAGCTTGTCTCGTTAAGGTCATCGAAAGTTAAATCATAGATTAAATCGAAGAGAATTGTAATTGGAATGAACACATTTGGTTATTTTTCTGAGCGCGTTCTTATTCATTGACTGATAAACAAGTCAACTCTAAAATAGAACTTGAGCAATATCAATAACACTTGAAATGCTTGTCTTCAAATAAGCTTGGTTCTATAAGGTCATGGAAAGGTCAACAATATATATTCAAAAGAATTGTAATTGGAATGGACACATTCAGTTTCTTATTCTGAGCGCGTTCTTATTCATTGACAGATAAACAAGTCAACTCTAAAATGGAACTTGAGCAATATCAATAACACTTGAAATGCTTGTCTTCAAATAAGCTTGTCTCTATAAGGTCATGGAAAGGTCAACAATATATATTCAAAAGACTTGTAATTGGAATGGACACATTCAGTTTCTTATTCTGAGTGCGTTCTTATTCATTGACTGATAATGAGGTCAAAGTTAAACCAAATATATTCAACAGTACTTGAAATTCGATTTGACACATTCAGTTTCTGACTGATGTACTGTTCATGTTCTGAGAACATTCTTCATGTATTCTTGATCAGCTGGAGGCATGAACTTGAGCATTGCTTTAATGTCATTCTGTTTTTCCTGTGCAAGCTTTCGTTTGGTTGAGAGCTTTTTCACACTCGGCCATTGACGAGCACATGTTTGTCCTGCAGAGATTCGTTTGAAAGGCTCTCTTTGACAAACTTGAATCCTTGCCAAATCTGATTGAAAGTCTTTACTATATGAAATATGATCAAGATCTTCAAGAGAATATGTCACATGTTTGACCTTCGTAAATGGCAACTGTGAGAAGTTCAAATTCTTTGAACATTCAAGATATTTAGAGAAATGTCCTTCTCTCATTTGAATGATATGCATAGGGTGTTTCACCATCGTTGACTTCATGCACCTGATGACCCCGATTGGACTGAAGACATCCTTTTTCTTCAACACTTGTTCAATATGTGAATGGATATTGTCAACTTCTTGTATTGAGGAATGTCCTGGTTCACAGAACTTTTGTTCGACAACTGACACTGACTTCAATTTCATGAAATCCATTATAGCAAATGACATCCCAGAATTCTTATTCTGGGGCACACAGGAATCTGACCAAAGAGTTATCTTGTCAGGCCTGTGCTTGTCAACAATCACAGAAAGTATTGAAACAAGGGCACTTGAAATCTCGTTAGCTCCTCGACCAGCTATCTTTTCTGTCCATACGGCACAGTAGCCTGTCCTGTCCAGAGAACAGTGGGCAGTTAAGTTAAACATGCTCAACTTCCTTCTATAATAGAAGTTTGAAATATTTGCTCGTGGGAGAGTAAGGACATTTTGGAGGTCAAAACAAACCACTGCTTTTGCAGATGCCCTGTCCTTGTCCCTTTCTTCTTTGACCTTGACCTTCATTGCATGATGGGCCATAATTGTTTCTCTTAGTTGATCCTCGAGGAGTCCATGGGCTTCTTTAATACGAAATTCTTTGCACTTGTCGCACCTATCCTTCTTTGGTTTATTGAAGGAGAAGTTGAATTGGGTGTTGAAAATATCCCTGTAAAAACTTTCCTTGACAGGTTCTATTTCTTGACTGACGCATTGGTCATGGTACAGTCGATACATTTTCGCAACTGAAAGGTCCTGTTCAAGGTACAATTTTGTTGTTGAATGGCGACAATAATGGGATTCCACTGTAGGAAATGACTTGATGTGGTCCCAAACAATGGCTGTTGCTGCCTCTGAAATTTTTGATGTGGTGCTTTTTCCTCTTCTGTCACCAGAATCAGGCAATCCAGTATTAATGTCATACTTCTTATCAAAGAAATACTGAATTCGTTTTTGTGAAATGTCCAAAGTTGACAAAAAGAAATCTTTGCAAAATCTGATTTTTGATTCTTTTAAAATGAAATGGTAAGCCAAGGACTTCTGCTTTTTTGAATTTTCGTTATCAGATCGACGTCTTTTGATGTCAGTTCTATCAATTGCTTTTGCATAGTAATGATTTTTTTCTGAATCTGTCAGATTCCAAAAAGAAGAAAACAAGCATCTTCTGTCGTGGTCATTGATATGCCTTGAACACCTGTAGCGATATTTGCCACTACAGTCTTTTTTCGTTTTGATTTTTCGAGATTGTACTACTTTCTCCTTAGCATTCACATATTCCTTTCCTGACTGTCGTTTTCTTTTCCTTATTTCTTTATTCCAGTTTTCTGGGTCACGCTTACGTTTTCTACTTCTATTCACAAGTTGCTGCTCACCATCTCCGATGAGACTGCTTGCAACAACCTCAACAGTCTCTGCAACAGGAATTGACTCTGCATCTTGAATTTCAGAACCAACTTCAATCTGTACATCAGTCGTGGTACCTTGTTGAGGAAACTTGCTGTTGTTTGAATGATCATCGTCAGATGATTCGCTTTCACTCTCATTATCTGATGAAAACTGAAATGTTGGATCATTGTTCTCATCATCAGTGCTTGGGTTGTACAGCACCGGAGCACCAGAAGCATATTCTCCAATCAAATTGTTCACGGATGTTGATGGAACATCGCTGGAGAGAGGGACATGAATTTCAGCAATTACTTCAACTTCATGTTCAGGAGCATCTTCATCTTGAAGAAGTGTAAGAGCCTTTTCAAGAGAGAACACGATTGACTATTCTAAATGAACACTTTGTGTACAAGGTTTCAACAAACTGCTCAAAATCATTTACAGATGCCACATCTGCCAGTGAAAACGTCATATGAACCAAATGCTCATGAGCAATTTCTAGAAATTCAAGGCAGTCATCAATTGTGAAAAAGATATATGCAGCCTCCAAATGAGAACAATAGACCGTGTTTGTGAAAATAGTCATTAATGTGTCTGGGGTGACAGATGTGTGACCAACTGCAAGGGAATTCAGGTTGACACAACATTGGATCAATTCGAAATCTTCATCGATTAAGTTCCCACACCCTTCAATGCAAAGCTTTTTCAGATTTTGCAGACTGACTAAAAAGCCAAGAGATGATATGTTGGTATAGGAAATGTCACGGTTCTGCAAGTGATGTGCTTTCAATAACCCTGTAATAAGGGTGTAGTCAACTACTCCAGGACAACATGTAAAGCAGCACTTTGAAATCGTGAATTCTTTAAAATGACAAGCTTTCTTGAGTAGAAAGCAGAATTCCAAAGGGGACAAAACAAGTTTATGTGGGAAGGAAATATTCTGTCAAAGTCTCCCTGTATTGCAGACAATGTTGTTAAATCGATGACATGTGAGAGTCAATGTTGTCAAAACTTGTTTTAGAGGCACATTCAAAAATATTTCCACAATCAGTTCGTCAGGCAATGACAGGATCGAAAAAGCGTCTTTCTGGAAGAAGAAAAACGTTTAAATCAAACATCAGTTTGTCAGAAATTCAATGTTAATTAAATAGGATAATTTTAGAATTCAGAATCATATTGTTCTATCTCCAAAAAAATTTAAATGATACAAATTTAATGTATTCATAATATTTTTTGGCGATGAAACATTTCATACAATGAGATTAAGATGTATTATTACAGAAAAATCATCTTTTAGTTCTCAATTAATAAGAAAAATACTCACCATAGTATCATGATTCCACTGAAAAAATCACAATCACATGGTTCCATGTCCAACTGTTTTGGAAACAAAGGGTTCTATCTCCATGTCACATGATAAATTTGGAGACGTTGATTGGCTGTGGAGAAAGGACACTGTGATTCTCACAATGTTTTTAGTTTAGGGAGATAGAACCATTGAAGCAAGTCTAGAAATAGCATATATTTTGTACATTGAGTCCTAGAACTGCTATAGATGAACACTAATGATGTAATGATGATAAAAATGACAAAAAAACAATTTTGAGAAAAAGTGGAGATAGAACATTCTAGTTCTGATGCGACGATTGTACTTTTTCATCTAATCGGGTGAAATCTATATATTGAAATATATATTCAGTGGTTACAATATTTCCCACTGCGTCGTTAATGATGAACCTGATAACTCCCCTTTTCTGTCATCACATAACGTCATGTAATTGTTTCATGACCGATAACCTCATGAGGTGTTATTTCACCGAGTAATAATAATAATAGCTTTCCTATACCGCGCACATATCCATGAAATAGCATGCTCAAAGCGTTATGAACATTATCACCCTGGAGGGATAGTATATTCGGTGCCGCCGGCTAACAAGCGCTCTGTGCGACCTACAGGTCCCATTTGTACAGCAGGGTGAACTGAGTTCAATATGGATGAAGTGTCTTGCCCAGGGACACAACACAGGATGGGTGCCAAGTCACAAATCTTAGGTGTCTCCACCGGGATTCGAACCCTGGTCTCTGGCGTGAGAGGATATTAACAACTGCACTACTGATGAGCTCCAAGCTTGGGTCGAATTTATTTCACTCAGTGAATACATATAAATAGAGGAGACGTCGTTATTGATCCATTTATTTTAGTATTACACTAGTTAATATTGGCATAATCAATATGACACTGGCGAGTAATATACGGGCGAGTAATAAATAGATTCATCTTCACGATAAGAGTCATACTTCAGCATTGAAAATACAACAAATAAGAAGATCTAAATGATCGGTCTATTATAGTTTCTTCTTAATTAGAGCTTTGCATATCCAAATTTCATTGTGACCACCGCCTCATTGTTTCAGATTTAAATAATTATAATTATCAAACACACACTAGTTTAATTAATGTATACGCTCCTAATAATGCTCAGGAAATGGTAGATTTTTTCCATACTGTGTCAACATTATTAGTTATCAATAGACTTATAATCTTAGGTGAGGATTTAAATTGTGTTCTTTTAACACTAAGATTGATAAAGTAGGCGGCAATCTTGATGCTTATCAACTGGGCTCTTCTATCACTTCACAATAACTTTCTGACTTTTCTCTCACCGATGCCTATTTTGTTTTCCTGATAAAAATTGCCAAAACTTGGCGTAATAGCTAAAACTCAAGCTCTTTATTCTCTGGAAACCGCCAAAGGCGGTGCATGAGATAAACATATATACATTTCCATATAAACAAGACAGCAGCTTACTGACAAAGTAATAATTCACTTTTAACTGCGTTGAATATTTGATTAAAAACTTAGAAAGGTTTTAAAGATCTTTTACTTTGGTGTCAGGATAGGTATCGTTCCTCATTTCTGTATTGTAGATATTGTATTGCAATACAGAAAAGCATATTGCAATATATTGGTACTTCTTTCTTTCAAGAATGTACATGCTATCTTGTCTAAACATGGGCGTTAAGAACGATCATGATTGCTCAGCTATGGACCGTTTTGGAAAGTAATATCGATATTATCGCTCACCCTTACTTTGGTGGTAGTTAATAGTTTTTTTAGGATGGACATGTTTGGAAAATTCAAATATTGATGACGAAGTGGGAGAAGCGTTTCACATCTAAAACGATATTGAAACTCATCTCCGACAGCACTTGAGTCACAAAGTGGACATGTTCGGTCTTCACGTGGAATGCGCAACCATCGACCTGTCTCGATCGGTAATTGATGGTTAGTTGTTCTAAATTTTAAAATGGGAAAATGTATACTTTTTGGCAATAGGAGATATTTTTCGAAGCTTGGTTCGGTTTTAAAGTATTTATACAAAGCTCCTTTAGAGCTTGTGAAGATGTTGGATCTCCAATTTTGAATAAACTGTGATCTATAAATGTTTTCTACGGCTGAAACAAGCCAAGGCGTTAAGCAGACCGACGGTTTAGTAAATACATAAGATAAGCCATAGTTGTCTAGTACGTGTTTTACAAAACGCAGCCATGGGATTTTACTTGTTCTCTGAGAGATGTTATCCGGGGATAGTTTATGCCAATGTGATATAAGTCGTTTGTAGATTTTGATACTTAATGGCTCCCTTCCGAATTCACCGTAAAGCATGAAATTTGGAGTACTGTTTTTAAGCCCGTTGCCAGTTTAAGAAATTTCAAATGGATTTTTTCTATAATATCTAATTTTTCGTGTCCCCATTTCTCAGAACCATACAAGAGAATCGGTACAACCATAACATCAAAAGCGTCTAGGAGGCAGTGTAAAGGTAAATTTACGTTTCTTGATTAAAAGACAAGACAATGCTTTCTGTAAGTGCTTTAATCGCTTGAACGAATCGTCCGTTTCTATGGAATTTTAATCCCAGGTAGTCATTAGTGTCTACAATATTTATAGTTCATTTCCAAATGGAAATGAACTATAAATATTGGACTAAGCGATTAAAGCACTTATTTTTTGCATAACATAAAATAGGGAACACCCTCGGTGGTAAATGTTGACATTATTTGTTATGCAAATGATGATCGAGATAATAAAACTTTCTAAAAAGAAACTGTATACTGTATTTGTAGACTTCACCAAAGCATTTGATGAAAGTATGGAGAATTGGGTTATGACATAAGCTGGCCAAATGCGGTATAGATGGAAAACCGCTCGCCCCTCTTGTAGTCACCGCTCAATCATTAACGTATATGGAAGATAATAGGTCCTTATATATGTGTTATTTATAATTTCTTTGTTATTTCCTTGTGTACCGGGTAATTGGTTTTCAGTCAGTTAAGGAATAATGACCTGTATATTACCACATGCATAGATTAGAATTACTTATTTATTGCCATATAATCTAAGAGAAAATTTATGAAAACCGATAATATTTAATATTTGTACTACATAGAATGCTTATAAGATAACTTTGAAAAAATCATGACTTTTGAAGTAGTGGCATGTGTTTTCAGTCACTTTCTTGAACCTCTGCTATTTAGAATATACAGGACAGTTTTTCAAAGTTTATGTTCCATAATGACACAGAAAGTTGCCATTAGTCTGACTAAAACCATTTAATTGATATTATTTAAGTAAATATAGTTTTAAATAAAAATATATTGGATTCATCATATTTCTTAAAGAGAAACCGAACAACATGAAAGACATGATTTAGAGGGGGGGACCTTACTATTTCTCCCAATGGAATATCAGTTCTGATAGTCTAAGGTGCTTTGATAAATGCTTCTCTTGGAGTTTGTCCATATTTTCTTATCATGTATTGTGCACTTTAGGAAAATCATTGAAAACCACGGAGATAACTTTAAATGTTTTAAAAATAAATTTGATAAGAAATAACACTGAAAAGGCTGAATATATTTTTTCTTAAAATAGCAAGTGACAATACATGGGAGCACCCGGACAAATGCCACCCAAACAAAAATCACCTGGACAAAAGCCACCCGGACAAATGCCAACCGGACAAAAGCCACCCGGACAAAAGCCACCTAGGACATAAGCCACCTAGGACAAAAGCCACCTACTTATTTATTGTAATATACTAGTAATACGAGTATAATGATGCTATATAATGATTTATATATATGATATATGTCAGTCAAAGATATTTAGATACCTTTAAATCAAATATTGGCGTAAGCTCCTAGCGTCTGATAATATCATTTTACGGAGTTGTTATGAGTTTTTGCATGATGAGGTAGAATCACTTGCTTTTCGAAATTGGGTGTGTTATGCTAGATGTACATTGTCAAATATTGATTTCAGTGAAATATGGTTGAAGCAAGAAATACACAAGAAGTTTTTACATGTTATAAAACAAAGAATTAATGACCAAGCTATCCATTTATTTAGCCAATCATCTCAGTCATCAAACAATTTTTTTTCTCATATAAACTTGGTATTAGAAAATTTGCTTTTATATGTGAGTTTTTTTATGTTTTTGCTATGATATTTTTTCTTAAATAAACTAGATTAGCGTTTGCGGGATACCCCAAAAGCAGAGCAGCCCCGGAACTTTCGCCTTACCCTGTTCCGCCTTTTACAGGCCTCACCAAATTGGGAATTTTCTCGTGACCTTTACCTTTGACACTCAAGGTCACACAATCAATGAACACATTTCATTGAGTATAACATTATTGTAATGAAATAAAGTGTTAAAAATTAAATTAATCCATTTTCTCCATATATGTTGACCTTGCTGTGACCTTGACCTTCGACAGTTCGTACCCAAAACTTTTTTAAAATGTTGTACTTCTCAAGAGATAATATATACAAAATCTAAACTTCATAGCACAAAAACTTTTCAAGTTACTGTGTTTACAAGGAATTGCAATAACTCATATCTCATGACCTTGACCTTTGACCTTCAAGGTCACACAATAATTGAACACTTTTTATTGAGTATAACAATCATATATTTATTAAAAGTGATCATAGTTAAAATTAAGCATTTTCGCTAAACCATGCTTAAGTCATGACCTTGCTGTGACCTTGACCTTTGACGGATTGTAGCTGAAACCTTTTCAAAAAATTTCACTTTTCCAAGGATGATATATACCAAGTTAGAGCTTCATAGCACAAAAACTTTTCAAGTTATCGCGTTTACAAGGAATTTTGCGGTGATTTTATAACTCGTGACCTTGACCTTTGAACTTGAAAGTGAACATGTCATAATGATTCCCTGGAAGTATTAACATTTAGACATGTTCATGAGTTCTGAAAAGCTAAATGGGATAAAGTTATACCCAAATTTAGTGCATTTTGTAATAACTCATATCTCATGACCTTGACCTTTGATCTTCAAGGTCATACAATCATTGAACACTTTTTATTGAGTATAACAATCATGTATTGATTAAAAGTGTTCATAGTTGAAATAAAGCATTTTCGCTAAAACATGCTAACGTCATGACCTTGCTGTGACCTTGACCTTTGTCAGATTGTAGCCAAAACCTTTTAAAATTTTTTTACTTTTCCAAGGATGATATATACCAAGTTAGAGCTTCATAGCACAAAAACTTTTCAAGTTACCGTGTTTACAAAGAATTTTGTGGTGATTTTATAACTCGTGACCTTGACCTTTGAACTTGAAAGTGAACATGTCATAATGATTCCCTGGAAGTATTAACATTTAGACATGTTCATGAGTTCTGAAAAGCTAAATGGGATAAGGTTATACCCCAATTTAGTGCATTTTGTAATAACTCATATCTCATGACCTTGACCTTTGACATTCAAGGTCACACAATCATTGAACACTTTTCATTGAGTATAACAATCATGTATTGATTAAAAGTGTTAATAGTTAAAATAAAGCATTTTTGCTAAAACAGCTTACGTCATGACCTTGCTGTGACCTTGACCTATGACGGATTGTAGCCAAAACCTTTTCAAAATTTTTTACTTTTCCAAGGATGATATATACTAAGTTAGAGCTTCATAGCACAAAAACTTTTCAAGTTATCGCGTTTACAAGGAATTCTTGGAGTGAATACATAGCTCGTGACCTTGACCTTTGACCTTGAAAGTGAACGTGTCAAAATCGTTCCCCCGAGGTATGAGTAGTAAGGTATGAATAAGAGTTCTCGAAAGCTTAGGGGAAAAAAGTTATAGCTAGTAGTACGAGTGCGGCGGCGGCGGCGGCGGCGATGGAAACTTCACAAAAACTGATAGACGGGTAGGGGCTGCTAATTCTAAAACTTATAACAACAACAGTCAAGTAAAACATATACATGTCAAAACTGAAAGGATCTTTAATGCAATTTGACTTCATACACCAAGATTCAATTTTTTTTTACGAAGCTGATAAACAGGTAACTCCGATTGCAACAACTCCGACTCGTTAAATTCTGGTCTGTATGTCATGATCGTTTTGATTACTTACTTACTTACTTACACTGCATGGATGTACGTGTATAAATATGCCCTATTCTGAAGTACTTTGTATATATGCTCCATATTTAGACTTTGGTCTGTACTTAATTTTGTTTGTGTATGTATGTTAAAGCTATCTCTGTATCTAAAAACAACTAAAATAATTTAAAAAGTAAATAAAAATATTCTTTTTAAAAAATCATCATAAAGTTAAACTATCATTTTTACTATTTGGTTTTGTATGATATATTGTAAGCTTTTCAAATCATAGTCAATCTATTCATCAAAATTAACATTAACAAGGTAGTTTCATCTTTAAAGATTTTGTAAAACAAGGTTATTGTTTTCATCCAACTCATTTTTTCTTACCTTTCAAAGAAGAATTTTTGTAACGTCACTTTTTTTTCAAAATCAAAATTTTTCTCAAGCTAAGCATCTTAAGATGCAATAATCCAACTTGTTTCCACAGTTGGGATAACCAATCCTATCTAAAGACGAAATAGCATCTATAGTTGGCAACACCCTAAAGCAAGATTAAACAAGTGTTTGCCACCAACATGACAATGTCTCCCACCGCTTAAACTGGATTAAATTTTGAGTTTTTATAATTTGGCAGAGAGCATGCTCTCTATACATAAAATGAATAATCTAAAGTAGACGTAGTCATAATGACTGAAATATGATTGGAAATTGTGTAACCGTTCATGAGATATCACGTTTACAAGAGCTTCATAAGTGGTCAAAGTAGAGAAGTGTGTCTATATTACCGTCATGTAGGCTGAAACCAAATTTGAAGAATTATAGTACTCATGGAAATAGAAATAAAATGCTTTTCGTTGATTATTTCTCTATTTTGAACAAACTGGATAGTTTTATTCTTAATATTCATTCACAATGTTTTTTCCCAACTTTTGTTTCAGACAATTTTTGTGAAATCCCCCGAATTTTAGGAATTTACAGGAGAGAAAAACGTGTCTTTTCACTCCTCGAAATTATGTTTAAGTCGAAATGTACGTTTCTGATGCAAGCTATAGTATGTAAATTATCTGTAATCTCAGTACCATCCGTCAAAGTACATTGTTTAATGTACAATAATTTGACATCGCATGTCCTCTACTATTCATAACTCATACGATTTTAAAATTCATAAACTAGTTGAAAAATAACGCAGTTTCCGTTGAGTTTACAGACATAAACACGTGTTACAAACTTCTATTCTTACGAGTTCATTCATAACTTCTGTTGTCAATTGCAGAGTTGCTGTAGCAACGCACGTGCAACTGCAAAATTCAGGTGAAAAGAGCGTTGCAGGTTTATTGTCACAAGCATTGCTGAGAGTGACGTAAGCTATAGCAGGTTTCGAAATTTATTGAAAACATGCAAATTTTGGGCAGTTTTACATGAACAAAGGTAATAAAAAGTATAGTTTTGTAATGATTTCATAAGGCCTAGTTGGGAAAAACTAAGTTTTTTGAACATCTGGAAGAATTACTTACATTTGTCGAGATATAAACAAATAAACGCCAAAAACATTTTATTTCTATTTCCGTGAGTACTTAGGTGAAATGGTTCATGAGATATCGTGTCAAGAAGAGTTAAAAATCAATCAACAATCAATTGAACATAATAACATGTCACCATGATCAAGTGGTTTCTGTGTTTTTATGTCTTGTAGGTTTAAATTTGAAAACGTTAAGTGCAACAGTAAATGCCCTAAAAAGAGTACTAAAAGTGGTTAAAGTGCCGTAAGGACCTTGAAATAAGGTCACGATCAACAAAACCAAAAGGTGTCTGCATAATCCTGTCATGTAAGCTGACGCCAAATTTGAAGACTCTGAATGAAATGGTTCATGAGATATCGCGTTAACAAGAGTTTCAAAAGCGGTCGAAGTGCCGTAGTGACCTTAAAAATAAGGTCAAGGTCACTATTTTCGACTGGCATCTGTGTATTCCCGTCATGTAAACTGACACCAACTTTGAAGACTAGATCATAGTCAGTTGATTTCCTACTCCAAACTAATATAAGGGTAACGCTGTTTTTCAGGACATTATCATTTGTACGAGCCCGAGGTCTTCAATGGCCAACCAAACCAAATTACGTCCCTTTAACACTAGCCGCCAGATGGCGGCAGCGACAAGGGTCCTGAAGCGCATAGCGCGCCATGTTGTTTACAATGGAAACGGATAAAAATGCCTAGCACTTGTTGCTGTGTTCCGGGTTGTTGTAATCGTGGGGGGTTTAGATTTCCAAGCGAAGTTAAACTAAGAAAAGACTGGATCGTTGCTATTAAGCGTTGTCACAATGACGACCCGGGAAAGCTGTGGGAACCGTCCGATCACAGTGTGGTTTGTCGAGCACATTTCTCTGAATCAGACTTCATCTCAATCACTGCTTATGGTAAGTAAAGTTGAATGTCAGGTTATGTATTTGACGATTTTAAAATTATCTATAAACTATGTTTTGCCGATTTACACTTTGCATGCTGTCTGACATTTTTCATGTCGTTCAAACAGCGAATTTTTTTTTTTTTTGTGCTAAATCGTATTGCTAATTTTCGTAATCAAAATTTTCGTCAACGTTATAAATACTGACTGGTATTTTCTCTCAAATTAAGTAATATTGACAGAATAATTTATGTGAATGTAATGTATGAACACGGGTTCACATCTTGTTTATGTTGTGGGTTTATGACAGGTTGAAGTGTATTTTTTTAAAGAAATAATTCTTATAATTGTTTCGTAATCAAAATTTTCGCCATTTTCAAATGTTACTGAAAACATCTTGCGAAAATATGAAACGAATAATACTTGTACATGTAATATTGAACACAGATAAACTTGAGAATTTTAGTGTTGTGTTTTGCCATATTCAAATGTTTTTGGTAATGGATTTATACTAACATGTTTTTATTAAATCTTAATTTTTCACATTTTATTTTTCAGATTATGCTTACATCATGTTATCTCCTTCTGTTTGTTTGATGACTACTCCACCTTTCATGGCTTTTCATGGTTTGAACTTGTTCTTTTTTTTCCAAAGTTATCTTATTTAAAGAGACACAGAGTATGTTGATAGGATCACATATGTCAAATTTTGAAATCGATGTTACTACATCCGGAACCATTAACTGTTACTGAAAATAACCAGTTAAAGGTCAATCAGAACATTAGAGCGAAAATATGGCCATTCAATGTCAGGATTTTTGTCTGACAATAACATTTTTAGAAAGATACTCTGTGTCACTTTAAAATGCATGTTGTTATTTTGTCAAATGAATTTGTGTGATTTATTTTTTCTTATTTGATAATTAATATTATGTATTAACAATAATGAAGATTGACTTCACTGTTACTTGTTAGTAACCTTTTGGTTCCTTTTACTTGTCTTAATTAAATATTTGTAACCTTTTTCTAGCTGTATGTTACACTGTCAGGGCAGTATAATGTTTCAAAAAGTTGATATTGTCGTGTGGATCACAATTTGATTTGCTGCTCTATTGTCATTCCAGGTTCACAACCTCTACGTCGACAAAGAAAGAGTGATGCCGTCCCATCAATCTTCCCATGGTCGAAGTCAGAAAAACAAGAGTCCTCACAAAGATTATCACGTCTCAGGTCAAGAAATCATCGTAAGAGGAAGTTTAGTCACTCTACAACTGTATATGATAACTCTGTGTGTGAAAAAGATTATGATATTCCTTTTGAAACTGAAGTAACCATAGAAAATGAAACTGAAGATCCTAACAACAATAATACAGTGATTATACCTGAAGAAAAGATTCTTAAAGACAGTTGCTGTCAAACACAGGACACAGGAGCTTCAACATTTTCAATTGACAACATTAAGCACAATGATGCTGCAGTTTTGTTTTATACAGGTTTGGCATGTTACCAGGATTTTAAGTTTGTGCTCTATTCCCTGGGTGAAGCTGCAAATCATCTTGTTTACTGGTACAAACCAGTATCAAATATCTCAATTGAAAATCAGTTGTTGTTGACTTTGACAAAACTTAGGCAACACAAGACTAACTTTGAACTGGCTCTTATGTTTGGCATATCTGAGACAACTGTGACAAACATATGGGTGACATGGATTAATTTCATGCATTTACAGTGGAGTGAAATTGAGTGTTGGCCAGATCGTGATCTTGTGAGATTTTTTTCCCCTGCAGATTTCAGGCTTAAATTTCCATCAACGCGTGTTGTCATTGATGGTACCGAATGTCCCATTAAAAAACCTCACACACCTATTGCCCAGCAAGCAACATACTCAACTTACAAGAACAGAAATACCCTGAAAGTTCTTGTTGGATCAACACCTGGAGGCTTGGTCTCATACCTGTCTCCAGCATATGGGGGTTCAGCTAGTGATCGTCAGCTTGTAGAGCGAGGAGCTCTCACAGTTCTTTGTGATCCAGGAGATTCCATTATGGCAGATAAAGGATTCAACGTTCAGGATCTGTTTGCTACTAAAGACGTTACCATTAACATGCCAACCTTCTTCTCCCAAAGAAACCGAATGTCAAATAAGACTGTCATGAGAGACCGCAAAATTTCAAGCAAGCGTGTTCACATTGAAAGAATCATTGGCTTGGCAAAAACATTCAAGATATTGACATCTCCCCTAAATAGTAGTGAAACAAAACTTGCCACAGAAATCATAAGTGTGTGTTTCAAGTTGTGTATGTTTAAAAAATGTATTATTCCAAAAACCTGCTAACTTGTAATGTAAATTATGTTGTGTGTTTCCCCCTTTGAAACCTGTATAACATTGTGTATGCTTGACTAATGAGCGTCGTGGTTTCCTGAAAATCTAGATGGAAAATCTTACTTTCATAACCTACAATATATTGAATATTATCAGAGGTGTATACCCATTGGTAAGATGTTCCTATATCGCAATATAACGATATACCATGTGTCCTTTTTATTTCAGGATATTTTCTGAGATGCTTGACTAACTGCAGATAATACGTTAATGTGGTAATTAAATATTCATTGTGGAAAATGTAAAGAAAATAAATTTATTAAAAAATTGCTACTGCCCCTTCAAGTTTCTCTATATGTAACAAATGGTTTATATATATCTGTAAAATGAACACTGTTTTTGTATTGCTGTGTCAAGAATGATGGGTGCTCTTATTTAAGTGTAAACGCTAACAATATTTTCACAACTCATTATTTTTGGCTCATTAAGACTGTTAAGCCAGATGGGCTAATGTTCAGCATCCTTCGCCTGTTAATAATTTCTACTCGAGATGTCGTTAACATATTAAAGTTTGTTAATTTCTCTGAATTTATAAATTTGGTTTTGACCTTAAATATGATTATTGCTGTGTCGGAGTCTAATTACTTGACCTGGAAACATGTTATGAAGCTTCCATTTTCTGAAAAACCTTTTTGTACATCAAAACTGATATATGAAGTTGGTTGTTGTTAGAAACAGCAAATATCATTTTTCACCCCTGAGGAAGATTTTGACTGTTCAAACTGTCAAGCTATGTATATTGGTAACTGGACAAAGAAAGTTTTAAGATGTAAGTTTTGATATAATGATAGGTTTGATTTTTATAGATAATGATCCCTTACCTAGTTTGTCCAGTTTATTATTATGATACAGGTTATTAACCTGTTGTACATATGAAACAAGCAAAATAAAATGTCAAGAATAACTGCTTATTGTTTATTTTTCTGAATAAACATGGACATTTCAATACATTCTTGCCTCATCATTCATTTATTAAAGAGAGAGAGATATATATATACCTGAGTAAACTGCATGAACATGTATTTTCTTTATATTCTCATGATCAAGTGCTTGCCAATATTGATGTTCAATATGTTTATGAATTTTGAAAGGAATATCTTGAATAATCCTTGAAATAAAATTTATCAAGTACACAATTCTTGAAGTAATTGACATGAAAGTACTTCAGTTTAGATACCATTCTTTCAATAAAAATTTCATTTCTCGGCACATAAATCCAATGAATATCCAAAAGAGTGTAAACAATAAAAATACACTTTGTTCTGCCTGTACAAAGTAATTGTCCTTGAATTTGATAGTAGTAGTCTTTATTTTCATCAAGTTTCAATTTTCCATCTACAAGTTTCAAATAGGGCACTGAAACCTCTGATATCATCCTGTTTCGGGCTGAATATGGACACTTCACCTCGATGACATGATCCTCACCTAGCAATGCATCAGGAGTAGCAGCGAGATATGGCAAGTCTTTACAGACAAACATTCCACATTTAGTAGTTTTCGTCTCGGCCAGGTTTTCAAATTTCTTAATGGCATAGCGTTCATATTTTCTCCCATGTTTAAGAGATGGAGCAGGTATTTCTTGTACAGGATTGGTGAGGGATCTTGCTAGACTGTGCAGATCTGTCCTGTCTGTTGCACAACATATCCTCTTGAAATTAGATGATGTTAGTCTCATGGCATGTTGTTCTCTCCACATGTTGGATCTTGCCTGGCCTTGTGTTGCACGTTCTATGACTGATATGTCCTCGTTAGAAACATTACTCAACTTGTTCATTTCAAGTCACTGATCTGCCAAAGGTTTATTGTCATAATCATGATCAGAATTTACAGCATATGTGTTTCCCGGTTTAAATAACTGTGCAACAGGGTAACTTTCAACCTGTGGGTGGTTCAACCAAACTGAACGAAAATGATCTCTGTAACCTTCCGTCTTCCTGTATTTGGCAGGGCGGGGATCAAAACTCATCCCATTATCCAAACCATCTCATGAATGTAAGTCACATGCTTTGACAGGGCTTCCATTGTAGGGTTTGCTTTGATGAAAAGTCTGGAGTCGCTGTGTGCATGTCTGCTCGGTCAGTATATCTCCACAAGTGGTGAATCTATGGATGGCATATAGTGCTGTACGTATGTGCTTACAGTGGGCTTCAGGTCCCTGACCAGATGCACATTCACACTGACATTCAACAATTGCACCATCAATATCAATACACACATCAATCCGATATGAACAGCGCCTTTTCATTTTCGCTTTACATTCAGACTTGAAGTAAAATAAATCATTGTATCTAGAAATTCTTAGATATTTCAAAAATCTTGAGTTGTACAGGTGCTTTGCTTTAGTACATACTTCGGTTTTCAACTGCTCTAGATAGAAATTAATAGCTTGATATGACACAGCTGGTATCTTGTTATCTGTGTTGATGTCTTTATAAAGCTCAAGGGGAGGTAGGACCATGATGTACTCCTCTTCAAGGACTTGTTCCCTTCCAAAATTGGCATTTCTGTCGTATGATTCAAGTCTGAAATATAAATGATATTCTCATATATTCAAGAAGACACTCTCACGTTATTTAACTTAAACACAGGGTTCGTACAGGTTCTTTAATAGGTTTGGAAAATGGGCATAGGCCTATTCTTATATTTTGCCAACATCAGACCAAACAAATATCTAGTGCACCTTTGCAAAACATTTACCTTTTTAAAGCAGTAGACATGAGCATGAAACATTTTAGATATCGAATGTTTTTTCAAGATCTAATCATTAAAAGTTTGAAAATATTTATCACTTGCTAATCCCTACATAGAAAATGGACTCTTCCTGCTAACATACGCGGTGTCTTGTTATTGATTTTTTCCAGTCCTAACCTAAGTTATGACAATCAGCTTATGCCCTGAACACCAAAAAATTGAAGATATGCAGGGATCACCCTGGTTCAAAGTTTGAAAGGGAGAAAAATCTTACCTTGGCCTAATAAAATGCAATTTTCAGAGAAAGCAGTGGGATTTTTGAGAAGAAAAATAATAGTTTTGAGTTTTGCAATGAGACTTTCTCCCCTCATTAGTATTGATAATGGGATATTTTGAAACATCAATGGGTAAATATCTCAAAATTCCTGTTCAAAGTGATCCCTGGATATGTTTGAAAAAATACATTAAAGATAAATGGACATATAATTTCTCATAGGTGTTTCTCAATGTGTACAGTAAAGATCATGTGTTATTTATTCAAAAGGCTAGGGCTTTTTTGAGAGGTTTGATTGCGACTGTGAAAACGTTTAAGTTCTGAAAGATTTTTAAACCAGGTTTTTTTTTTAGTAAAAATAACTGCAATGGGTGCTCACAAAATACAAAATAGGTTGCACTCAGCAATTTTCACATGCACTGGTGCAACTGCTAAATGATGAAATCGACTAAATCGATTAATTTTCTTTAATAATATTAGTTATTTGTCAGCATTATTAAAAACGTTTGTGGAATTCAAATTGTGTCCACACTCCAAAATTATTGGATTTATCATCAAATATTCGCGCCGACGAACCACTCAGCCACTGCATGGTTCCCATTTTATTTTCCTAACTTTGTGAACTGTCACGTGTTCAAACGATTTCAGAGCATACTTGATGTAGAATTATAGTTTCTATAATATTATACGTATCATTCACATATTAAATTTTCATACAATTATGTCACAACAAGAACGGGAAAAATATATCGGTATTATTAACAGAGCTACTAGATACACAAGAACCCAGTACACACTTGTAACTAGTCTTAATTTTGTATTTCGTGACGTACCGTTCGATCAATTCCACCTTTCTTCCTGATAGCCTCGCTCCTCGCTTGGATAACTCTTCTTTTAGTTTCTTCAAGGTCCAGTTTCCGTAATCCATGTTTAAATTTGATTACCACAATTAAAGAACTAATTGAATGTAAACTTAAGCGTAATCGGCAGATGATAAAGCTATACAAATGGTGGCGCGGTCTCAACTTCCGGGACCCGATCGTTCACAGCGCCTCCTTGTGTTTAAGGGGAGATAATGTAGCTTTGGTTCCCCATTAACTGCCCGATGAAGGCGGGCTTGTGCAAATGATAATACCCTGTACAACAGCGTTACTGATATATTAGCGAAAATAGATGGATTTTTCCATAACCTGCAACTATCGATATTGATGCAGTGACATGTAAATGAGTCAACCGAACACAATAAACTACGATATTCTATGGACAATGTTTCAAAAAAAAGAATAAAAGTTAACTATGGCTACGCAAAGTTTTCATTGAAACCAAGTGAATACAACTCAGAATAATAGTCCTTTTAAATATGTTTAAATCCCAAATATCTCAATTGCGCTGTATTGCCACATATTATTTAGGATAATATTTACTGAAACTTTGTTTTTGTTTTGCATTTGTTAAAAAATATTTGAGTCGATACGCTTATACGGTCGCCATATTTGTAATGATTTCAAAACTGAATTCTAATGTGACGTCACTTGGCTACGAAGTAATATTGGCCCGTCGTCAGGGTTTAGCGGGCATTATTATTTGCAGCGGCCCACTCTTTTATGATAATTTTCATGATAATTCCATCCATTTCAGCTATAAAAACGCCTAAAGCACAGAACACCCAAGATGGGTAAATGGAGTGTTTGAACATGAGATTTGAACTGCCTTTGGTACCTGTGAATAATATTGTTCGGTCGGTTTCATTCAAATCAATTGACAGTGTTTTGGCACTGCTAGGTCATTCATACATGTATGGCCAAGAACAATACAGTTTTGTTGTTATTTCTTAAGTTAATGTCAATACACTGTATCATTCATATTGTAATGTCTCTCAATGTCGTTCAAAATGTTAACACACAATATTCAAAAGTAAATCCGACCTGGACCTTTGAAATTTGCATCATTATCCATACATGACCTTCAGCCACGCCAAACGGATACCGAAAATATCCGTCGGCTTTTGTTATACTGTAAACACTATCCATTGTACACTGACTCAACAGCAAAAGAAACACAATTTGAAATCTAATCATTATAATAAAACTTAGTTAACACCTCAGGCTAAATGAATAAAAAAAATATTACTGTTATTTAGACATCAGTGGATATCTCCAAATGAAAATGTTCGTCTAACATCATCACATGTGACGTCACAACAAGGGAAAACACAGCAGGGATTGTTTCAAGTCAATATATTGCGTGTCAGAAGTGTGCTCACACATGGGCTTTGAAAGACTCTGGTCACGCCTAAAATGTTGTGTGATCGTCCCCAAATGTTGTTAACGATTTCGTTCCACAAATGTTCGATGGGACTCATGTACAGCGAATTCTCACCTCAGAGGAATCAAATGTCCTCCAGCCCATCAGCAAAGGGGATATTGAACCTTGATCAACAGCCTTTATGACATTATGCCACTGTCTGGTGACATTATTGGTCCTGTAATTGTCCATTGCTGTCTGTCAAGTCCGTGATGACCTCAGCAGACAACTTGACCATTGATTTGACGTCTGTTTGTCACAATCGTTCTCTTATCAGTGTCAAATGACGTTCGGAATCTGTATTTTTTTCAGGTGGGAAAAGCGGAAAAATTTCCTGCAAAACGATGTCACAGATGGTGTACCAAGTCGAGGACGATCTTTGAATGTTCCAGCTGACCGGCATCAATTTTTTGTGAAGCATCAATTTTTTGTCAAGAATCGGTGGACAGATTCACATGGAAATGTTTGAAACTCGCAAAATCCCAACAGCCCTGGGGTTCCATTCCCATGGCCTTAATTACTCTTCTTTTCAGTTTGTCAAGCGTAGTGTATCCACACTTTGACTGACCTTCAAAATTGTGTGTGCTTGTAAAGGACTTGTGTGGTGTGAATGAACATGCACTTTACGATCAATGCAAGTCATGCTCACTGTTTTCATCACCATGTGTATGTCTGCTCAAAATGGTCTTGAATCCGAACTCTAAATGAATCATTCTGTTATTCTTTGAACCACAGGTCCTTATTCCTGTTTCTACAAATATCATCAAGTGACCATGATAAGTTCTGTGATATTAATTACCAATTGCGTTTTTAATGCCGTTCAGTATATGATAAACAAATAAATCCAATTACGTTATGTTTCATTTAAGTAACCTTTTCTTTTTCTTTCAGGAAACATCGGGTTCACTTGTGCCATAACAGCGGGTAAGAATGTTACTGCCAATGAACCTATAGTTTTTGACCTGATTTCACATAACTCTGGAGCATTTTATAAGAACAACACTGGAAAAATTCCTGTACCGATGAATGGCACCTACCAGATTTGGATTGATGTTAAATATCAACGGGGTGAAAATGCTTGTCGATTCCTCATAAAGAAAGATGGTGGCACGATCGACAAAGTCTACGGAAGCCCCTCTGACTCGCACGAAACTGCGTCAACCGTCAGGGTGTCTTATCTTCAGAAAGGGCAGTCCATTTGGATTCAACCGAATCAAGACATTTACCTCGATAATCCCTACTGTAACTTTGGCATTGCGCTATTAAACGCTCATTAAACTTTTCAGTTTTTTTCAATCATTTTGAAACAATTACAGAGGACAGACAACGCAGAACATATTCACATTTGAGACAAATCATTTACAAAAATCGTTTTTCAACTTGACATTAAGGGATAGTGTAGTGTAGAAATGACAACTTCACTCGACTTACGTTTCACTCTCTGGATAACTGTTTTTAACAAAGGTTTGGTACGTTCAAGTCAAAATCCAAGTTACCTTATAATTGAAAATGAAAGTGTTTTTAATAGCCTTAGTTATGAATTCAGCTTTATGACAATGGCGAGACTTCATCTGTCTGTTTTACCATGCTAAATATCGACATTCAGCACCAGTGAAGATACGATCCCGAAAATTGTATGGGAATGGTTATTTTACACATGGACAATATAAGATCCTATGTATTTGCTCCTTGGGTTATTTATGGACGTCAATACGAACCAAAATTACATGATATTTGCACTAAAATACACAAGATAGTGAACAAACTAAAGATATGCAGCTGTAAATATAATGCAAAGAAGATAAAGCCAACTTTTACATTTTTAAGCGGGAAATACTGAATTACTGCAAAGCTTTTTTAACTTTAATCCTGAACATTTGTATTTTCTCAAGTCTTCCTCCATACACTCTCTTGTCAAACATTAAGGCAAAACAAAAAATACAAGCATCATGGTTAATTGTTTTCTGACAATGTACATTTATATTTCAACTCTTATGTTATGCTATGTACCTGTATTACAATATGTCATCGATGGTACAGGTCCAAGACGTGTACATGATTATATGACAGAACATATCTTAGTATTGTTGAGAAATGCATCTGAAGAAAACTCACTATCAACGATATTCTCCTGTTCGGCCATTTTTGGAGAAGCTAACTGGAGTTACTAAGTGTAGTAGGGCTGAATACCTCAAACATCTCTACTCACTTACTTAATTGATTGCTTGCATTGTTGCTTACATTCAATTTGAAGCGGCTCTAGAATCTCCATTACTGTTATATGAGACTGTTGTGAAGGGGCTATTGAATTTGATAATCAAAGATTAAAAGATAAATCCTAGCTCAGCCTTGCTCTGCTCGCGCTCTGCTTATGGTAGGGTGATTGGTTATCAGATAGGTGTTTCCCTTTGACTTACCTCAGTCTACTTTAGTGAAGCTGTCACGTGCGTTATCAAAATTACCATATTTCACTTGATATTCAACGTTTAAGCCTTTACAGAAAATTCAACATGGCTGTAAACATGAATCATCTCAGGTTATACAGTCTTGTTGCTGCCTGATGATAGATAAAACATTGCCTAGTGTTTTATTGCCAATGAACTACAGTTTTTCAATCATAAATGTATCGTAATCATTCAAAACAAAAGTAGGATTGACGACATTTATCTTATCTTGGATAAATCTCATTAAAATAAGATTGAAAACACCACTTTTTAAAATGCAAAGTTTGACCCTTCCTCCTGACCGGAAGTGACTGTTCGCGGGCGATTTTATTCTTTTATCTGAAAGACCTAATGTCTAAGTCTCATGCAAAAATCATTAAGTTCTATGGTCTGTTTTTGAGTTATCTGCCCTTGAAGTTGGCGATTTTGAGATTTTGGTCAACTTTGAAAGGGCACAGCACAAAAAAATATTGTAGTTAAGAACTTTAAAAGAAAAGATTTAAAACGACAATACTTCAGCTACATTCAGCATGAATTTCAGCTCTCTAGTGCAAGTATCTTCAGAGGAGAAGATTGTCAAAGGTGGGTGGGGTCGGAAACGGTCGAAAATGCACTAAAAGCAAGATGGCGGCCAAACCATGTGACCCACGAATTTGTCCTGATTCACTTTTTTCATTATTTTTTATTTCGCATCTTTAAAAAAATATTCAAGTCTCTAAGTGCATTTTGAAACTTTGTCTTGAAGACCTAATAATAATAATAACTAGGACTGCCGCGGCAGTACTTAGGTCTTCAAGATTCCTGTTTGACCTTCACATACTGTTTGACCTTCACATGCATGTTTGACCTTCACATGCATGTTTGTTAAAGAGGGTTCAAACATAACCAGCAAAACACCACTTTTTAAAATGCAAAGTTTGACCCTTCCTCCTGACCGGAAGTGACTGTTCGCGAGCGATTTTATTCTTTTATCTGAAAGACCTTACTTATGTCCAAGTCTCATGCAAAAATCGTTTAGTTCTATGGTCTGTTTTTTGAGTTATCTTCCCTTGAAGTTGGCGATTTTGAGATTTTGGTCAACTTTGAAAGGTCACAGCACAAAAAATATTGTAGTAAAGATCTTTAAAAGAAAATATTTTAAACTACAATGCTTCAGCTACACTCAGTATGAATTTCAGCTCTCTGGTGCAAGTGTCTTCAGAGAAGAAGATTGTCAAAGGCGGGTGGGGCCAAACCACGTGACCTACGAATTTGTCCTGATTCACTTTTTTTCATCATTTTTCATTGCGCTTCTTTTTAAATAAATAGAGCCATTGGCTCTGTAGCTCATCAGGCTTCATCAATTATGCTGTAGAGTGTGGCCGATGTGATTACCCCTTTGTATAGGCCACAGGGTCACCAATCATAAAATTAAGTATATAAGCGACAAGTTTCAGTTTTCAAGGCCTAATACTTCAGGAGAAGAAGATGAAAATCGATTTAAAAGGATGTTCCTATTTCCTTTATTAGGGGTCACAGGGCCACCAAAGCTACAATTTATAATCCTCACTAGCCAAGGAGTCTGTACACAAAGTTTCAGCTTTCTAGGCCTTATGTATTCTGGAGAAGAAGTCGATATTCCACAAAGTTTATGGACGGACGGACGGATGGACGGACGGACAGATGGCCGGACGCCGGACACCATGCCATGCCATAAGCCCATCGGGCCCTTCAGGTCAGATCAGCTAAAAATCTAGACTTTGATAGAAAAAAAAAAGTTTTTAGGTCATGACCCCGGTGACCCCTTATGTGGGGTCATTGGGTCACGTAATCTACAATTTAGAATCTTTATTGGCCAAAAGGTCTGCACATTAAATTTCAACTCTCTTAACCTAATGGAACTTGAGAAGGAGATGAATTGTGATTGTGACCCCTGTGACACTATTTGGGGTCATGGGGTCATGGGGTCACGAAACCTACAGTTTAGAATCCCAATTGGCCAAGGAGTCTACATGCAGTCTTTCAGCTCAATAGACCTTTTGGAACTGAAGATGATGATGAAAATAAGTTTTTAAGGTTGTGACTCCTGTGACCCTATTTTGGGTCATGGGGTCACGAAATCTACAATTTAGAATCCCCATTGGCCAAGGAGTCCGCACATATAATTTCAGCTCTCTAGACCTTTTGGAACTTCAGAAGAAGATGAAAATAGGTTTTTAAGGTTGTGACACCTGTGACCCTATTTGGGGTCACAGGGTCACCAAAGTTACAAATTAGACTCTCCATTGGCCAAGGAGTCTGCACATATCATTATTAACTCTCTAGACCTTTTGGAACTGGAGAAGAAGATGAAAAACTTTGTCTTGAAGACCTAATAATACTTTAATACCCGGAAGAGAATTCATGTTGCATCATTACAGAGCGGGTGTACAATAAAAATAAACAACATACATGTCGTTACAAGGAATACAAAGAACAACCACAATCATGCGTGTAAATTAAGGAGCATTTAAAAGGCGAACGCTGCAAGGAATGAAAGTATTTTTACCCCTATTGGTTTTAAAACATGGCAGTAAGTATCTTCTTCCAGAAGGAAGTTTAACATATTCACACAGTGCAATACATGATCTGGATTGGACAAAATTTTCAGAGATAATTTCAATACTGTTTTTTCATAAAGATAAGATAGATTAACAAATGAAACCCCGGGAGTTTTGCAAGCAATATGAACCACTCTTTCTTAGCGTGATTTGTTTACCAAAGACAATGAACCATACCAACATTGGAAGGAAAAAGTTAATATTCTTTCAATGATAAAAGAGGGATAGTACACGTTCATTTACATTAAAAGATCGCAGCTTGCGCAAGTATTGGCAGTCCAATTTAATTTACTATCTTTTATATGGCCAAGGTATTTGTATATTCATCCACAACTTCAACATTTGAAACATTTATACAGACAGGGTAAGTATTGATATGATTGTCCCTGAAATTGATAATTAGTTCTTTTGTTTGTCACAAAATGGTTGACATTATCTCTGTAGGAAAGTTCATCATCTAGAGTGAGTCCAAATAATGCCGCATCGTCAGCAAACTTCACTGTAAGATTGTTGGGACAATTGCTAATACAGTCATTTGTGTAGAGAGTGAATAATACTGGCGACAGGACACAACCTTGAGGGGCTCCGGTATTCGTATACAAGATCAATGAATGGGCGGAGTTAACCTTTACAAACTGAGGTCGAAAAGTGAGAAATTTCTCTATCCATAATATAAGATTGCAATTAACACCCATATTGAACAGTTTGTCTAGTGTAGTATCTAGTGTATCTCCGGGAGGAGAGGGGGCTAAAGGCCACTTGGCAGCGATCATGAGGGGCCCCAACCCCCTGTGTTGCATCTGGCAATTGTTCTCGAGCATTAACGAGAACTATCACTCTCTGTCTGATGGTTAAGATTGGTTTTCTGGTGGCTGTGGCTTGGGAACTGCACGCCCTGCAGGTGCCACACTTGTTTGAGGTGAGAGATGGGGGTAGGGCCACGTTGCACCAGATTTCATGTGTAGGAACCATGGGTCAGATGAACGAAGCAGGGTATTTAACTTTCCTGCCCTCTCTGGCTGCGCCTCCCCCATTCACGATTAGGGCAGACTCCTCCGCCCAGTTCGAGCCCTCCGCATTTATTCGGAACGTACACGTTCTCTCTGCCAGGCCAGGAGGAGACTCTTTTTTGCCAAACTCCCAGCGGAGCAATGAGGAGATCGATAGACAAGCCTTGGGCGTCTATCTGCGGTCGGCTATTTTTGAGGCTTAGAAAGCTTAAGAGCTAGTACTGCCAGTTTGAAACATTCCTCACTATGGTGTTCCACAGCAATATCTTGGAGGGGGACATTATGACTGGCTGTCTCTTGAAGTCTGTCCATGGAAGATCTTGCGGGCGTAGCCAATCAAGGGCGGCAGGTATTTGCACAGCAGTGCACCAAGAGGGTTTCGCAGTTCACCCTAAGTCACCTTTGCCTATTGGTTGTTTATTGATAGCTGAATAAACTTTGAATCGCATTTAAAAAAATAAATTATCGCACAGTAGAGGAACTTTCCTTGGTTCATGATTTGAGAGTTGTTGTTCCTCATGTACGCTTACACCTGCTGTTGTTTTCGGTTGAAATGATATTGTTAAGCACTACCATTAAAGGTTTATGGGATGGTTTGGAAACGATGTAGAGCTATTGTTCAAAATGGGAATTAACTGTAAATACTGAAAAGATAGTGCCATATGCTCTGTAGCTCATCACACAGGGACATGTATCGCTTAAATACAGCGTTAGAAAGACATACATACTCATAGACTCTACCCTAATACTATACATAAGAAAAGGGATGTAACGGAATGATCGGACAACACTCAAACAAAGTCAAATTAGAAATCGAAAATATTTTTTTGGAAAACATCAAGACGACCAATCGAAAGCTAAATGATTTCCCTACAAAACGAGCTATCGACTGTTTAAATCGGTTCATTATGACAAAAGTTAAAGGCGATGATATCCCTAAAATCGCTAGCTCAAGATTTTTATGCCAAAATCCCCACTCGCAAAAAACAACCAAAACTTACCTTTTAAGGACGTTAATTAATTTAAGAAAATATGACAACACCTTGTACATCATAACCAAGTGTGGGGAGGAAATAGCCTAACCAGGCCAGAAACTCCCCCCTTGTACATCATAACCAAGTGTGGGGAAGAAATTGCCTAGCCAGGCCAGAATCTCCCCCCTTCTACATCATAACCAAGTGTGGGGAAGAAATAGTCTAACCAGGCCAGAATCCCCCCCTTTTTCATCATTTTTCATTGCGCTTCTTTTTAAATAAATAGAGCCATTGGCTCTGTAGCTCATCAGGCTTCATCAATTATGCTGTAGAGTGTGGCCGATGTGATTACCCCTTTGTAGAGGCCACAGGGTCACCAATCATAAAATTAAGTATATAAGCGACAAGTTTCAGTTTTCAAGGCCTTATACTTCAGGAGAAGAAGATGAAAATCGATTTAAAAGGATGTTCCTATTTCCTTTATTAGGGGTCACAGGGCCACCAAAGCTACAATTTATAATCCTCACTAGCCAAGGAGTCTGTACACAAAGTTTCAGCTTTCTAGGCCTTATGTATTCTGGAGAAGAAGTCGATATTCCACAAAGTTTATGGACGGACGGACGGATGGACGGACGGACAGATGGCCGGACCCTGGACACCATGCCATGCCATAAGCCCATCGGGCCCTTCAGGTCAGATCAGCTAAAAATCTAGACTTTGATAGAAAAAAAAAAGTTTTTAGGTCATGACCCCGGTGACCCCTTATGTGGGGTCATTGGGTCACGTAATCTACAATTTAGAATCTTTATTGGCCAAAAGGTCTGCACATTAAATTTCAACTCTCTTAACCTAATGGAACTTGAGAAGGAGATGAATTGTGATTGTGACCCCTGTGACACTATTTGGGGTCATGGGGTCATGGGGTCACGAAACCTACAGTTTAGAATCCCAATTGGCCAAGGAGTCTACATGCAGTCTTTCAGCTCAATAGACCTTTTGGAACTGAAGATGATGATGAAATAAGTTTTTAAGGTTGTGACTCCTGTGACCCTATTTTGGGTCATGGGGTCACGAAATCTACAATTTAGAATCCCCATTGGCCAAGGAGTCCGCACATATAATTTCAGCTCTCTAGACCTTTTGGAACTTCAGAAGAAGATGAAAATAGGTTTTTAAGGTTGTGACACCTGTGACCCTATTTGGGGTCACAGGGTCAACAAAGTTACAAATTAGACTCTCCATTGGCCAAGGAGTCTGCACATATCATTATTAACTCTCTAGACCTTTTGGAACTGGAGAAGAAGATGAAAAACTTTGTCTTGAAGACCTAATAATACTTTAATACCCGGAAGAGAATTCATGTTGCATCATTACAGAGCGGGTGTACAATAAAAATAAACAACATACATGTCGTTACAAGGAATACAAAGAACAACCACAATCATGCGTGTAAATTAAGGAGCATTTAAAAGGCGAACGCTGCAAGGAATGAAAGTATTTTTACCCCTATTGGTTTTAAAACATGGCAGTAAGTATCTTCTTCCAGAAGGAAGTTTAACATATTCACACAGTGCAATACATGATCTGGATTGGACAAAATTTTCAGAGATAATTTCAATACTGTTTTTTCATAAAGATAAGATAGATTAACAAATGAAACCCCGGGAGTTTTGCAAGCAATATGAACCACTCTTTCTTAGCGTGATTTGTTTACCAAAGACAATGAACCATACCAACATTGGAAGGAAAAAGTTAATATTCTTTCAATGATAAAAGAGGGATAGTACACGTTCATTTACATTAAAAGATCGCAGCTTGCGCAAGTATTGGCAGTCCAATTTAATTTACTATCTTTTATATGGCCAAGGTATTTGTATATTCATCCACAACTTCAACATTTGAAACATTTATACAGACAGGGTAAGTATTGATATGATTGTCCCTGAAATTGATAATTAGTTCTTTTGTTTGTCACAAAATGGTTGACATTATCTCTGTAGGAAAGTTCATCATCTAGAGTGAGTCCAAATAATGCTGCATCGTCAGCAAACTTCACTGTAATAGATTGTTGGGACAATTGCTAATACAGTCATTTGTGTAGAGAGTGAATAATACTGGCGACAGGACACAACCTTGAGGGGCTCCGGTATTCGTATACAAGATCAATGAATGGGCGGAGTTAACCTTTACAAACTGAGGTCGAAAAGTGAGAAATTTCTCTATCCATAATATAAGATTGCAATTAACACCCATATTGAACAGTTTGTCTAGTGTAGTATCTAGTGTATCTCCGGGAGGAGAGGGGGCTAAAGGCCACTTGGCAGCGATCATGAGGGGCCCCAACCCCCTGTGTTGCATCTGGCAATTGTTCTCGAGCATTAACGAGAACTATCACTCTCTGTCTGATGGTTAAGATTGGTTTTCTGGTGGCTGTGGCTTGGGAACTGCACGCCCTGCAGGTGCCACACTTGTTTGAGGTGAGAGATGGGGGTAGGGCCACGTTGCACCAGATTTCATGTGTAGGAACCATGGGTCAGATGAACGAAGCAGGGTATTTAACTTTCCTGCCCTCTCTGGCTGTGCCTCCCCCATTCACGATTAGGGCAGACTCCTCCGCCCAGTTCGAGCCCTCCGCATTTATTCGGAACGTACACGTTCTCTCTGCCAGGCCAGGAGGAGACTCTTTTTTGCCAAACTCCCAGCGGAGCAATGAGGAGATCGATAGACAAGCCTTGGGCGGCTATCTGCGGTCGGCTATTTTTGAGGCTTAGAAAGCTTAAGAGCTAGTACTGCCAGTTTGAAACATTCCTCACTATGGTGTTCCACAGCAATATCTTGGAGGGGGACATTATGACTGGCTGTCTCTTGAAGTCTGTCCATGGAAGATCTTGCGGGCGTAGCCAATCAAGGGCGGCAGTATTTGCACAGCAGTGCACCAAGAGGGTTTCGCAGTTCACCCTAAGTCACCTTTGCCTATTGGTTGTTTATTGATAGCTTAATAAACTTTGAATCGCATTTAAAAAAATAAATTATCGCACAGTAGAGGAACTTTCCTTGGTTCATGATTTGAGAGTTGTTGTTCCTCATGTACACCTACACCTGCTGTTGTTTTCGGTTGAAATGATATTGTTAAGCACTACCATTAAAGGTTTATGGGATGGTTTGGAAACGATGTAGAGCTATTGTTCAAAATGGGAATTAACTGTAAATACTGAAAAGATAGTGCCATATGCTCTGTAACTCATCACACAGGGACATGTATCGCTTAAATACAGCGTTAGAAAGACATACATACTCATAGACTCTACCCTAATACTATACATAAGAAAAGGGATGTAACGGAATGATCGGACAACACTCAAAAAAAGTCAAATTAGAAATCGAAAATATTTTTTTGGAAAACATCAAGACGACCAATCGAAAGCTAAATGATTTCCCTACAAAACGAGCTATCGACTGTTTAAATCGGTTCATTATGACAAAAGTTACAGGCGATGACATCCCTAAAATCGCTAGCTCAAGATTTTTATGCCAAAATCCCCACTCGCAAAAAACAACCAAAACTTACCTTTTAAGGACGTTAATTAATTTAAGAAAATATGACAACACCTTGTACATCATAACCAAGTGTGGGGAGGAAATAGCCTAACCAGGCCAGAAACTCCCCCCTTGTACATCATAACCAAGTGTGGGAAAGAAATAGCCTAGCCAGGCCAGAATATACCTCCCTTGTACATCATAACCAAGTGTGGGGAAGAAATAACCTAACCAGGCCAGAAACTCCCCCTTGTACATCATAACAAAGAGTGGGGGAAAAATAGCCTAACCAGGCCAGAAACTCTCCCCTTGTACATCATAACCAAGTGTGGGGAAAAAATAGCCTAACCAGGCCAGAAGCTCCCTCCATGTACATCATAACAAAGGGTGGGGAAGAAATAGCCTAGCCAGGCCAGAATCTCCCCCTTGTACATCATAACAAAGGGTGGGGAAGAAATAGCCTAGCCAGGCCAGAATCTCCCCCTTGTATGCATAACCAAGTGTGGGGAAGAAAAAAGACTAGCTAAACCAGCATCTCCCTCTTGTACAAGGTAGAATTAAGGGTGGGGAAGGTTTGGCCTAGGACAGTCTTTCCCCGGGGAAGATTGAGTCTAGGGGGGCGGGAAAGTTTGGCCTAGGCCGAAGTTTCCCCGGGGAAAGTCTGTCCTAGGCCAAACCTTCCCCGGGGAAAGTCTGGCCAGGGGGAAAGTTTGGCCTGTTACAGGGCTTTCCTCTCATTCCCAGTTTGAAGGCACCCCAATTGCCCGCATGTTCTGGCGTAAGCTCATTCTACTCAATCACAATCACAAAACTTTCGATATCAGAGCTAGGGGCACGTAACTCATGTAAAAATCCATTTTATACATAATTGTCACCATGTTGGTTTTCGAAAAGTGACGATGTGATTGGTCCGCTTGTGACTAGGTTTTGTCTGCACTAGCTTGGATGCTTTCAGACTGTTGCCGATATGATATATTTTTGAGATATTTTTTTATGTTGTTTTCCTCGAAACAGGGTTGATTTTGGTTGATTCAGACTGAGCTTCTTTCCTGCTACATCAGCGTATATTCATCACCTTTTTCATCCAAAATTGTGTTCCACAGGAGATATTGTTAGTGGAAGATCAAGATTATTCTCAGAATATATTGTTCAAATACTGATTTGTCTACAAGTACAAAGTGATTTTGATCTTTAATTGTGTATCAGCAGATCTGTAAGAAACTTACTGTTTGTTGGCAGTGATAAATGAAAGAGTTTATACTGTTTTAACTAGTGCAATGTTTCTTCAGTAAAGTTGGTTGAAGGAGAGCTTAATTTGTCTTCAAAGGGTAACACAATTCAGGCATTTTGCCATCTTCCCAAGGCAAGGTGAAAACTCTCCTCCTTTAGACCTTGCCATCACAAGTTGGAAAACCGGTGATTAGGGGCAGCGGCACCTATCGTGATTACGAGTTACGCCCCTTACCAACTCGTTCAACAATAGCCAATGAAATCGCCGTTTACACCCGGAACAAATTCAAAATACTAACAGACAATATTTTTGAAAACTATCCGAGTGAAATTTGATATCAAACTTCAGTCCCCATGGTTGTTTTCATGTTTTCTATGCGCACCGAGAATGAAGAGAAAATAAACATTAATGTATCGAATAAGAATTCATTACAACACGATATAAAACGTTTTTATAACATATTCATTTGAAAGTAACAACAAAATGTTATTTATTATAGCAGTCATGTTTTTTCTATATACACATTTTATTCCTGGTTCACGATATGTTTTTAACCATGTAACAATCCATATCAAATAAACACTAAAGTTTAAATACTGTCAATGCAAGAAAGTTGAAACCTAAGGTCGGTGCATATATATTTACGTTGACAAATCGAGCGATCACACACTGCATTATAAGCTTGATTTGAAATACGTTTCGTGTTCTACTGTACTTTAAAAGTACACACATTTATTATTTCCTTATGTCTATGATGATTTGTAAACAATATTTCTTCTTTTATGAAAAATCTCATCAATTTCTCACATTAGTTTTTTTTTATTGAAACCTTTTACAGCTTATTTTCAGGGAAGAGCATAAATATTTCCAAGCAAGTTAGCATTCTCAGTAAAATATAATCTCAAGCGAGATAACTCTTATCTATAAACACACTTACATTTTCGTTAAGTTTAAAAAAGGGTAATGATCAAAATTAATTTACTTTCTAACAAATTCTGATATGAACAGTCCTAAAACCGTAGTGTCACCATGTTTATTAAAACGTTCATTTTTTTATATTTAAATTTTGTTATACTCTGTTCTGACAGTACAAAGGCTAATTTTACTTTCAAACAAATTCTTATCTAAACAGTCTTTATGCTGTCAGCATGTTTATTAAAACCATCACTTCTTTATTGTTAGAATATTGTAATACTTGACACTGTTGACAGACTTCTGACGGTACAGGATTTATTCACAACAAAACGTTTCCAATTTCCTGAAAGACTGTAACAGTCCTACTGTGTGTTCCGATGAGAATATTGGTTTAACATGATTTTCATTCTCTGTCAAATCATGTGCAAAAAATAAACTTTGCACGTTGCACAAAATTTGCACAAAGCAAAGTGTAGCATGATTGTATACCTTCTCAGGCCAGTGTTCAGCCTCTGCCGGCTTGTTCTTGAAGCTCTCTCTCAGCTGTTCTATCCTGTTCTGATGGGATGTGATCAGCAACTCCCTGTCATAGAACACAGAATCTTTATCAAGGGATCTAACATCTTTATCTTGATATGTGTTTAAAAATAGAGCCATTCGCTCTGTAGTTCATCAGGCTTCATATCAACCGCTATATATATTCACGGATGCCTGCTGTATACTAACGAACTATACATTGTGTTAGACCAGTGGCCCGAAGTGACAATAGCCGCAAAGGAAATTGAACCGCATAGATTGCAACAATTATCACCATGAACTCTTATTAATGCGTAAAATTTATTTGTTCATAACTCACCATTTTTCAACCGCAAGAACCGCATCTTCTATAACTATATAATACATGTCTATATGTGTAAATGTAAATACCTATCTTCAATTTCACTTTATTTTTCTAATTCTAATCTCATTCATCAATTTCTTTTATGTACCGCATTTGTGTACTTCAGGGACGTATTACCATGTCAAAATTATCTGATGAAGGGGAGCACTCGCTCCCAGAAACGTAACTAAACTTGGCTATCGAAGCTTGTGCCTTCTGTTTGGCGATCACCCTCCCCCCTCAAATTCATTGTCATGGAGTATGTACACAAGGTTTCAGTTTTCTAGGCCTTATGCTTCTTGAGGTCCACCAAAGCTACAATTCATGGTGCTTTTGTTCACAGGAACGCTTAATCAACAGCATGTAAGCAAATAAAAGGCGATTTATGATTTCAAAAGTAACCGATAACCCTCAAGAAGACAACAACTGAAATAAACTTAGGATTAACTTCTTACAATGTGAATTGTTTAGAGCTAAAGTCAATTACACACTACTATTTACACATATTGGTGATAATGGCGCGGATTTCTTTTTTGTATTATAACCTTTTTGATTGTTTTGGGGTGAAAGAAATTGGCAGTCAAAATGTTATAAAAACATAGCGTTCGTTCCACTGGTTTCAACAGTAATATTTTTCAAAGGTTAGCTCTTTGACTCCTTTAAGCAAAAACCAACCTCAGAAAGATAGTTCTGGTTACATAGGGTGATAAGGCAGGTTTCAAAACATTTCTATAGGCTATTGCACTTGAGGTGCCTCATCAAAGGACACAGAATTACCACACTTATTGTATGCCAAAGTTTTGTGAAGGTAACTTAGATGTACTTTCATGTATCTTTGTTTTTAAGAAGATGAACATGAAGTTTCAAATGGATGAGTGGATGCTCGGACGGAGGTACTGACATTTGGATGCATGCTGCCATCCAGAGTTAAAATCGTCTCCTTGAGAACCAATCAAGAACGGGATGGCATCTTTTAATTTCTAAAAAGGAATCGGCCATTTTAAAAAATTTTCTGATAACTATAGTAAATGATTTTCAAAATTGTCCAGATTTTTGTCCGACTTGATTTTGAAAAAGTAAATTATTGTGACTTCTTTGAGTTCCAGATTTTCATAATCTAGCACCAAACCAATAAATTATTACAATCTGTTCTGTATACAATTGCCTTTATACTGAAAAAATAAAGTTCTATAATGATGAATGTTGATAAACTGACCTCTCTTCTTTAAGCGCCTCCATGTCTCCTCGGAGTCGTGTCAGTGCCTCCTTCAGCTCCTTACTCTCATCTGATATAGGAGGAAGTTTATGTACTTCAGATTTACTACCTACCTTTCATACAAGCTAGCGCCCTCAGGTGACACTATCAATACATATCATTCATTTACGATGTGAGGTCTTGATATCCATAGGATTTTGTCCAACATCCTAATATTTAACCATATCAGAAGTTTTGTCACTTTTGAGAAGATTTTTAACAAATCACATTACAGTCTAGAGGTGTTACGATATGGAAGGGTTGCGATATGATACGAATGATGAGAATTCATTAATGTTCTGTATCATAATATGCATCCTCCAAACGAAAGGATATATTGTGGACCAATATACGAGATATGATACCCTATCAGAGAGATTTTGAATGTACGATTCACCCTTCATCAAGCACCCTGTATTAGCCTGCAGGGCAGATAACCTGTATCAGCCCCTCATCAAGGGCAAAAACCTGTATCAGCCCATCATCAGCGGACTTGAACCTGGAACCCTAGGCAACAAACGCAAAAGATAAATCGAAGTCACACAGTATTTAGATTTGTCTCCCTTTGTACAGCTGACGTTTGGTCGTGACTGACATCGCGAAGATGCTGCAGTCACTTGCGTATAGGATTTGTTAGTTTGATACAATCTAACTTTCCAGTCGGGGAATTCAAAGAAAATGAACTCAAAAGTCGCAAGGGGCGTAGGTTGGGGAGCCTTTTTTTATGATTATCGGTATGTATTCATTAACGTCAAGCCAAATGGATAAAATCAGCCACATGGTAATGTTATGAATTAATGTTTGAAAATGTTACAGTTATTTTGGTTGTTTGTTTGATAAGTATAAATGATAAAAATAGCATTATATGGGTATATTCATATCACATTCGGTATCGGCCCTCGACCAATATCAGCCCTCGAGCTAAAGCTCTCAAATTGATATTAGGATCTCGCGCTGATACCGAATGTGATATGAAAATACCCTTTTAATATCTATGTATCGCCTATCGCTACACATCTACATCACACGGTTTGGATAATTGCCCGGAACTTTTGTAAGAAAGCATTCGTAGAAACAGTTTGGAGTAGTTACCAAAATAAATAGTTCTATTATTTTCAGCAAATACATGTGGTAAATGGAATAGAAATGATGATAAGCATTTTGTAACTATTTTCAGAGTGCACTGCACCTAAAGTTCGGTAACAAGAAGCACTAAGACAAAGATGCTGAAGAAACTTACTGATGGTGGCAGCAGCGTGAGAATCAAACTCTTGCTCTCGCTGGTGAGGTTCCACAAATTTGGTCCCCATGTCCTTCAGCTTCTTCTGTGAGGCCGCAAGGTCTGCAATCTTCTCTTGGAGGTCCTGAGAGAGTCTGTGGGGGTACAAGTGTACAGAAATCTTAAAGAGTTAGTCAGTGCTTTGGTGGCTAACTCTCATGACTCATACATCTTTAACAAACGTCATCATTCCTACAAGTGAACATCTGTGTGTGCCACCAGGTCTGCATAATAACACTTCCCACTCACTTTTTAGTGCTATGAGACTGTATCATAGTAAAATATAATGTACAAATTTGTGAATTCTCAAGATTTGTTTTCTAGAGCTTAAAACAATTTACATGTCTTATTCAACATCTTTTGTTAATAATAAAAACCTTGAAGCATCATTGTATCTAAGCTTTACCTATGGATCAATACTGCAAACTTAAATTACTGCTGTGACGCTTATGGTCAAATAGCAGAGTCTCAGGCCGGGTTTCGTCAGGACTATTCAACAATAGATAATATATTTATTCTTCAGTCAATAATACAACGACATCTAAGTAAACAAAAGGTTAAACTTTATTGTCTTTTCGTTGATTTTGCAAAGGCATTTGATATTGTCAAACGTTTGAAACTATGGTCAGTTCTAAAGTCAAAAGGTGTCTCTCCCAAAATGGTTAATTCAATACAGTCTATCTATGCATCAGTCAAGGCTTGTGTTAAATTTGATAATGTGTTATCAGGTTTTTTCTCGTGTGACCGTGGCGTCCGTCAGGGTTGTGTACTTAGTCCTTTGTTGTTTTCAATTTTCATCAACGAGTTGGTTGTTGTTATAGAACAGAGTTCAGGGCCAGGCATTCAGCTTCATCCCGATGTTATTCAGGTATTTCTTCTATTTTTTGCTGACGACATAGCTCTTATATCTGATACTTTAGGAGGTCTGCAGAAACGTATCGATGTTTTAGAGAAATTTTGTAAATAATAAGGACTTGAGGTAAATTTGTGTAAGACAAAAGTTGTTGTTTTTCAGAAAGGTGGTTCTTTATCAAAACGAGAAAGATGTTTTTTCAATGGTAAGGAATTGGAATCTATATCTTCATACAAATATCTCGATGTAATTCTCACTAGAGGTCTATCTTGGTCCAGTCATTGTTCAAATGCAGCTTTACAAGGTAAAAAGGCTTTTTACAGCCTTCTTAAAATATTAAGTAAGCTTGGGGATATATCATACGAATTGTATTTTAAGATATTTGATATGAAAATAGCTCCTATTCTGCTTTACGGTTCCGAAGTCTGGGGGTTCTGGCAGAATGATTTGATTGAATCCGTACATACTTTAGCTTGCAAACAATATTTAGGCGTTAAGATTTCTACCCCAAATAATATAGCTAGAGGCGAATGTGGGCGTTACCCTCTCTTTTTATCTGCATACAAAAAGGCAATAACATAGTGGCTAAAATTATTATCTATATAACTGCCATCCCAAGAAATGTTACTGCATGATGTTAAGGGCTTTAGAACATAATAAAATTAATTGGGCTTCGAAGTGTCGTGATCTGTTGTACAGTTTAGGCTTTGGTTATGTCTTCCTACGTCGTTCTTACTGTTGCCATGGAAATCAGTAATATTATATAATTTAGATTGACCAAAATAGCAAAAGGCACCACTCCACCACTAGATCTAACCACATACCAAGTTTCGTTAAAAAATATTGAGCAGTTTTGAAGATATGGTCCGGAAACGAAAGCATCCCCCAATATCCACTAAGTTGAGTATGTTCAAAATCTTACCATGGAAACCATAACAAATCAAAAATTCAGAATAACCAAAATAGCAAAAGGCACCACTCCAGTACTAGATCTAACCACATACCAAATTTCGTTAAAAAATATTGAACGGTTTTGGAGATATTGTCCGGAAACGAAAGCATCCCCCAATATGCACTAAGTTCAAATTGTTTCCATGGAAACCAGAAAAAATAAAAATTCAGAATAATCAAAATAGCAAAAGGCACCACTCGAGTACTAGCTCTAACCTCATACCAAGTTTCGTTAAAATATATTGAACGGTTTTGGAGATATGGTCCGGAAACGAAAGCGTTACGGAATTACGGAATTTCGGACGGAAAGCTTTGCGGGGGACATAATAAAGAATTGAATACTGCAAACTCTTAACCAATGCCTATGACAGAAACAAGGCAAAAGTGAGCGCAGCTCACATACCCCTGCCTGCAGTTTGACCGCCTTTCTTTGACGAAAATAGTGAAAAGTCATATGTTCTGATAAGTCCTAGGATTGTTACCGAATTTTTCCATCACATGATATAGAAAATAACATTAAAATTGAATTTGTCTGAATAGGTCTGAACTGGTATAACTATGATAATAAATGTTTTTCAACAAACTCTCACCTTCCATTCAGTTCCATGTAGGTCAATTTATATTCCAATATATGTATTCTTTGCAGAGGTATCAACATTCCAATACATGTATTCTTTGCAGTGGTAACAATATCAGTCATGTTCTATGTTCATACAGTGTCCATATGAGTATCACAATAGATCACAATCCCTTTCTTTTGGTTACTTCCCAAAAGAAAACTTGAAGGCAAAACAGTCACATTTACAATGTTTATACGGTATGTGTTTGTCATTAGGACATATATTTACAAGCTTGATTTTCAACCAACTGTTTTTGGACTGTTTTGGTTCAAAATTTCTAAAATTATTTGAACTTTGGAATTAAAACCCCTAAAAGGCACAACAGCATTATATAGGTTACTGCCATACCAAGTTTGAAAATTCCAAGTGGTATAGTTTTTAAATTATGATCCAGAAACGACACAAAATCCAAATATCTGACCGTTTTTGGACAAAATTTCAAAAATTATTTGAACGTTGGAAGTGAAACCCCTGAAAGGCACAACAGCATCATGTAGGCTACTGCCATATCAAATTTGAAGTTTCCAAGTGGTATAGTTTTTTAATTATGCTCCGGAAACGAGACGAAGTCCAAAAATCGGACGGGTTTGGGTCAAAATTTCAAAAATTATTTGAATGTTGGACGTGAAACCCCTAAAAGGCACAACAGCATAATATAGGCTACTGCCATACCAAATTTGAAGTTTGTAAGTGGTATAGTTTTAGAGAAATGATCCGGAAACGATTTCGGACGGACGGACGGACGTACGGAAGGACACGGGGGGCGCTATATACCCCCGACTACGTCGTAGCGGGGGTATAACCGACTACATCGTAGCAGGGGTATAACTACAAAATTTAGATTTTGTTTATTCTGAAAGCTAAACACCTAAGAATATATGAAAGAAGTGGTAGACTGTACTAACTGAGCTACAGATTTCTCCAGATACTGGTGATGTTTCTTGGACTGACCTAGTTGCTCTTCCAGCTCCTTGGTCTTCAATCTGATGTACAAATTGGAAAAGATAAACATTACTTTTGACGTAGTAACATAGAACCCCACTTATCAAACACAATGAAAGCATATTTCAGAAATGTTGCCCAAGCGACGCTAAAGAAAGTCTCACTCACTTGATCACATCTCTGGATCTTGTTGGTTCAAGTACCATGACATTACTAAGGCCATTTTTTTTGGCAAATGGTTTACTTTACAACATTTTTTCATATAAATCACAAGTCCGTGGTAAAACAATTAAAAAAATTGGCACACATATTTTATCAAAATATCTTAAAAGTGTCAGTCAATAAATTAAAAATATAAAAACTGGCATATCAAATAAAATAACAATGCATTCTGTATTATTTGTTTTTACAGATAGATTCTTGTTTTGCCGATTGCTTTGATCTTTCCAGGAAGAAAGATTTGTGACATGATGAAATTTTGCTGTCATAGCTTTTCCCAGACATGCCAACTCCCTCTTGATACAAGAATATAGTAAGATTGACCAAACCTAATGGGAAAGCTTATTTCCTAATTACAAAACAACAAAATGGAACAGCCAAAGTTTTCCGAGAAAATGATAAAGTAAAGTAAATAATATCTTGCCCGAATTCCCCTTCCATCAAAACATCTCTCATTTCCATCCTTCCAATTCCTTTTCTGTCACTTTCAACCTCCCAGCCCTACTCTTCCAATTTACCCCAATCCTCAAAATACTCCAATCACAAAGCCCTCTACTACCATTCCCCTCTCTTCAAACCAAACATCCCCAACCCACCAAACCACTAGCCCCATCTAACCAGCCCTACCTACCCTTACACCTTTGGGCGGTTATATCCCTTCTTTTTTCAACAGGTTTTAACTCATAACTACCTTCCTGTAGGTTTTTACCATATACACCCTTGCGAAGTTATTGCATATATTTTAGTTGAATATTATATGCCTTGGGCTTCATCTGCGTAGCTAGGTTAGTTCATAACAACATTGGTCGGTTATAAGATTACAAACAAACGCAAACAGTTGGACTTGTAAAATTTAGAATTTTAATCAAAAAAGAAAGTTCAGACTTTTCAACAATGAAAGTGGGATTCGAACCCGGGACCTCTACATGTATGTTTTCGAGCAGCCCCTTATCAGTTGAGCTGCCGAGGATCCATGCCACTTGATGTACATTTGTTGTCTCATGTCTGTTTTTCTATTTTCGCTATGAATATATATATATAAATCAATATTGTAATAAAATTGTTTTTAATGTAAGGAATCAAATTTTTAGTCTTAATACCTTAAACAGAGAGTATTGTAAGTAGTCTAAAAGTTTTTTCTTATCAAAACACATTGAACCCGCGAAATATATCACTGAAACGTTTATAAATCAATTTAATATACACAAATTTAGTTGAATCCATTGCAGGAGTGTTCCACAGAAGTGTAAGTCAAATAATAACCCTCACCCTCGCAAGGTTGTTTTCTATAACCCCTCGGTACCGGGTGTTTAATTCATATCCAAACCAATAACACTCCTCCAAGATGTGACCAAGCTGAGTTGTTCCTGGAACGCTTTAACCTCCATACACAGATGTTAGTAGTGGATTTCCATTGCCATCCCTTCCACCTTCAAACCATGCTCCTGCTATTCCCAAAACCATTCTACCATCTTGAAACTCTCTCCTTCTATCCCTCCCCTCTCCTACCACAAATCCTTCCCTCACCTCTCACCAAACCCCCCACTTTTTCAAGACGTGACTCTTGAACCTCAATACACAGATGTTTGTTGTGGATTTCCACTACCATCAAACCTCCCAACCATGCTCCCCAAACCCTTCTCCCATCTTGAAACTCTCTCCCTATACCCCTCAATCTCTCTCTCCTCTCGCCTACCACAAATCCCTCCCCCCTCTCACCAAAGCCCAAAATTCTCCAAGAGATGTTCCTGGGACACTTGAACCTCCATACACAGCTGTTGTTGTGGATTTCCACTACCATCCTTCTAACCATGCTCATGACATTCCTAGTAACCTCAATCTCTCTCTCCTCTCGCCTACCACAAATCCTCCCCCTCCTCTCTCACCCACCCCCCACTTCCCCACAATGTGACCCACCTGAGTTGTTCCTGGAACTGCTGAGCCTCCATGCTAAGCTGTCTGTTGTGTATTGTGAAACTAGACAACTCACTCTCCAGCTCTGCATAACAGTGTATCATTGAAAGTTGAAACATCGCTATCAACAATCTACCTAACTGTGGCTAATCTGCTGCTATTTTGATACAGAGTGCTAATTTCCTTCCTTTATTATCTCCCGCAACAACGAAGTTGCGGGGGGTTCTAAAATGGGTACCGTCCGTCCGTCCGGCCGTCCGTCCGGCCGTTACACTTTGTGTTACTTTCATTACTTTCTAACTTATCAAATTCAATTCAAATTCGTCATGGACATGAAGAAACATGTAATAATGTGTCATGAGAAATATTTTTCTGAGAATCTACATAAAATATTAGGAATATGGAGAAAAAGTGGTAAATTTTGTAAGAAATCTGTATTAAGTCCCGTCCGGCTCATAACTTCTAAACTAATCATCACATATTGATCAAATTTGATATGGAGATACATAAAAATATGAAGGTGTTCATGAAGAACAATTTTGAAATATTTTAATAAAATTTTGCCTTTTTGAGGACTCTGTTGGAAATCTGTTACAAGTCCTGTCTATCTCACAACTAAACTAATCATTACATTTTTGATAACATTTGTTATGGAGATACAAAATCATATGTTGGTGTGTCATGAAGAACAATTTTGAAAATATGTTTGTTTAAATATGATCAAATTGATCTTGGAGATCCAAATACATAATACATAAATTCATTCGTTTGATTTTAATTTTGTCAGATAAGTCGAATTATGCCCAACAGTGAACATAAAGTTGGTATGATTTAGTTTTTTTTATTAGAACAGTTTCTTTCATATCCTGGAAATATTTTGTTAATTTGTGCGACAATAATTAATCAGCAGTATGATAAGGAAAACCTATACATATTGTGCAATTTGCGGGGGATATAGCTCGACCATGTCAGCTGCTTGTTATAGTATTCTTGCTTTGGTTGTGTCTACACTCAATGAATTGCACATTTTAGAGATTGCCGATCATTTTCACCCTGTATCAATCTTCTCTTTGAAGAGAAAAGTTTTTTATAATGATAATATTTGGTCTATTTTAGATAATTGGCTAACCGACATTGCCAACACTAGTTATTATACATTGGATAGAGATCAGAATCTTTGAATTCATCTTTTAAATAAAAGAAATCAAACGTTTGCAAATGCCACTAATGGCTGAAATATTATAAACTCCAACTGTGACAAAGTACTTCACTATCAATTAAGTAATATAAGAGCCATAACTGAAAAGGACAATCTTATCCTTGAGTTCCTCTGACTTTGCCTGTATTGAACTGAAACTCTCTGCCTTGGCCTTGTGTTGAGCTGCCTCAGACTTGAGGGTTTTCGATGACTCTGTCAGCATCTTGTTCTCCATCTCCAGCACCCCCACACGTGACTCCAGATCCTCTCGTCCTACAACAGTCAGATTACAATCTTATAGAGCTTTCATGGGTGAAATGATAGACTTGAGTACTTGAGGTGTAAGACTTGGACCAAGTTCCTGAGTTATTTTTCACAAGGGGTCATTCAGTCTAGATATTATACATACTTGTGACATATTCTTCGAGAATGGATTTGAGTCCAGTTGATTCTTAACCTGGCTCAAGAACTTGTGTAAACATTTTAGCCATACAAGCTTATTATCAATGTTATGAAAGCAAACATTGTCTAATCATAATATTAGGATAAAAATATCATAGAAGATTTATCTTTAGCATATTTGTTGCAATGTACAGAATGTCTGAGCTCTAACAAAGTAAGCAACATCTCCAACTGTTTTGGGTTGACACTCTAAAGTCCAAGAGATAATGTTTGTTTATTTACATGACATAACATGACATGACATGACATGACATGACATTAGCATTAAAATATTCTGAAAACAAGCAAAAAAAGTGAGCGTGGCTCACTAATACCCCCGACCGTGCATCCCTGACTAACTGAATTATTTTTTACTTTCAATGTAGTCATCTCTTGCACAGCATTTGACCCCCAAAAAAGAATTGAGAAAAATGACTAATCCAAAAAATGGAACTTTGTAAAAAAAACACACAAAAAAACCTTATTAATTTTAGCTTTGATTTGGCACTGCACCGCTCCTAATAGGGAAGAAGACACATGCAAAATGTGAAAAGAATCAGATGAAAAGTTTTTTCCGTAATAGGTTGGACAAATCTGATATTGGAAAATGACTATGTTCAAAATATGGAAATTTTTAAAAAATTGAAATATCAATGAAATTTGGTGCAATTTCGCACTGCACCCCTCCTAGTAGGATAGAAGACATGTGCAAAATTTTAAATCAATCGGATGAATAGTTTTCCCGTAATAGGTCGGACAAATCTGATATGGGCAAATGACTATGTTCAAAACATTGAAATTTGTAAAATATTCAAATATTAAAGAAATTTGTTGTTACTTCGCACTGCACCCCTCCTAGTAGGGAAGAAGACATGTGCAAAATTTGAAATTAATCGGATGAATAGTTTTCACGTAATAGGTCGGACAAATCTGATTTTGGAAAATGACTAAGTTCAAAACATGGAAATTTGTAAAAAATTCAAATATTAACGAACTTTGCTGTTACTTCGCACTGCACCCCTCCTAGTAGGGTAGAAGACATGTGCAAAATTTGTAATTAATCGGATGAATAATTTTCACGTAATAGGTCGGACAAATCTGATATTGGAAAATGACTTAAGTTCAAAACATGGAAATTTGTAAAAAATTCAAATATTATCGAAATTTGCTGAAATTAATCGGATAAATAGTTTTCCCGTAATAGGTCGGACAAAAAATGTCCTCGGACGGACAGACAGACAGACAGACAGACAGACACACGGAATCGTTGGTTTTACTAGATACCCCAAACCGTTGGTCGGGGGTATAATAATAAACATGCATAAATCAACTTATGTGTGGAAAATATCCGGGCCAAACAACAATAACAAGATCTCTTGGCTTAATATACAAATTGGAATTCTATCATACTTATTTGATTTTTAGGTAAACATTACGTGCGCATGCCCCTTATCTGTAGCCCTGATTTAAACAATATTTCCTAGAATCCTGTAATTATCTCCTTTACCCTCAGGCAGTATCATTAATGACACCACCTTTGCGGCCATGTGGGCCTCAGAGGCCCAGGCACATGCACATGCATCTCAGGAACGCTGCCATGGCAAAAGGGTCAATATTATTTATGATGTTATGTATAATATGTCACCTATGTGTTCCAATCCTCACAAACCGATCGGTGATATGTTTATTTGAAACTCATTTGCAGGCTTTTTTGGTAAAACGTTATTTGGAAAATGTAAAGCAGAATTCAAATAAGAGTTATCGCTAGATCATGTGGTACCTTTGACCAGCCATTTGACAATCATTGTTTCAAATTTTGTTATTCAATTCTAAATGGAACAAGGGTTACCATAATGCATTGACAGAGTGTCAGAAATTAAAACACTGTCGAAAGTGAAATTGAAACCGAAGTTTCATGATTTACAGTAGTCTGGCATCATAATATATTCATTATCGCCATATCGCGCATTATTGGTTAATTCCTACAGACCAATTCCGGCAAAAGGGCTTAAAATGCATGTGTGCATTAAAGAGTTGCCACCAAAACCCATAATCTCTTGCCACAGGGATACAGATTATTCACATCACTGATTTAGGTTAAAAGATTAAACTTTACGAAAACGTTTGCATGAATATGGGCATTTGACCATGAAGGCCAGTTATCGTCCCTGTTTTTGGTGACTCAATCATATGAACTGGCGTTTTACGATCATGATCTTAAACTTAAAAACTTCAGGAGAGTTGGGTTTATCAAAAACTCGCAAATTCCTCAATAACAAAAAATAACGTACACGTTGTATAGGTTCGGTTGGAAAACGGAAAATGTTTTTCACAGTTTATGCCACACCTCAACAGATTCGGTTGAAACAGTGTGATTGGGTTGGGTACAATATGTAGCAATATATGGTTTTGAAGAAGTTGAGAGGCAAATCACAATTTCGATACCGTCCATAAACGAAACTTGCATCAGATTATTGACCGACGAAGGTAGTGCTTTTTTCGATATTATTTGAATTAACTTGCAGAACGTCAGATGGCTCAGCATAGTGCATTTTTAAGTAAAGAAGTTGTTAATGCCTTCTTAAACACTAGATTCAAAGCCAAATAAAAAATCAACGATATGAATTAAATAAACGTGTACGTTAACATCACACCAACAACTGGTCATTTCATTGCAGAAAGAGTTGTATGGAAATGCATAATGGGGACTCCATCAATTTGTCCATTCATTTACAAACGTAAGTCGAGCAAAAATATTTGCAAATGCCATGAATTTTATAAGACTGACTTCAACACCATCTTCTGATTAACAGAATACCAAAAGAAACCTAAAACTACTGTTCTTGTTTGGCTTATTCTTTTACTTTTGACATGTAACTTTGACATTGAAATTATGTAACATTTTAGGTTTTTAAGGCGAAGAAAAAGATTCTCTGAAAAATTACATATGCGTTTCAGTTTTTGGAGATTATATAATTTTCTGCTATGTAAGTTTTTTTTTATTTTGGTTTAATTATCTTATTATTTATTTATTATTATATTTCAATTCTATATATTTTGTACTGAAACCACAGTTTACACTGGGTCTTTGAGGCCCGAGCTTACAGCAAACTTATGTATTTTCTTACAACGTCAATTAAAAAAGAAATATCTTGTCTACAGTTACGAAGTCATACGTAGCCTTAGAAAACATTCTAATGGAGGATTCAATGAAGTAAGAAGTCGCTTATTTCAAATGTGTTGATTCTGGGTAATGCCAAACATATAACCGAGCCTCAAAGGCCCCACGATACGTCGTGAGGGTTAATAGAAAATTGCTGTATATATACATTTTTACTAAAATAAAATTTTCTTCATTATGTATCAGTTTAGTTTCAGCTGCATGATAGATTTATAGATGTATCATGTCCAAAAATCTATGGAAATGAACATTAGGTAATGTTATGGAGATCAACCAAACAAGTGTTTGCCACTAATGTGGCAATGTCCCCCCGCCGCTTGGATATTGCGATAGAATTGTCACAATAAGCAAATGCTATATTCCCATTGACAATAAGTGCAATGGTTCAAGAGATATGGTGTTAACAAGAGTTTCAAAAGTGGTCAAAGTGCCCTTTTGACCTTTGAAATAAGTGACTGGTGTCTGCATAATTCCCCAATGTAGGCTCTGACCAAATTTGACATTTGGTGCAGTGGTTTAAATGAGATATCAAGTAAACAAGAGTTGCAAGAGTGGCCAAAGTGGTGACCTAGAAATTAAGTGACTGGTGTCTGCGTAATCCCTCAATGTAGGGTGTGACCCAATTTGGGGATATTTAATGAATCGGTTCATAAGATGTTTCAAAAGTGTTCAAAGAACTGTCGTGACCTTGAAAGTAAAGGTCAAGGTCATCAAAAGTATCTGCATAGTCCCACAATATAGGCTGTGTCTTAATTTGAAGCCATTTTGTAAAACGGTGTAAGAGATATTGTATTAACAAAATTTTCAAAAGTGGCCGAGGTGCTGTAGTGACCTTGAAAATAATATCAATGTCACCCGCAGTAACTTATGTCTGCATAATCCCCCAAGGTAGGCTGTGATCAAATTTGAAGACATTGGGTGCAATGGTTTATGAGCAATCGCGTTAACAAGTGTTTCAAGAATTGTCAAAGTGCCGTTGTGACCTTGAAAATAAGGTCAAGGTCACCCGCAGTAAATTGTGTCTGCATAATTCCCCAAGGTTGGCTGTGATCAAATTTGAAAACATTGGGTGCAATGGTTCGTGAGCTATCGCGTTAACAAGGATCCGGACGTACAGACGTACGTACGGACGCCACTGAATACAATGTCCCAAGTTCCACGTTGTGGCGGGGGACAATAAAAACCTTTCACTACCTACCTGAGTTTATCTGCTGTACGAGCCAAATCATTCTGACCCTGCTGTATAAGTGTAAGCTTCTCCTCGCTTGACTGGATGACCCCTTGTAGACTGGATATACTGCAGGAGATACAGGGCTTGGTTCATAACTTAATCTTGTAAAAATAGAGCCATTGGCTCTGTAGCTCATCAGGCTTCATCATCAACTATGATGTAGAGTGTGGCCAATGTGATTCCCCCTTTGTAGAGGCCACAGGGTCACCAATACTAAAATTAAGTATACAGCAGTGTATAAAATAGATTAGAAATCTAGCCTGTCCTAAAAATTCATCGGTCAATGCCTTTTTGGAATTTAAGAAAAAAATTGAAAAGTTACCAGTCCTGACCAAAAAGTTACCAGTCCTGACCAAAAAGTAGCCAGTTCAAGGACTGGCAGACGGGCAATATTTTAAAGGCCAGATGAGCTAAAAAAGGTCATAGGCACTATTCACCCTTTATTATGATATAGTAAAGGTTTTGACTGACGTCACGAAACAATGGTCTATGAAATCAGAAAGAATTGTGCTTAAACATCACTAGCCATGTGATTTACTAAGTGTATATTTATGGAGTAAAAATAACTTTAACCAGGTGATTCTAGTCACTGAATTTTGATTAAAACACACACATTTTGTATGCTATCAGAACACTCTGATTAAATCAAACATGTTCTGAGGAAAAAAGTTCCAAATATTGATGGTAAATGATAAACCTGGCTGAGGAGGACAGCCAGAGAAGGAGAGTTTAGTGTCTAACTACTAGCTGAGGAGGACAGCCAGAGAAGGAGAGTTTTGTGTCTAGGACTAGCTGAGGAGGACAGCCAGAGAAGGAGAGTTTTGTGTCTAGGACTAGCTGAGGAAGACAGCCAGAGAAGGAGAGTTTAGTATCTAGGACTAGCTGAGGAGGACAGCCAGAGAAGGAGAGTTTTGTGTCTAGGACTAGCTGAGGAGGACAGCCAGAGAAGGAGAGTTTTGTGTCTAGGACTAGCTGAGGAGGACAGCCAGAGAAGGAGAGTTTTGTGTCTAGGACTAGCTGAGGAGGACAGCCAGAGAAGGAGAGTTTTGTGTCGAGGACTAGCTGAGGAGGACAGCCAGAGAAGGAGAGTTTTGTGTCTAGGACTAGCTGAGGAGGACAGCCAGAGAAGGAGAGTTTTGTGTCTAGGACTAGCTGAGGAGGACAGCCAGAGAAGGAGAGTTTTGTGTCTAGCACTAGCTGAGGAGGACAGCCAGAGAAGGAGAGTTTTGTGTCTAGGACTAGCTGAGGAGGACAGCCAGAGAAGGAGAGTTTTTGTGTCTAGCACTAGCTGAGGAGGACAGCCAGAGAAGGAGAGTTTTGTGTCTAGGACTAGCTGAGGAGGACAGCCAGAGAAGGAGAGTTTTGTGTCTAGGACTAGCTGAGTAGGACAGCCAGAGAAGGAGAGTTTTGTGTCTAACTACTAGCTGAGGAGGACAGCCAGAGAAGAAGAGTTTTGTGTCTAGGACTAGCTGAGGAGGACAGCCAGAGAAGGAGAGTTGTGTGTCTAGGACTAGGTGAGGAGGACAGCCAGAGAAGGAGAGTTTTGTGTCTAGGACTAGCTGAGGAGGACAGCCAGAGAAGGAGAGTTTTGTGTCTAGGACTAGCTGAGGAGGACAGCCAGAGAAGGAGAGTTTTGTGTCTAGGACTAGCTGAGGAGGACAGCCAGAGAAGGAGAGTTTTGTGTCTAGCACTAGCTGAGGAGGACAGCCAGAGAAGGAGAGTTTTGTGTCTAGGACTAGGTGAGGAGGACAGCCAGAGAAGGAGAGTTTTGTGTCTAGGACTAGGTGAGGAGGACAGCCAGAGAAGGAGAGTTTTGTGTGAGGAGGACAGCCAGAGAAGGAGAGTTTTGTGTCTAACTACTAGCTGAGGAGGACAGCCAGAGAAGGAGAGTTTTGTGTCTAGGACTAGCTGAGGAGGACAGCCAGAGAAGGAGAGTTTTGTGTCTAGGACTAGCTGAGGAGGACAGCCAGAGAAGGAGAGTTTTGTGTGAGGAGGACAGCCAGAAAAGGAGAGTTTTGTGTCTAACTACTAGCTGAGGAGGACAGCCAGAGAAGAAGAGTTTTGTGTCTAGGACTAGGTGAGGAGGACAGCCAGAGAAGGAGAGTTTTGTGTCTAGGACTAGCTGAGGAGGACAGCCAGAGAAGGAGAGTTTTGTGTCTAGCACTAGCTGAGGAGGACAGCCAGAGAAGGAGAGTTTTGTGTCTAACTACTAGCTGAGGAGGACAGCCAGAGAAGGAGAGTTTTGTGTCTAGGACTAGCTAAATGATAAACCTGGCTGAGGAGGACAGCCAGAGAAGGAGAGTTTAGTGTCTATAGGACTAGGTCATGTCAATATTCTCCAACTTTTGTTCCTCAACACAGTCAATTTTATATGACAGAAATTTGAAAAAAATTCAAAAGTTGAAAAAGAAAATATGAGATGCACACCTTTAGGATGCCTATAAGCCATGTGTGCAATTTCAATTAAATCCATTGAACGGTTCTTGAGGAGAAGTTGATAAACAACATCCCCTATCACACTACTATGAGCTTTCACATACAAATATGAAATGCACAACCTAAGGATGCCTTTAAGCCATGTGTGCAATTTCAATTAAATCTGTTGAACAGTTTTTAAGGAGAAGTGGATAAACGATACCCTGTATAGAGTGATTACATATACATACGTACGGACGGACAACGTACCGAGGGTAATTCAATATGCACCTGGCATATATGGCGGGGCATAAATATGTAGTCTACAGTGCACTTCTTGACTGGATTCTAAGCATGAAAAATATAATTCTGCCACTAACCCAGTACCAAACATTCATCATTCTGTGTTCCCTCTGCTCTGAGAAAAAACTGAAATTTACACTTGTAGTCTCACCATATAAGAGGGTAATTCTGGTCTTGACAATTATCAAAAGGGGAAAGAGGACATGATGTTTACCATGTATTCTTGATCTTTGTATGATTCCTTCTCTTTCAGATAGTTACAGATGTCCGTTGAAGGTGCAGCACTGCCATAACCTAGTGATTGATAGAGTGTGAGAGGCGGGTGGAGAGAGAGGGCCAGTGAGAGGTAGCGGGGCGGAGAGAAAGAGGAAAGGGGGAGCGAGTTCAAAACTCGCTAAAATTATTATTATTATTTTTTTTAAAATTTATCTTTCTTTCTTTATACCCCACAAAAAACCATGGCCCACTTTTTTATATATTCCCCACCAAAAATATCCCTCTTTAGGATGAAATCTGGAGCGACGAAAAGTGGTAAACATATTCTATAGCGGCTCCAAAATGAATTATTTATAATGTTATAAATATATATATAAGTATAAAAAGAACTGTTACTTTCAACCATCGCTTTATGAAAAATATAAAAGTGATGTTCATTTTGTGACTGATCGAAAACAGGACAATTTCCTATTTGGGTCTGACGTACCGTACTTAACGACTATAAAAGAAAATTAACTTCTTATATATAATATATTGAAAGAAAGTATTAACACAAACCTTATGTTATAACCAAAATAACAGATTATCTATCCTAGAGAGATTCGGGAACTAGCAGTTTTGTTTCGACATGTTGTTTTGGAAGCCATCTTGGGAACTAACCAAAACAATTTTTTGTACTACCGTATTTCCTCTTATATGCGCCCGGGCACTTTTTTTTAGCAGCCCTTACCTCCCGGCGCTAATTAGAGGCCCGGCGCTAATTTCTTTCATAGAAAATTGAAGTTTGTTTTAAGTCGTCTTTTACAATGCATACCTGTGAAATGTTTACTGAGTGAGCATTCATCTAATGGTTAGGGCCCGGCGCTTATTGGAGACCCGGCGCTTATTAGAGGAAATACGGTATTTTCCTTACAGCTTAATACAAAACACCACAAGTAATGTGTTGCCCAAATTTCGGGATTCAGTCATGACTTATATGTTATTTTTCAATGCATATACACATTATCTAAATATTGAACAGCTACAGTGAAAAAAGCTTTTGAATTTATTTTACATCGACTGTCGCATATATATTAGATCTTCTGTACACTTGAGAGTAAAAAAGCGGAAAAATTATACCCTTTTTAATTATTTTAAGTGAATGTTTGTTTTTAATTCAAGTTTGTTTTACTGAACAGATTAATTATCGGTCATTGATGAATATATGTCCTTGCAATGTTTGAAGTCAAACGATGAGAACGGTATGAAAGCTTGAGTTATTTCAGAGCCACTCTAAATACATTTAGATCGCACACACAGTCTAAGTAAACCTAGATTAAATAATTTTCGCTATACTCCCAGACTGATATCAATATGGGAGTATAGCGAGTGTTATTGAGGCTAGGTTTACTTAGACTGAGATCGACAGTTCCATATTTTTAAAACTACTTAATTAGTATTAAACAACCTGTTGATTTAGATTTAGTTATTTTATTCAGTACTGTACACGAAACATCCTGGTGTTTTAAGAAATGTATCAAACAAAAGTTTAATATCTCGCGATTAATTGTAGCGTCGTTTAAATGATCTACACATAGGCATAATTATTAACATGCAGTTTGCCCTTCTAACATCCCCATCTCCTTTCTAAATGTATTTAAAATTATTATAAATCCAACTACATGACAGCCTTTATTAGAATCGTGTCAAATTATTAAAATATCTATTTAAACTAATATTGGTGTCTACCTTTAGTATATACATTACCCAATAAACGTATATGTTTACTACAAAAGAACAGTTCTTTTCTTTATATCTCAATAATTATAGAAACATCTACTTCGAAACTATTTAGAATATTAAAATTATCTAGAATGCAATCCACAATTTAATAATATGATCAAACGGCGAAGGGAAAGTTGCGCAAAGATGAGTTATTTTTGTTAGCAGCAGTGACTAAAAGGGGCAGTAGCACGTTTTTTCAAAATTTTCACTGATAATTGTACTGTACGTTAATGCTAAATGTATTATTTTGATAGTGTCACGAATCGCATGCAATGTGCAGTTTTGTGACTTCCAGTTTCATAAACATAGTGGAATGTAAAATATGGGAACAAAATTGAAATTGAACATAAGAAGGAAGACTATCAATATATAGCTTGTCATTAGGTGAATGGATAACGGAGGTGCAATAAAAAAAATAAACAGAAAAGGAAAATCAATTTGGATATTCTACAAAGTTAAAATAATGAAGATCCCATCCACGAGTTAATAAGTTAATAAGGGAAACCTAATTGTACGCTTAAAGTATCCTTATACGACAACCCCGATACTTCAGTAATCATCAATGACTTAGTTATCATTATGATCATACATCAAAACTTAGAAAATATAAACAATCAAACAATGAAATTCAACTGGAGTATGTACCGAAAAAACAAACAAACAAATTAATCGCTCAAACACACCTGTATGATACGATTTGGTAATTCTCGTCTGTGACGCACGGGTTTCACGTGCTAACACTAGTCTTCTATCGTGTTACTTTGAAATGAAAAATCCTGGATTTCTATAATGGATACCAAATAAAACAAGCTTCATTAAATGGATATGTCTACTCAAACTTTGGTAAGTAAATTTTGATACTTCACAAACATATAGGTATGCTAAGATATATTTCGACCAATAATTGATACGGCATGACCTCACCGAGTTACATATTACACATATCACTTAAAGTATTCGTCACTATAACTTCAGATTATATTTGTTACATTGTTAATGATGCATGTCAATATGTTAATATTTGACTGATCTCATAATATACCATTGTAATTGACTAAGCCACTCAATGGAAGTACCGTATTTCCTCTAATAAGGGCCCGGGCGCTTATTTTTTCAGCACCCCTTAACCCCCCCCGGCGCTTATTAGAGGCCCGGCGCTTTTTGGAGACCCGGCGCTTATTTACCATGAATACCTGTAAAATGTTTACTGAGGGAGCATTTATCTAATAGTTAGGACCCGGCGCTTATTAGAAACCCGGTGCTTATAAGAGGCCCGGCGCTTATTTTCTCAACTACCAATGACCCCCCGGCGCTTATTAGAGGCCCGGCGCTTATTGGTGACTCGGCGCTTAATAGAGGAAATACGGTAATAATTTTATATTATTTATCAATAAATCGTCCTAACCAGTAGCACATGAATATAACTTTAAACAAACACTGACAAACAACACTTGCACTGACTGTCCAAGGTGAAATTTCAGACTGTTCACAATTATCGTTCATTGTTCTGATACTGTTATTGTTGATAAATGATATAAGCTCACTTTTTGTTTTTGAAAGTGTTATTGTTGTCAACAAACATATTTATACAGTTCATTTATTCACCTGAAAAACGTTTATGTATTCGGTTCCAAACCGCTTTTGGCTCTTTCCAATCTTTGATCTCCAAGATGACATCTACACCAGCCACTCTTACACGTGCGTATACACTTTCTTTCCTGAGGTCAAACGCTTTCCTGTTAAGGATAACCCGCTGTTTCTTTAGCTTGAAAGATAAATCCGTTCTTATGCTTTCCTCCTTAACATCCCTCAGAAACTTAGCATTTTATAGCACACATTCAAAATCTGCTATACGATATTTGTTTTTACGGGTCATGTGTACACTATGTATCTCCCACTTAACACAATAAATGTTTTACGAGTGTACACAATAACTTTTCTTTAACATCAAAGAAGAGAATTATATTGAATATATCACCACTTGTTGGTACGATGTATTGTCACTGTATGGGATACGCGACAGCAACATCTGGTTTTGAATGAGTAAATGTGTTTCATTCTTGAACGAGTGGCATAGTGCCGGGATATTCACGGTAATGTTTACTATTGAAGCTTTATAGCCAGTTCAAGCAAACGCAAATAATTATTTGGTTTGAATTTCACCTTTAAATTGATAACTAGTGAGAGATAAACCACAAAAGATGTTTCTTATGAATAAAGTGATTATTTGTCTTTTATAATTTTCAAATGTTAAAGAATCGATCTTTGGATAATTGATCACATACTGAATAAAAAAAGCATGTAAACACATAATCAATGTCTGAATCATACAGTTAAAGTAAATCACTCTAAACAGGGGCGACGGTTTCTGAAGTGTAGACAACGGTATTGTAACGTAGAAAGTACGGGTTTTGAACCGTTTTTGGCGAGAAAACGAACTTATCTTGAACTTGCGTTGTCTTCATATTTTTCCAAATCAAAGACACTGTCACACAACAATGTTGCAGAATATGCACAGATAATGCATTTCCCTTGATATTACTACATAAGGACTAGCGTACTTTTTCAATTCACATTTGAAAATAAGTACTTTATCTGGAAAAACGGATATGATTAATTCAACGTTGCATATCCTCGCCTGAAACTTGTCTTTTTTCACGACTTTAACAAAAAGTGTGAATGTATGAAATAAGCATTCATGTTGGCAAAATATACAAATTATTATGTTATTTCAAAATCAGTCCATTTCAACCTACAAAAGAACGTTTACAACCACCTCCTCTTGATGAACAACAAAATAGCTAAGGTATTGTGAAGATTTTGATTTTTACATTTAATAATCAAACAATAATTATTATTTCAACAGTTTTAAAAAGATGAAAAGTAATTTTAGCAAACCCGTGAAAGAGGCTCCCTAAAACTTCTAATTGGACACTCCTGATGTACTGAAATGCTGCTTATCCCCATAACTTTAAAGTCCCTTTATCTCTTAACACAGCATAGCTATCTTTTCAAAGTTCAGAAAATATCGTGGCATTTAGGGGAGACCAGGGCAAAGCGCGCCCCTGACATATAAGGGTGTTTTCTGGGCACATCAACATGTTTAGAATGAAACTTGCAGCATGTCTCTAATTCTCATCAGATAAACTATTGTATGGCAAATGATTTTGAACCTACCATGTCAAAAGAAAGAGATATAAACGTAAATGTATGTCGACATAGGCGGTGCACTTTGCCCCGTAGTATTGGGCAAAGCGTCCCATGCGAAAAGACACACAGAAGTGATATGTCAAACACCTATGATAAGCCACTACCATACAACAAAGTTTTTCTAAAGTGCCATAGTTCACAGGCTACCTATGAAAACAAATACTTAAAACCTAGGCTCAGTATTCAAAGAAAAACATAATATTTGTCATATGTCATGGACCTAGATTTTCGAAGTCCTGAACCAAAAACTTACATAAATTATTATATTCGAATTTCAAAGAACTATGAGAGTCTTGTCATTTTAACTTGACATTCTCTGTCGGTCATGTCTTTTTATTTGTTTAGGGATGATGATTTTATGATGAATATTGAACACATGCTAAAACATCAACGAAAGTATATATGTTTCTAAATGAAACAAAGTTCATATGATATAATTTTGAAACTTCATTGATAATATTAATTTAAAAAAAACCAGAAAAAATATAGATTTTACGATATTTGTTTGAGAAAAGTAATTGATAACTCCCACACTTATGTGTTGACGATAAAAAAAAATGTATTAGATCACTCTGGGCAAAGCGAAATTTCACAAATTTCACAACCCTATTTTTGCAACTTTGAAAATTGAAGCTGGGAGAGTCATGTCCGTTTGAGTGCCAGTACGTGAAACGCGTTACATTTTTCTGAAATATATAGAAGTACTTCGCAAAGGTTAAGGGAGCATTTACATTTGTCACAACCCTATTTTTGCAACTTTGAAAATCTAAGTGTCAAGGTTTATGTCCCTTTTAAAAGTGAGACATCGTCAAAATTTGACAAACTTTGTTGTATTGTCGTTTTGATCGCCACCTATGGTTTAGAAGTGTAGGGCAGCGATATGTTGTAATCTCCATCGGATATCTTTCAAAATTGGACTATTACCATAGAAACGGCTAATTCAACCCTAGAAGCACTAAAACGACCCTGTTGCATTGAATGCCTTAGCAAGCTTTGGGCTAAATACCCAACATCAACAAGACATTGTTTAGCAAGGCTCATATACCCCGCAATCTACTCAATTCGCAACAGGTCAAATGTCAATGAAGGATACAACTTTTTAAACCAAAATCTAGGTGTGATTATAGTGTCAATGACAACTTGTCCCTATTAACCATTATACCTGTTACTCGCTGTCAAAATGTAGAATAAAGGAGCATAAATGTGCCAAATTTTAGGAAAAGCTTGTAAACTTGCTCAAGAGTATTAAGTGTAGGAGAATGTTCGAAAACTGGCCATTAGTTTTGCACGTGGAGCATGTTTGAGGCCGTTAGGCCGAAAACATGCCCACGTGCAAAACTAATGGCCAGTTTGAGGACATTCTCCTACTTAAAACAAAGTTTAAGTAAACGAGTTCCTGCTGCAAGAATGATCGCCATAATGCAACTTTTCATGTGCAAAACTAATTGCGACTCATGCTCTACATGTATTACTTATGTTCTATATGTATTTCATGATCTTTTTGACTGTTAGTTTTTAAACACTCCCCTGTCAAGTAAACATCCGTACAGAATAAGTTTGCCTTGTTAAGTAAGTACACATAAATTCCATATGATTAACATTAATTTACTTCGTCGAAACTGCAATGCATTTTACACATTTAACATGTAATGTATATTATTTGATTTCATTTGATATATTTCTTATATTTTAAAAGTGTAATTATATTATTTGTTTGCAATAAATAGAGCAATATTTCTTTTTGTATGTGTGAATAATAAGCATCCGAACTAGCGTCTACCATATACTATTTTTGAATTATCATTCATGATTAAGAGAAAAATCTTAATTTAAAGGGTCAGTAGCACGTTTTTAGGGGGAATATAAGGTGATGTCAAGAAAATGAAAATAATGGTTCCAATTCAAAGACAATGTATTTAAACTAATTGAAGCAGTAATAATTCAAATACATAACGTAAAGTTTAGCCATTCGATTCCAATCAAATAAAAAACGCTAAAATGCATTTTATTTTTATTTCCGTGAGAACAATATTCTTAACTGCTTGATGATTGTTTTATTAAATGTCCCTGTATACCTGACGACAGTTTACCCGTGAAACACCTAGGGGCTCATTGATAAAGCGTGAAGAAGAATAAAAGAAATATTCTGCTATTTTCTGCTATACATTAAGATATAGAATTTTACCAAAAATGCCCTAAACTACATTTAATTATATATATGTTGAAATAATTAAGCACCCCAAAACTTCAAACTACAGAACGATACTAAGGGAAAGCTGAGTCCTTGGAATGAACATATCAATTTTCGGTTTAACAGGGGCATAGTGTTGTAACTAGTAAATTTCGACTAAGAGACTCATACAAATGTTAAAAGTTGGTTTTGAAGAATGGAACAATAGTTTAACATTACAGCAATTTCATTTCTCAGGATAATGTAACTTGATGTTTGACACATAAACTGTCATTTTGTAAATGCGAATCATTCAATAGATGCGAAACGTTATATGAATGAAATTTTCCGCTTAATAACTAAATATTTGTTCTATAAAATCCTACGATTCATTTGAATAAAACTTTGTATGTTTTTATAAATACATGATATGATTGTCTATATAAATATATAGATGAAATAAAATAAAATATCTAAATAGCGCTAGTTGGCAAATATGAATGTTTTTATGTTCCCAAATTCATCATAATCCCCCGCAACAACGAAGGTATTAAAATGGTCACCGCCCGTCTGTTACACTTTTTGTCCGGGTCATAACTTTGTAACTATTCAATTCAAATTCATAGTGGAAATAAAGAAACATGTAAGAATGTGTCATGAGTTACAATTTTGAAAATATCTACATTATGATAAGAATTTTTGAGAAAAAGTGGTAAGTCCTGTCCGGCTCACAACTTCTAAACTAATCATCACCTTTATATCAAATTTGATATGGAGATACATAATCATATGAAAATTTGTCATAGTTAACAATTAATCAATATCCTTCTCATTTCTGTGTGAAAAGTAATGTCTGATCTGCTAGAAAACCAAAACAATGCCCAACCGAAATGGTGGTCATTTATCAAATGTGATATTGACATACAGACTGACATGTGCGTGTTTTATGATAAAGAATCTTATCATTATATTTGTAATATTTTATGTATATTTGCAAAAATAGGCGGAATACTGGTTTGATTTCAAGTCCTGTCTGATCCAAAACTTATCAACTATGTTTTAAAGGTTGATCAAACTTGCTATTCAGATTAATATTGACACGAGGGTACGAATGTTTGATATTTTTTTATATATTGTTTGTGTGAAACGGGATGACTCTGCTAAAAACAGTTTCAAATTCAAACCTGTCTGTCTAGAAATTCAAAACTATCCTTTTTTGTTTTAAACATGTTTTATATTGATGCAATATAAAAATGAGATATGTCCTTTTTTAACAACTTTGAAATATTATCCAAGTATGAGTTTAGGGATAAAAGTGTAACTTTAGTGAGTCTTTTTTGGATGGTATTGTTTTCTTTAAAAAAGGATCAAACTGATCATGGAGATTTGTAATGTATGTCTGTATGTATGTATGTATGTATGTATGTATCTGTTTGTATGTATATTTTAAGACATTTATGATTGGATTAAAAAGGATTAATTTTTGTGACATATGAATCTGCAATGTGATAGAATGGAGTAATAGAAAAAGCTTAAATTGACATAAGTAAAAATTATACATGTTGTGTTATTTGCGGGGTATATAGCTCGACCATGTGAACGATGCTGTTTCGGCAAGCGACTAAGAAGGAACAAACAATTTTACGCGGAAGATACCATATATGGAAGTGAGATTACTTCGCAGTTCCAAATAAGGTAATTACTATTGTGAACTGTAGTAAAATGTCTAAGGCCTAGAAAAAAAGTAATTGTTCTGATTTGAGACAGCGAAAATTCAAACCCCCGCATCAAGCATTTTTTCTAAATGTTGATAAGGGGTAAATAGAAATGAAAATCCGAGAAAATGCTCCCAGAAGCTTTGCGAAACATCGTTATATATTTCTGAAGGAAAAAAAAGTCTCGCGTTTGCTTAATTTTTATTAAATTGCTCTTTTAAAAGGGGGATAATTCATGGTCACTTAAATTTTCAAAGTAATTTAAATAGGATTGTGATACATAAAATTGCTCCCAGAAGCTTTGCGAAACACTTTTACATATTTCTGAAGCAAAAAAAAGTCTTGCGTTTGCTTAAATTTGATTTATTTGCTCATTTTAAAGGGCCAAATTTCAAGGTCACTTCAATTTTCAAAGTAACTTTTTTAGGGTTGTGATACATAAAATTGCTCCCAGAAGCTTTGCGAAACACCTTTATTTATTTCTGAAGCAAAAAAACGTCTCGCGTTTGCTTAATTTTTATTAAATTTCTCTTTTAAAGGGGGATAATTCATGGTCACTTAAATTTTCAAAGTAATTTAAATAGGGATTTGATACATAAAATTGCTCCCAGAAGCTTTGCGAAACACTTTTATATATTTCTGAAGCAAAAAAAGGTCTCGCGTTTGCTTAAATTTGATTTATTTGCTCTTTTAAAGGGGCAAATTTCAAGGTCACTTCAATTTTCAAAGTAACTTTTTTAGGGTTGTGATACATAGAATTGTTCCCAGGAGCTTTGCGAAGTAGTTTTATATATTTCTGAAGCAAAAAAAGTCTCGCGTTTGCTTAATTTTTATTAAATTGCCCTTTTACAAGATGGATAATTCATGGTCACTTAAATTTTCAAAGTAATTTAAATAGGGATTTGATACATAAAATTGCTCCCAGAAGCTTTGCGAAACACCTTTATATATTTCTGAAGCAAAAAAAGGTCTCGCGTTTGCTTAAATTTGATTTATTTGCTCATTTTAAAGGGGCAAATTTCCAGGTCACTTCAATTTTCAAAGTAACTTTTTTAGGGTTGTGATGCATAAAATTGTTCCCAGAAGCTTTGCGAAGTAGTTTTATATATTTCTGAAGCAAAACAAAGTCTCGCGTTTGCTTAATTTTTATTAAATTGCCCTTTTACAAGGGTGATAATTCATGGTCACTTCAATTTTCAAAGTAATATAAATAGGGTTGTGATACATAAAATTGCTCCCAGAAGCTTTTGTGAAAGACTTTTATATATTTCTGAAGCAAAAAAAGGTCTCGCGTTTGCTTAAATTTGAATTATTTGCTCATTTCAAAGGGGCAAATTTCCAGGTCACTTCAATTTTCAAAGTAACTTTTTTAGGGTTGTGATACATAAAATTGTTCCCAGAAGCTTTGCGAAGTTGTTTGATATATTTCTGCAGCAAAAAGAAATCTCGAGTTTGCTTAATTTTTTTTATTAAATTGCCCTTTTACAAGGGGGATAATTCATGGTCACTTCAATTTTCAAAGTAATTTAAATAGGGTTGTGATACATAAAATTGCTCCCAGAAGCTTTGCAAAACACTTTTATATATTTCTGAAGCCAAAAAAGGTCTCGCGTTTGCTTAAATTTGATTAATTTGCTCATTTTAAAGGGGCAAATTTCAAGGTCACTTCAATTTTCAAAGTTACTTTTTTAGGGTTGTGATACATAAATATGTTCCCAGAAGCTTTGCGAAGTAGTTTTATATATTTCTGAAGCAAAAAAAAGTCTCGCGTTTGCTTAATTTTTATTAAATTGCCCTTTTACAAGGGGGATAATTCATGGTCACTTCAATTTTCAAAGTTATTTGAATAGGGTTGTGATACATAAAATTGCCCCCAGAAGCTTTGCAAAACACTTTTATATATTTCTGAAGCAAAAAAGGGTGTCGCGTTTGCTTAAATTTGATTTATTTGCTCATTTTAAATGGGCAAATTTCAAGGTCACTTCAATTTTCAAAGTAACTTTGTTAGGGTTGTGATGCATAAAATTGTTCCCAGAAGCTTTGCGAAGTAGTTTTATATATTTCTGAAGCAAAAAAAAGTCTCGCGTTTGCTTAATTTTTTATTTAATTGACCTTTTACAAGGGGGATAATTCATGGTCACTTCAATTTTCAAAGTAATTTAAATAGGGTTGTGATACATAAAATTGCTCCCAGAAGCTTTGCGAAACAATTTTATATATTTCTGAAGCAAAAAAAGGTCTCGCGTTTGCTTAATTTGATTTATTTGCTCATTTTAAAGGGGCAAATTTCAAGGTCACTTCAATTTTCAAAGTAACTTTTTTAGGGTTGTGATACATAAAATTGTTCCCAGAAGCTTTGCGAAGTAGTTTTATATATTTCTGAAGCAAAAAAAAGTCTCGCGTTTGCTTAATTTTTATTAAATTGCTCTTTTACAAGGGGGATAATTCATGTTCACTTCAATTTTCAAAGTAATTTAGATAGGGTTGTGATACATAAAACTGCTCCCAGAAGCTTTGCGAAACACTTTTATATATTTCTGAAGCAAAAAAAGGTCTCGCGTTTGCTTAAATTTGATTTATTTGCTCATTTTAAAGGGCCAAATTTCAAGGTCACTTCAATTTTCAAAGTAACTTTTTTAGGGTTGTGATGCATAAAATTGTTCCCAGAAGCTTTGCGAAGTAGTTTTATTTATTACTGAAGCAAAAAAAAGTCTCGCGTTTGCTTAATTTTTATTAAATTGCCCTTTTACAAGGGGGATAATTCATGGTAACTTCAATTTTCAATGTAATTTAAATAGGGTTGTGATACATAAAATTGCTCCCAGAAGCTTTGCGAAACACTTTTATATAATTATTTCTGAAGCAAAAAAAGGTCTCGCATTTGCTTAAATTTGATTTATTTGCTCATTTTAAAGGGCCAAATTTCAAGGTCACTTCAATTTTCAAAGTAACTTTTTTAGGGTTGTGATACATAAAATTGTTCCCAGAAGCTTTGCGAAGTAGTTTTATATATTTCTGAAGCAAAAAAAAGTCTCTCGTTTGCTTAATTTTTATTAAATTGCCCTTTTACAAGGGGGATAATTCATGATCACTTCAATTTTCAAAGTAATTTAAATAGGGTTGTGATACATAAAATTGCTCCCAGAAGCTTTGCGAAACACTTTTATATATTTCTGAAGCCAAAAAAGGTCTCGCGTTTGCTTAAATTTGATTTATTTGCACATTTTAAAGGGGCAAATTTCAAGGTCACTTCAATTTTCAAAGTAACTTTTTTAGGGTTGTGAAAAATTAAATTGTTCCCAGAAGCTTTGCGAAGTAGTTTTATATATTTCTGAAGCAACAAAAAGTTTCGCGTTTGCTTAATTTTGATTAAATTGCCCTTTTACAAGGGGTATAATTCATGGTCACTTCAATTTTCAAAGTAATTTAAATAGGGTTGTGATACATAAAATTGCTCTCAGAAGCTTTGCGAAACACTTTTATATAATTATTTCTGAAGCAAAAAAAGGTCTCGCGTTTGCTTAAATTTGATTTATTTGCTCATTTTAAAGGGCCAAATTTCAAGGTCACTTCAATTTTCAAAGTAACTTTTTTAGGGTTGTGAAAAATTAAATTGTTCCCAGAAGCTTTGCGAAGTAGTTTTATATATTTCTGAAGCAACAAAAAGTTTCGCGTTTGCTTAATTTTGATTAAATTGCCCTTTTACAAGGGGTATAATTCATGGTCACTTCAATTTTCAATGTAATTTAAATAGGGTTGTGATACATAAAATTGCTCCCAGAAGCTTTGCGAAACAATTTTATATATTTCTGAAGCAAAAAAAGGTCTTGCGTTTGCTTAATTTGATTTATTTGCTCATTTTAAAGGGGCAAATTTCAAGGTCACTTCAATTTTCAAAGTAACTTTTTTAGGGTTGTGATACATAAAATTGTTCCCAGAAGCTTTGCGAAGTAGTTTTATATATTTCTGAAGAAAAAAAAAGTCTCGCGTTTGCTTAATTTTTATTAAATTGCCCTTTTACAAGGGGGATAATTCATGTTCACTTCAATTTTCAAAGTAATTTAGATAGGGTTGTGATACATAAAATTGCTCCCAGAAGCTTTGCGAAACACTTTTATATATTTCTGAAGCAAAAAAAGGTCTCGCGTTTGCTTAAATTTGATTTATTTGATCATTTTAAAGGGCCAAATTTCAAGGTCACTTCAATTTTCAAAGTAACTTTTTTAGGGTTGTGATGCATAAAATTGTTCCCAGAAGCTTTGCGAAGTAGTTTTATTTATTTCTGAAGCAAAAAAAAGTCTCGCGTTTGCTTAATTTTTATTAAATTGCCCGTTTACAAGGGGGATAATTCATGGTCACTTCAATTTTCAAATTAATTTAAATAGGGTTGTGATACATAAAATTGCTCCCAGAAGCTTTTCGAAATAATTTTATATATTTCTGAAGCAAAAAAAGGTCTTGCGTTTGCTTAAATTTGATTTATTTGCTCATTTTAAAGGGCCAAATTTCAAGGTCACTTCAATTTTCAAAGTAACTTTTTTAGGGTTGTGATACATAAAATTGTTCCCAGAAGCTTTGCGAAGTAGTTTTATATATTTCTGAAGCAAAAAAAAGTCTCTCGTTTGCTTAATTTTTATTAAATTGCCCTTTTACAAGGGGGATAATTCATGATCACTTCAATTTTCAAAGTAATTTAAATAGGGTTGTGATACATAAAATTGCTCCCAGAAGCTTTGCGAAACACTTTTATATATTTCTGAAGCCAAAAAAGGTCTCGCGTTTGCTTAAATTTGATTTATTTGCTCATTTTAAAGGGGCAAATTTCAAGGTCACTTCAATTTTCAAAGTAACCTTTTTAGGGTTTTGATACATAAAATTGTTCCCAGAAGCTTTGCGAAGTAGTTTTATATATTTCTGAAGCAAAAAAAAGTCTCGCGTTTGCTTAATTTTTATTAAATTGCCCTTTTACAAGGGGGATAATTCATGGTCACTTCAATTTTCAAAGTAATTTAAATAGGGTTGTGATAGATAAAATTGCTCCCAGAAGCTTTGCGAAACACTTTTATATATTTCTGAAGCCAAAAAAGGTCTCGCGTTTGGTTAAATTTGATTTATTTGCTCATTTTAAAGGGGCAAATTTCAAGGTCACTTCAATTTTCAAAGTAACTTTTTTAGGGTTGTGATACATAAAATTATTCCCAGAAGCTTTGTGAAGTAGTTTTATATATTTCTGAAGCAAAAAAAAGTCTCGCGTTTGCTTAATTTTTATTAAATTGCCCTTTTACAAGGGGGATAATTCATGGTCACTTCAATTTTCAAAGTAATTTAAATAGGGTTGTGCTACATAAAATTGCTCCCAGAATCTTTGCGAAACACTTTTATATATTTCTGAAGCCAAAAAAGGTCTCGCGTTTGCTTAAATTTGATTTATTTGCTCATTTAAAAGGGGCAAATTTCAAGGTCACTCCAATTTTCAAAGTAACCTTTTTAGGGTTGTGATACATAAAATTGTTCCCAGAAGCTTTGCGAAGTAGTTTTATATATTTCTGAAGCAAAAAAAAAGTCTCGCGTTTGCTTAATTTTTATTAAATTGCCCTTTTACAAGGGGGATAATTCATGGTCACTTCAATTTTCAAAGTAATTTAAATAGGGTTGTGATACATAAAATTGCTCCCAGAAGCTTTGCGAAACACTTTTATATATTTCTGAAGCCAAAAAAGGTCTCGCGTTTGCTTAAATTTGATTTATTTGCTCATTTAAAAGGGGCAAATTTCAAGGTCACTTCAATTTTCAAAGTAACCTTTAAGGGTTGTGATACATAAAATTGTTCCCAGAAGCTTTGCGAAGTAGTTTTATATATTTCTGAAGCAAAAAAAAGTCTCGCGTTTGCTTAATTTTTATTAAATTGCCCTTTTACAAGGGGGATAATTCATGGTCACTTCAATTTTCAAAGTAATTTAAATAGGATTGTGATACATAAAATTGCTCCCAGAAGCTTTGCGAAACACTTTTATATATTTCTGAAGCCAATAAAGGTCTCGCGTTTGCTTAAATTTGATTTATTTGCTCATTTTAAAGGGGCAAATTTCAAGGTCACTTCAATTTTCAAAGTAACCTTTTAGGGTTGTGATACATAAAATTGTTCCCAGAAGCTTTGTGAAGTAGTTTTATATATTTCTGAAGCAAAAAAAAGTCTCGCGTTTGCTTAATTTTTATTAAATTGCCCTTTTACAAGGGGGATAATTCATGGTCACTTCAATTTTCAAAGTAATTTAAATAGGGTTGTGATACATAAAACTGCTCCCAGAAGCTTTGCGAAACACTTTTATATATTTCTGAAGCCAAAAAAGGTCTCGCGTTTGCTTAAATTTGATTTATTTGCTCATTTTAAAGGGGCAAATTTCAAGGTCACTTCAATTTTCAAAGTAACCTTTTTAGGGTTGTGATACATAAAATTGTTCCCAGAAGCTTTGCGAAGTAGTTTTATATATTTCTGAAGCAAAAATAGTCTCGCGTTAACTTCATTTTTATTAAATTGCCCTTTTACAAGGGGGATAATTCATGGTCACTTCAATTTTCAAAGTAATTTAAATAGGATTGTGATACATAAAACTGCTCCCAGAAGCTTTGCGAAACACTTTTATATATTTCTGAAGCCAAAAAAGGTCTCGCGTTTGCTTAAATTTGATTTATTTGCTCATTTTAAAGGGGCAAATTTCAAGGTCACTTCAATTTTCAAAGTAACTTTTTTAGGGTTGTGATACATAAAATTGTTCCCAGAAGCTTTGCGAAGTAGTTTTATATATTTCTGAAGCCAAAAAAGGTCTCGCGTTTGGTTAAATTTGATTTATTTGCTCATTTTAAAGGGGCAAATTTCATGGTCACTTCAATTTTCAAAGTAATTTAAATAGGATTGTGATACATAAAACTGCTCCCAGAAGCTTTGCGAAACACTTTTATATATTTCTGAAGCCAAAAAAGGTCTCGCGTTTGCTTAAATTTGATTTATTTGCTCATTTTAAAGGGGCAAATTTCAAGGTCACTTTAATTTTCTAAGTAACTTTTTTAGGGTTGTGATACATAAAATTGTTCCCAGAAGCTTTGCGAAGTAGTTTTATATATTTCTGAAGCAAAAAAAAGTCTCGCGTTTGCTTAATTTTTATTAAATTGCCCTTTTACAAGGGGGATAATTCATGGTCACTTCAATTTTCAAATTAATTTAAATAGGATTGTGATACATAAAACTGCTCCCAGAAGCTTTGCGAAACACTTTTATATATTTCTGAAGGCAAAAAAAGGTCTCGCGTTTGGTTAAATTTGATTTATTTGCTCATTTTAAAGGGGCAAATTTCAAGGTCACTTCAATTTTCAAAGTAACTTTTTTAGGGTTGTGATACATAAAATTGTTCCCAGAAGCATTGCGAAGTAGTTTTATATATTTCTGAAGCAAAAAAAAGTCTTGCGCTTGCTTAATTTTTATTAAATTGCCCTTTTACAAGGGGGATAATTCATGGTCACTTCAATTTTCAAAGTAATTTAAATAGGATTGTGATACATAAAATTGCTCCCAGAAGCTTTGCGAAACACTTTTATATATTTCTGAAGCCAAAAAAGGTCTCGCGTTTGCTTAAATTTGATTTATTTGCTCATTTAAAAGGGGCAAATTTCAAGGTCACTTCAATTTTCCAACTAACTTTTTTAGGGTTGTGATACATAAAATTGTTCCCAGAAGCTTTGCGAAGTAGTTTTATATATTTCTGAAGCAAAAAAAAGTCTCGCGTTTGCTTAATTTTTATTAAATTGCCCTTTTACAAGGGGGATAATTCATGGTCACTTCAATTTTCAAAGTAATTTAAATAGGGTTGTGATACATAAAATTGCTCCCAGAAGCTTTGCGAAACACTTTTATATATTTCTGAAGCCAAAAAAAGTCTCGCGTTTGCTTAAATTTGATTTATTTGCTCATTTTAAAGGGGCAAATTTCAAGGTCACTTCAATTTTCAAAGTAACCTTTTTATGGTTGTGATACATAAAATTGTTCCCAGAAGCTTTGCGAAGTAGTTTTATATATTTCTGAAGCAAAAAAAAGTCTCGCGTTTGCTTAAATTTTATTAAATTGCCCTTTTACAAGGGGATAATTCATGGTCACTTCAATTTTCAAAGTAATTTAAATAGGATTGTGGTACATAAAATTGCTCCCAGAAGCTTTGCGAAACACTTTTATATATTTCTGAAGCCAAAAAAGGTCTCGCGTTTGCTTAAATTTGATTTATTTGCTCATTTTAAAGGGGCAAATTTCAAGGTCACTTCAATTTTCAAAGTAACCTTTTTAGGGTTGTGATACATAAAATTGTTCCCAGAAGCTTTGCGAAGTAGTTTTATATATTTCTGAAGCAAAAAAAAGTCTCGCGTTTGCTTAAATTTTATTAAATTGCCCTTTTACAAGGGGATAATTCATGGTCACTTCAATTTTCAAAGTAATTTAAATAGGATTGTGGTACATAAAATTGCTCCCAGAAGCTTTGCGAAACACTTTTATATATTTCTGAAGCCAAAAAAGGTCTCGCGTTTGCTTAAATTTGATTTATTTGCTCATTTTAAAGGGGCAAATTTCAAGGTCACTTCAATTTTCAAAGTAACCTTTTTAGGGTTGTGATACATAAAATTGTTCCCAGAAGCTTTGCGAAGTAGTTTTATATATTTCTGAAGCAAAAAAAAGTCTCGCGTTTGCTTAATTTTTATTAAATTGCCCTTTTACAAGGGGGATAATTCATGGTCACTTCAATTTTCAAAGTAATTTAAATAGGGTTGTGCTACATAAAATTGCTCCCAGAAGCTTTGCGAAACACTTTTATATATTTCTGAAGCCAAAAAAGGTCTCGCGTTTGCTTAAATTTGATTTATTTGCTCATTTTAAAGGGGCAAATTTCAAGGTCACTTCAATTTTCAAAGTAACCTTTTTAGGGTTGTGATACATAAAATTGTTCCCAGAAGCTTTGCGAAGTAGTTTTATATATTTCTGAAGCAAAAAAAAGTCTCGCGTTTGCTTAATTTTTATTAAATTGCCCTTTTACAAGGGGGATAATTCATGGTCACTTCAATTTTCAAAGTAATTTAAATAGGGTTGTGGTACATAAAATTGCTCCCAGAAGCTTTGCGAAACACTTTTATATATTTCTGAAGCAAAAAAAGGTCTCGCGTTTGCTTAAATTTGATTTATTTGCTCATTTTAAAGGGGCAGATTTCAAGGTCACTTCAATTTTCAAAGTAACCTTTTTAGGGTTGTGATACATAAAATTGTTCCCAGAAGCTTTGCGAAGTAGTTTTATATATTTCTGAAGCAAAAAAAAGTCTCGCGTTTGCTTAATTTTTATTAAATTGCCCTTTTACAAGGGGGATAATTCATGGTCACTTCAATTTTCAAAGTAATTTAAATAGGGTTGTGCTACATAAAATTGCTCCCAGAAGCTTTGCGAAACACTTTTATATATTTCTGAAGCCAAAAAAGGTCTCGCGTTTGCTTAAATTTGATTTATTTGCTCATTTTAAAGGGGCAAATTTCAAGGTCAATTCAATTTTCAAAGTAACCTTTTTAGGGTTGTGATACATAAAATTGTTCCCAGAAGCTTTGCAAAGTAGTTTTATATATTTCTGAAGCAAAAAAAAGTCTCGCGTTTGCTTAATTTTTATTAAATTGCCCTTTTACAAGGGGGATAATTCATGGTCACTTCAATTTTCAAAGTAATTTAAATAGGATTGTGATACATAAAACTGCTCCCAGAAGCTTTGCGAAACACTTTTATATATTTCTGAAGCCAAAAAAGGTCTCGCATTTGCTTAAATTTGATTTATTTGCTCATTTTAAAGGGGCAAATTTCAAGGTCAATTCAATTTTCAAAGTAACCTTTTTAGGGTTGTGATACATAAAATTGTTCCCAGAAGCTTTGCAAAGTAGTTTTATATATTTCTGAAGCAAAAAAAAGTCTCGCGTTTGCTTAATTTTTATTAAATTGCCCTTTTACAAGGGGGATAATTCATGGTCACTTCAATTTTCAAAGTAATTTAAATAGGATTGTGATACATAAAACTGCTCCCAGAAGCTTTGCGAAACACTTTTATATATTTCTGAAGCCAAAAAAGGTCTCGCGTTTGCTTAAATTTGATTTATTTGCTCATTTTAAAGGGGCAAATTTCAAGGTCACTTCAATTTTCAAAGTAACTTTTTTGGGGTTGTGATACATAAAATTGTTCCCAGAAGCTTTGCGAAATAGTTTTATATATTTCTGTAGCAAAAAAAAGTCTCGCGTTTGCTTAATTGTTATTAAATTACCCTTTTACAAGGGGGATAATTCATGGTCACTTCAATTTTCAAAGTAATTTAAATAGGAATATGATACATAAAACTGCTCCCAGAAGCTTTGCGAAACACTTTTATATATTTCTGAAGCCAAAAAAGGTCTCGCGTTTGCTTAAATTTGATTTAGTTGCTCATTTTAAAGGGGCAAATTTCAAGGTCACTTAAATTTTCAAAGTAACTTTTTTGGGGTTGTGATACATAAAATTGTTCCCAGAAGCTTTGCGAAGTAGTTTTATATATTTCTGAAGCAAAAAAAAGTCTCGAGTTTGCTTAATTTTTATTAAATTGCCCTTTTACAAGGGGGATAATTCATGGTCACTTCAATTTTCAAAGTAATTTAAATAGGGTTGTGATACATAAAACTGCTCCCAGAAGCTTTGCGAAACACTTTTATATATTTCTGAAGCAAAAAAAGGTCTCGCGTTTGCTTAAATTTGATTTATTTGCTCATTTTAAAGGGGCAAATTTCAAGGTCACTTCAATTTTCAAAGTAACCTTTTTAGGGTTGTGATACATAAAATTGTTCCCAGAAGCTTTGCAAAGTAGTTTTATATATTTCTGTAGCAAAAAAAAGTCTCGCGTTTGCTTAATTTTTATTAAATTGCCCTTTTACAAGGGGGATAATTCATGGTCACTTCAATTTTCAAAATAATTTAAATAGGATTGTGATACATAAAACTGCTCCCAGAAGCTTTGCGAAACACTTTTATATATTCTGAAGCCAAAAAAGGTGTCGCGTTTGCTTAAATTTGATTTATTTGCTCATTTTAAAGGGGCAAATTTCAAGGTCACTTCAATTTTCAAAGTAATTTTTTTGGGGTTGTGATACATAAAATTGTTCCCAGAAGCTTTGTGAAGTAGTTTTATATATTTCTGAAGCAAAAAAAAGTCTCGCGTTTGCTTAATTTTTATTAAATTGCCCTTTTACAAGGGGGATAATTCATGGTCACTTCAATTTTCGAAGTAATTTAAATAGGGTTGTGATACATAAAACTGCTCCCAGAAGCTTTGCGAAACACTTTTATATATTTCTGAAGCCAAAAAAGGTCTCGCGTTTGCTTAAATTTGATTTATTTGCTCATTTTAAAGGGGCAAATTTCAAGGTCACTTCAATTTTCAAAGTAACTTTTTTGGGGTTGTGATACATAAAATTGTTCCCAGAAGCTTTGCGAAGTAGTTTTATATATTTCTGTAGCAAAAAAAAGTCTCGCGTTTGCTTAATTTTTATTAAATTACCCTTTTACAAGGGGGATAATTCATGGTCACTTCAATTTTCAAAGTAATTTAAATAGGATTGTGATACATAAAACTGCTCCCAGAAGCTTTGCGAAACACTTTTATATATTTCTGAAGCCAAAAAAGGTCTCGCGTTTGCTTAAATTTGATTTATTTGCTCATTTTAAAGGGGCAATTTCAAGGTCACTTCAATTTTCCAACTAACTTTTTTAGGGTTGTGATACATAAAATTGTTCCCAGAAGCTTTGCGAAGTAGTTTTATATATTTCTGAAGCAAAAAAAAGTCTCGCGTTTGCTTAATTTTTATTAAATTGCCCTTTTACAAGGGGGATAATTCATGGTCACTTCAATTTTCGAAGTAATTTAAATAGGGTTGTGATACATAAAACTGCTCCCAGAAGCTTTGCGAAACACTTTTATATATTTCTGAAGCCAAAAAAGGTCTCGCGTTTGCTTAAATTTGATTTATTTGCTCATTTTAAAGGGGCAAATTTCAAGGTCACTTCAATTTTCAAAGTAACCTTTTTAGAGTTGTGATACATAAAATTGTTCCCAGAAGCTTTGCAAAGTAGTTTTATATATTTCTGAAGCAAAAAAAAGTCTCGCGTTTGCTTAATTTTTTATTAAATTGCCCTTTTACAAGGGGGATAATTCATGGTCACTTCAATTTTCAAAGTAATTTAAATAGGATTGTGATACATAAAACTGCTCCCAGAAGCTTTGCGAAACACTTTTATATATTTCTGAAGCCAAAAAAGGTCTCGCATTTGCTTAAATTTGATTTATTTGCTCATTTTAAAGGGGCAAATTTCAAGGTCACTTCAATTTTCAAAGTAACTTTTTTGGGGTTGTGATACATAAAATTGTTCCCAGAAGCTTTGCGAAATAGTTTTATATATTTCTGTAGCAAAAAAAAGTCTCGCGTTTGCTTAATTGTTATTAAATTACCCTTTTACAAGGGGGATAATTCATGGTCACTTCAATTTTCAAAGTAATTTAAATAGGAATATGATACATAAAACTGCTCCCAGAAGCTTTGCGAAACACTTTTATATATTTCTGAAGCCAAAAAAGGTCTCGCGTTTGCTTAAATTTGATTTATTTGCTCATTTTAAAGGGGCAAATTTCAAGGTCACTTCAATTTTCAAAGTAACTTTTTTGGGGTTGTGATACATAAAATTGTTCCCAGAAGCTTTGCGAAGTAGTTTTATATATTTCTGAAGCAAAAAAAAGTCTCGAGTTTGCTTAATTTTTATTAAATTGCCCTTTTACAAGGGGGATAATTCATGGTCACTTCAATTTTCAAAGTAATTTAAATAGGGTTGTGATACATAAAACTGCTCCCAGAAGCTTTGCGAAACACTTTTATATATTTCTGAAGCAAAAAAAGGTCTCGCGTTTGCTTAAATTTGATTTATTTGCTCATTTTAAAGGGGCAAATTTCAAGGTCACTTCAATTTTCAAAGTAACCTTTTTAGGGTTGTGATACATAAAATTGTTCCCAGAAGCTTTGCAAAGTAGTTTTATATATTTCTGTAGCAAAAAAAAGTCTCGCGTTTGCTTAATTTTTATTAAATTGCCCTTTTACAAGGGGGATAATTCATGGTCACTTCAATTTTCAAAATAATTTAAATAGGATTGTGATACATAAAACTGCTCCCAGAAGCTTTGCGAAACACTTTTATATATTCTGAAGCCAAAAAAGGTGTCGCGTTTGCTTAAATTTGATTTATTTGCTCATTTTAAAGGGGCAAATTTCAAGGTCACTTCAATTTTCAAAGTAATTTTTTTGGGGTTGTGATACATAAAATTGTTCCCAGAAGCTTTGTGAAGTAGTTTTATATATTTCTGAAGCAAAAAAAAGTCTCGCGTTTGCTTAATTTTTATTAAATTGCCCTTTTACAAGGGGGATAATTCATGGTCACTTCAATTTTCGAAGTAATTTAAATAGGGTTGTGATACATAAAACTGCTCCCAGAAGCTTTGCGAAACACTTTTATATATTTCTGAAGCCAAAAAAGGTCTCGCGTTTGCTTAAATTTGATTTATTTGCTCATTTTAAAGGGGCAAATTTCAAGGTCACTTCAATTTTCAAAGTAACTTTTTTGGGGTTGTGATACATAAAATTGTTCCCAGAAGCTTTGCGAAGTAGTTTTATATATTTCTGTAGCAAAAAAAAGTCTCGCGTTTGCTTAATTTTTATTAAATTACCCTTTTACAAGGGGGATAATTCATGGTCACTTCAATTTTCAAAGTAATTTAAATAGGATTGTGATACATAAAACTGCTCCCAGAAGCTTTGCGAAACACTTTTATATATTTCTGAAGCCAAAAAAGGTCTCGCGTTTGCTTAAATTTGATTTATTTGCTCATTTTAAAGGGGCAATTTCAAGGTCACTTCAATTTTCCAACTAACTTTTTTAGGGTTGTGATACATAAAATTGTTCCCAGAAGCTTTGCGAAGTAGTTTTATATATTTCTGAAGCAAAAAAAAGTCTCGCGTTTGCTTAATTTTTATTAAATTGCCCTTTTACAAGGGGGATAATTCATGGTCACTTCAATTTTCGAAGTAATTTAAATAGGGTTGTGATACATAAAACTGCTCCCAGAAGCTTTGCGAAACACTTTTATATATTTCTGAAGCCAAAAAAGGTCTCGCGTTTGCTTAAATTTGATTTATTTGCTCATTTTAAAGGGGCAAATTTCAAGGTCACTTCAATTTTCAAAGTAACCTTTTTAGAGTTGTGATACATAAAATTGTTCCCAGAAGCTTTGCAAAGTAGTTTTATATATTTCTGAAGCAAAAAAAAGTCTCGCGTTTGCTTAATTTTTTATTAAATTGCCCTTTTACAAGGGGGATAATTCATGGTCACTTCAATTTTCAAAGTAATTTAAATAGGATTGTGATACATAAAACTGCTCCCAGAAGCTTTGCGAAACACTTTTATATATTTCTGAAGCCAAAAAAGGTCTCGCGTTTGCTTAAATTTGATTTATTTGCTCATTTTAAAGGGGCAAATTTCAAGGTCACTTCAATTTTCAAAGTAACTTTTTTGGGGTTGTGATACATAAAATTGTTCCCAGAAGCTTTGCGAAATAGTTTTATATATTTCTGTAGCAAAAAAAAGTCTCGCGTTTGCTTAATTGTTATTAAATTACCCTTTTACAAGGGGGATAATTCATGGTCACTTCAATTTTCAAAGTAATTTAAATAGGAATATGATACATAAAACTGCTCCCAGAAGCTTTGCGAAACACTTTTATATATTTCTGAAGCCAAAAAAGGTCTCGCGTTTGCTTAAATTTGATTTATTTGCTCATTTTAAAGGGGCAAATTTCAAGGTCACTTCAATTTTCAAAGTAACTTTTTTAGGGTTGTGATACATAAAATTGTTCCCAGAAGCTTTGCGAAGTAGTTTTATATATTTCTGAAGCAAAACAAGTCTCGAGTTTGCTTAATTTTTATTAAATTGCCCTTTTACAAGGGGGATAATTCATGGTCACTTCAATTTTCAAAGTAATTTAAATAGGGTTGTGATACATAAAACTGCTCCCAGAAGCTTTGCGAAACACTTTTATATATTTCTGAAGCAAAAAAAGGTCTCGCGTTTGCTTAAATTTGATTTATTTGCTCATTTTAAAGGGGCAAATTTCAAGGTCACTTCAATTTTCAAAGTAACTTTTTTAGGGTTGTGATACATAAAATTGTTCCCAGAAGCTTTGCAAAGTAGTTTTATATATTTCTGTAGCAAAAAAAAGTCTTGCGCTTGCTTAATTTTTATTAAATTGCCCTTTTACAAGGGGGATAATTCATGGTCACTTCAATTTTCAAAATAATTTAAATAGGATTGTGATACATAAAACTGCTCCCAGAAGCTTTGCGAAACACTTTTATATATTCTGAAGCCAAAAAAGGTCTCGCGTTTGCTTAAATTTGATTTATTTGCTCATTTTAAAGGGGCAAATTTCAAGGTCACTTCAATTTTCAAAGTAATTTTTTTGGGGTTGTGATACATAAAATTGTTCCCAGAAGCTTTGTGAAGTAGTTTTATATATTTCTGAAGCAAAAAAAAGTCTCGCGTTTGCTTAATTTTTATTAAATTGCCCTTTTACAAGGGGGATAATTCATGGTCACTTCAATTTTCGAAGTAATTTAAATAGGGTTGTGATACATAAAACTGCTCCCAGAAGCTTTGCGAAACACTTTTATATATTTCTGAAGCCAAAAAAGGTCTCGCGTTTGCTTAAATTTGATTTATTTGCTCATTTTAAAGGGGCAAATTTCAAGGTCACTTCAATTTTCAAAGTAACTTTTTTGGGGTTGTGATACATAAAATTGTTCCCAGAAGCTTTGCGAAGTAGTTTTATATATTTCTGTAGCAAAAAAAAGTCTCGCTTTTGCTTAATTTTTATTAAATTACCCTTTAACAAGGGGGATAATTCATGGTCACTTCAATTTTCAAAGTAATTTAAATAGGATTGTGATACATAAAACTGCTCCCAGAAGCTTTGCGAAACACTTTTATATATTTCTGAAGCCAAAAAAGGTCTCGCGTTTGCTTAAATTTGATTTATTTGCTCATTTTAAAGGGGCAAATTTCAAGGTCACTTCAATTTTCAAAGTAACTTTTTTGGGGTTGTGATACATAAAATTGTTCCCAGAAGCTTTGCGAAGTAGTTTTATATATTTCTGAAGCAAAAAAAAGTCTCGCGTTTGCTTAATTTTTATTAAATTACCCTTTTACAAGGGGGATAATTCATGGTCACTTCAATTTTCAAAGTAATTTAAATAGGGTTGTGATACATAAAATTGCTCCCAGAAGCTTTGCGAAACACTTTTATATATTTCTGAAGCCAAAACAGGTCTCGCGTTTGCTTAAATTTGATTTATTTGCTCATTTTAAAGGGGCAATTACAAGGTCACTTCAATTTTCCAACTAACTTTTTTAGGGTTGTGATACATAAAATTGTTCCCAGAAGCTTTGCGAAGTAGTTTTATATATTTCTGAAGCAAAAAAAAGTCTCGCGTTTGCTTAATTTTTATTAAATTGCCCTTTTACAAGGGGGATAATTCATGGTCACTTCAATTTTCGAAGTAATTTAAATAGGGTTGTGATACATAAAACTGCTCCCAGAAGCTTTGCGAAACACTTTTATATATTTCTGAAGCCAAAAAAGGTCTCGCGTTTGCTTAAATTTGATTTATTTGCTCATTTTAAAGGGGCAAATTTCAAGGTCACTTCAATTTTCAAAGTAACCTTTTTAGAGTTGTGATACATAAAATTGTTCCCAGAAGCTTTGCAAAGTAGTTTTATATATTTCTGAAGCAAAAAAAAATCTCGCGTTTGCTTAATTTTTATTAAATTGCCCTTTTACAAGGGGGATAATTCATGGTCACTTCAATTTTCAAAGTAATTTAAATAGGGTTGTGCTATATAAAATTGCTCCCAGAAGCTTTGCGAAACACTTTTATATATTTCTGAAGCCAAAAAAGGTCTTGCGTTTGCTTAAATTTGATTTATTTGCTCATTTTAAAGGGGCAAATTTCAAGGTCACTTCAATTTTCAAAGTAACCTTTTTAGGGTTGTGATACATAAAATTGTTCCCAGAAGCTTTGCGAAGTAGTTTTATATATTTCTGAAGCAAAAAAAAGTCTCGCGTTTGCTTAATTTTTATTAAATTGCCCTTTCACAAGGGGGATAATTCATGGTCACTTCAATTTTCAAAGTAATTTAAATAGGGTTGTGCTACATAAAATTGCTCCCAGAAGCTTTGCGAAACACTTTTATATATTTCTGAAGCCAAAAAAGGTCTCGCGTTTGCTTAAATTTGATTTATTTGCTCATTTAAAAGGGGCAAATTTCAAGGTCACTCCAATTTTCAAAGTAACCTTTTTAGGGTTGTGATACATAAAATTGTTCCCAGAAGCTTTGCGAAGTAGTTTTATATATTTCTGAAGCAAAAAAAAGTCTCGCGTTTGCTTAATTTTTATTAAATTGCCCTTTTACAAGGGGGATAATTCATGGTCACTTCAATTTTCAAAGTAATTTAAATAGGGTTGTGATACATAAAATTGCTCCCAGAAGCTTTGCGAAACACTTTCATATATTTCTGAAGCCAAAAAAGATCTCGCGTTTGCTTAAATTTGATTTATTTGCTCATTTTAAAGGGGCAAATTTCAAGGTCACTTCAATTTTCAAAGTAACCTTTTTAGGGTTGTGATACATAAAATTTTTCCCAGAAGCTTTGCGAAGTAGTTTTATATATTTCTGAAGCAAAAAAAAGTCTCGCGTTTGCTTAATTTTTATTAAATTGCCCTTTTACAAGGGGGATAATTCATGGTCACTTCAATTTTCGAAGTAATTTAAATAGGGTTGTGATACATAAAACTGCTCCCAGAAGCTTTGCGAAACACTTTTATATATTTCTGAAGCCAAAAAAGGTCTCGCGTTTGCTTAAATTTGATTTATTTGCTCATTTTAAAGGGGCAAATTTCAAGGTCACTTCAATTTTCAAAGTAACTTTTTTGGGGTTGTGATACATAAAATTGTTCCCAGAAGCTTTGCGAAGTAGTTTTATATATTTCTGTAGCAAAAAAAAGTCTCGCTTTTGCTTAATTTTTATTAAATTACCCTTTAACAAGGGGGATAATTCATGGTCACTTCAATTTTCAAAGTAATTTAAATAGGATTGTGATACATAAAACTGCTCCCAGAAGCTTTGCGAAACACTTTTATATATTTCTGAAGCCAAAAAAGGTCTCGCGTTTGCTTAAATTTGATTTATTTGCTCATTTTAAAGGGGCAAATTTCAAGGTCACTTCAATTTTCAAAGTAACTTTTTGGGGGTTGTGATACATAAAATTGTTCCCAGAAGCTTTGCGAAGTAGTTTTATATATTTCTGAAGCAAAAAAAAGTCTCGCGTTTGCTTAATTTTTATTAAATTACCCTTTTACAAGGGGGATAATTCATGGTCACTTCAATTTTCAAAGTAATTTAAATAGGGTTGTGATACATAAAATTGCTCCCAGAAGCTTTGCGAAACACTTTTATATATTTCTGAAGCCAAAACAGGTCTCGCGTTTGCTTAAATTTGATTTATTTGCTCATTTTAAAGGGGCAAATTTCAAGGTCACTTCAATTTTCCAACTAACTTTTTTAGGGTTGTGATACATAAAATTGTTCCCAGAAGCTTTGCGAAGTAGTTTTATATATTTCTGAAGCAAAAAAAAGTCTCGCGTTTGCTTAATTTTTATTAAATTGCCCTTTTACAAGGGGGATAATTCATGGTCACTTCAATTTTCGAAGTAATTTAAATAGGGTTGTGATACATAAAACTGCTCCCAGAAGCTTTGCGAAACACTTTTATATATTTCTGAAGCCAAAAAAGGTCTCGCGTTTGCTTAAATTTGATTTATTTGCTCATTTTAAAGGGGCAAATTTCAAGGTCACTTCAATTTTCAAAGTAACCTTTTTAGAGTTGTGATACATAAAATTGTTCCCAGAAGCTTTGCAAAGTAGTTTTATATATTTCTGAAGCAAAAAAAAATCTCGCGTTTGCTTAATTTTTATTAAATTGCCCTTTTACAAGGGGGATAATTCATGGTCACTACAATTTTCAAAGTAATTTTAATAGGGTTGTGCTATATAAAATTGCTCCCAGAAGCTTTGCGAAACACTTTTATATATTTCTGAAGCCAAAAAAGGTCTCGCGTTTGCTTAAATTTGATTTATTTGCTCATTTTAAAGGGGCAAATTTCAAGGTCACTTCAATTTTCAAAGTAACCTTTTTAGGGTTGTGATACATAAAATTGTTCCCAGAAGCTTTGCGAAGTAGTTTTATATATTTCTGAAGCAAAAAAAAGTCTCGCGTTTGCTTAATTTTTATTAAATTGCCCTTTTACAAGGGGGATAATTCATGGTCACTTCAATTTTCAAAGTAATTTAAATAGGGTTGTGCTACATAAAATTGCTCCCAGAAGCTTTGCGAAACACTTTTATATATTTCTGAAGCCAAAAAAGGTCTCGCGTTTGCTTAAATTTGATTTATTTTCTCATTTAAAAGGGGCAAATTTCAAGGTCACTCCAATTTTCAAAGTAACCTTTTTAGGGTTGTGATACATAAAATTGTTCCCAGAAGCTTTGCGAAGTAGTTTTATATATTTCTGAAGCAAAAAAAAGTCTCGCGTTTGCTTAATTTTTATTAAATTGCCCTTTTACAAGGGGGATAATTCATGGTCACTTCAATTTTCAAAGTAATTTAAATAGGGTTGTGATACATAAAATTGCTCCCAGAAGCTTTGCGAAACACTTTTATATATTTCTGAAGCCAAAAAAGGTCTCGCGTTTGCTTAAATTTGATTTATTTGCTCATTTTAAAGGGGCAAATTTCAAGGTCACTTCAATTTTCAAAGTAACCTTTTTAGGGTTGTGATACATAAAATTGTTCCCAGAAGCTTTGCGAAGTAGTTTTATATATTTCTGAAGCAAAAAAAAGTCTCGCATTTGCTTAATTTTTATTAAATTGCCCTTTTACAAGGGGGATAATTCATGGTCACTTCAATTTTCAAAGTAATTTAAAAAGGGTTGTGCTACATAAAATTGCTCCCAGAAGCTTTGCGAAACACTTTTATATATTTCTGAAGCCAAAAAAGGTCTCGCGTTTGCTTAAATTTGATTTATTTGCTCATTTTAAAGGGGCAAATTTCAAGGTCACTTCAATTTTCAAAGTAACCTTTTTAGGGTTGTGATACATAAAATTTTTCCCAGAAGCTTTGCGAAGTAGTTTTATATATTTCTGAAGCAAAAAAAAGTCTCGCGTTTGCTTAATTTTTATTAAATTGCCCTTTTACAAGGGGGATAATTCATGGTCACTTCAATTTTCAAAGTAATTTAAATAGGGTTGTGATACATAAAATTGCTCCCAGAAGCTTTGCGAAACACTTTTATATATTTCTGAAGCCAAAAAAGGTCTCGCGTTTGGTTAAATTTGATTTATTTGCTCATTTTAAAGGGGCAAATTTCAAGGTCACTTCAATTTTCAAAGTAACTTTTTTAGGGTTGTGATACATAAAATTGTTCCCAGAAGCTTTGTGAAGTAGTTTTATATATTTCTGAAGCAAAAAAAAGTCTCGCGTTTGCTTAATTTTTATTAAATTGCCCTTTTACAAGGGGGATAATTCATGGTCACTTCAATTTTCAAAGTAATTTAAATAGGGTTGTGCTACATAAAATTGCTCCCAGAAGCTTTGCGAAACACTTTTATATATTTCTGAAGCCAAAAAAGGTCTCGCGTTTGCTTAAATTTGATTTATTTGCTCATTTAAAAGGGGCAAATTTCAAGGTCACTCCAATTTTCAAAGTAACCTTTTTAGGGTTGTGATACATAAAATTGTTCCCAGAAGCTTTGCGAAGTAGTTTTATATATTTCTGAAGCAAAAAAAAGTCTCGCGTTTGCTTAATTTTTATTAAATTGCCCTTTTACAAGGGGGATAATTCATGGTCACTTCAATTTTCAAAGTAATTTAAATAGGGTTGTGATACATAAAATTGCTCCCAGAAGCTTTGCGAAACACTTTTATATATTTCTGAAGCCAAAAAAGGTCTCGCGTTTGCTTAAATTTGATTTATTTGCTCATTTTAAAGGGGCAAATTTCAAGGTCACTTCAATTTTCAAAGTAACCTTTTAGGGTTGTGATACATAAAATTGTTCCCAGAAGCTTTGCGAAGTAGTTTTATATATTTCTGAAGCAAAAAAAAGTCTCGCGTTTGCTTAATTTTTATTAAATTGCCCTTTTACAAGGGGGATAATTCATGGTCACTTCAATTTTTAAAGTAATTTAAATAGGGTTGTGATACATAAAATTGCTCCCAGAAGCTTTGCGAAACTCTTTTATATATTTCTGAAGCCAATAAAGGTCTCGCGTTTGCTTAAATTTGATTTATTTGCTCATTTTAAAGGGGCAAATTTCAAGGTCACTTCAATTTTCAAAGTAACTTTTTTAGGGTTGTGATACATAAAATTGTTCCCAGAAGCTTTGTGAAGTAGTTTTATATATTTCTGAAGCAAAAAAAAGTCTCGCGTTTGCTTAATTTTTATTAAATTGCCCTTTTACAAGGGGGATAATTCATGGTCACTTCAATTTTCAAAGTAATTTAAATAGGGTTGTGATACATAAAATTGCTCCCAGAAGCTTTGCGAAACACTTTTATATATTTCTGAAGCCAAAAAAGGTCTCGCGTTTGCTTAAATTTGATTTATTTGCTCATTTTAAAGGGGCAAATTTCAAGGTCACTTCAATTTTCAAAGTAACCTTTTAGGGTTGTGATACATAAAATTGTTCCCAGAAGCTTTGCGAAGTAGTTTTATATATTTCTGTAGCAAAAAAAAGTCTCGCGTTTGCTTAATTTTTATTAAATTGCCCTTTTACAAGGGGGATAATTCATGGTCACTTCAATTTTCAAAGTAATTTAAATAGGGTTGTGATACATAAAATTGCTCCCAGGAGCTTTGCGAAACACTTTTATATATTTCTGAAACCAATAAAGGTCTCGCGTTTGCTTAAATTTGATTTATTTGCTCATTTTAAAGGGGCAAATTTCAAGGTCACTTCAATTTTCAAAGTAACCTTTTAGGGTTGTGTTACATAAAATTGTTCCCAGAAGCTTAGTTAAGTAGTTTTATATATTTCTGAAGCAAAAAAAAGTCTTGCGTTTGCTTAATTTTTATTAAATTGCCCTTTTACAAGGGGGATAATTCATGGTCACTTCAATTTTCAAAGTAATTTAAATAGGGTTGTGATACATAAAATTGCTCCCAGAAGCTTTGCGAAACACTTTTATATATTTCTGAAGCCAAAAAAGGTCTCGCGTTTGCTTAAATTTGATTTATTTGCTCATTTTAAAGGGGCAAATTTCAAGGTCACTTCAATTTTCAAAGTAACCTTTTAGGGTTGTGATACATAAAATTGTTCCCAGAAGCTTTGCGAAGTAGTTTTATATATTTCTGTAGCAAAAAAAAGTCTCGCGTTTGCTTAATTTTTATTAAATTGCCCTTTTACAAGGGGGATAATTCATGGTCACTTCAATTTTCAAAGTAATTTAAATAGGGTTGTGATATATAAAATTGCTCCCAGAAGCTTTGCGAAACACTTTTATATATTTCTGAAACCAATAAAGGTCTCGCGTTTGCTTAAATTTGATTTATTTGCTCATTTTAAAGGGGCAAATTTCAAGGTCACTTCAATTTTCAAAGTAACCTTAGGGTTGTGATACATAAAATTGTTCCCAGAAGCATTGCGAAGTAGTTTTGTATATTTCTGAAGCAAAAAAAAGTCTTGCGTTTGCTTAATTTTTTATTAAATTGCCCTTTTACAAGGGGGATAATTCATGGTCACTTCAAATTTCAAAGTAATTTAAATAGGATTGTGATACATAAAATTGCTCCCAGAAGCTTTGCGAAACACTTTTATATATTTCTGAAGCCAAAAAAGGTCTCGCGTTTGCTTAAATTTGATTTATTTGCTCATTTAAAAGGGGCAAATTTCAAGGTCACTTCAATTTTCCAACTAACTTTTTTAGGGTTGTGATACATAAAATTGTTCCCAGAAGCTTTGCGAAGTAGTTTTATATATTTCTGAAGCAAAAAAAAGTCTCGCGTTTGCTTAATTTTTATTAAATTGCCCTTTTACAAGGGTGATAATTCATGGTCACTTCAATTTTCAAAGTAATTTAAATAGGGTTGTGATACATAAAATTGCTCCCAGAAGCTTTGCGAAACACTTTTATATATTTCTGAAGCCAAAAAAGGTCTCGCGTTTGCTTAAATTTGATTTATTTGCTAATTTTAAAGGGGCAAATTTCAAGGTCACTTCAATTTACAAAGTAACCTTTTTAGGGTTGTGATACATAAAATTGTTCCCAGAAGCTTTGCGAAGTAGTTTTATATATTTCTGAAGCAAAAAAAAGTCTCGCGTTTGCTTAATTTTTATTAAATTGCCCTTTTACAAGGGGGATAATTCATGGTCACTTCAATTTTCAAAGTAATTTAAATAGGGTTGTGCTACATAAAATTGCTCCCAGAAGCTTTGCGAAACACTTTTATATATTTCTGAAGCCAAAAAAGGTCTCGCGTTTGCTTAAATTTGATTTATTTGCTCATTTTAAAGGGGCAAATTTCAAGGTCACTTCAATTTTCAAAGTAACTTTTTTGGGGTTGTGATACATAAAATTGTTCCCAGAAGCTTTGCGAAATAGTTTTATATATTTCTGTAGCAAAAAAAAGTCTCGCGTTTGCTTAATTTTTATTAAATTACCCTTTTACAAGGGGGATAATTCATGGTCACTTCAATTTTCAAAGTAATTTAAATAGGAATATGATACATAAAACTGCTCCCAGAAGCTTTGCGAAACACTTTTATATATTTCTGAAGCCAAAAAAGGTCTCGCGTTTGCTTAAATTTGATTTATTTGCTCATTTTAAAGGGGCAAATTTCAAGGTCACTTCAATTTTCAAAGTAACTTTTTTGGGGTTGTGATACATAAAATTGTTCCTAGAAGCTTTGCGAAGTAGTTTTATATATTTCTGAAGCAAAAAAAAGTCTCGCGTTTGCTTAATTTTTATTAAATTGCCCTTTTACAAGGGGGATAATTCATGGTCACTTCAATTTTCAAAATAATTTAAATAGGATTGTGATACATAAAACTGCTCCCAGAAGCTTTGCGAAACACTTTTATATATTTCTGAAGCCAAAAAAGGTCTCGCGTTTGCTTAAATTTGATTTATTTGCTCATTTTAAAGTCGCAAATTTCAAGGTCACTTCAATTTTCAAAGTAATTTTTTTGGGGTTGTGATACATAAAATTGTTCCCAGAAGCTTTGCGAAGTAGTTTTATATATTTCTGAAGCAAAAAAAAGTCTCGCGTTTGCTTAATTTTTATTAAATTGCCCTTTTACAAGGGGGATAATTCATGGTCACTTCAATTTTCGAAGTAATTTAAATAGGGTTGTGATACATAAAACTGCTCCCAGAAGCTTTGCGAAACACTTTTATATATTTCTGAAGCCAAAAAAGGTCTCGCGTTTGCTTAAATTTGATTTATTTGCTCATTTTAAAGGGGCAAATTTCAAGGTCACTTCAATTTTCAAAGTAACTTTTTTGGGGTTGTGATACATAAAATTGTTCCCAGAAGCTTTGCGAAGTAGTTTTATATATTTCTGTAGCAAAAAAAAGTCTCGCGTTTGCTTAATTTTTATTAAATTACCCTTTTACAAGGGGGATAATTCATGGTCACTTCAATTTCCAAAGTCATTTAAATAGGGTTGTGATACATAAAATTGCTCCCAGAAGCTTTGCGAAACACTTTTATATATTTCTGAAGCCAAAAAAGGTCTCGCGTTTGCTTAAATTTGATTTATTTGCTCATTTTAAAGGGGCAAATTTCAAGGTCACTTCAATTTTCAAAGTAACTTTTTTGGGGTTGTGATACATAAAATTGTTCCCAGAAGCTTTGCGAAGTAGTTTTATATATTTCTGTAGCAAAAAAAAGTCTCGCGTTTGCTTAATTTTTATTAAATTACCCTTTTACAAGGGGGATAATTCATGGTCACTTCAATTTTCAAAGTAATTTAAATAGGGTTGTGATACATAAAATTGTTCCCAGAAGCTTTGCGAAACACTTTTATATATTTCTGAAGCCAAAAAAGGTCTCGCGTTTGCTTAAATTTGATTTATTTGCTCATTTTAAAGGGGCAAATTTCAAGGTCACTTCAATTTTCCAACTAACTTTTTTAGGGTTGTGATACATAAAATTGTTCCCAGAAGCTTTGCGAAGTAGTTTTATATATTTCTGAAGCAAAAAAAAGTCTCGCGTTTGCTTAATTTTTATTAAATTGCCCTTTTACAAGGGGGATAATTCATGGTCACTTCAATTTTCGAAGTAATTTAAATAGGGTTGTGATACATAAAACTGCTCCCAGAAGCTTTGCGAAACACTTTTATATATTTCTGAAGCCAAAAAAGGTCTCGCGTTTGCTTGAATTTGATTTATTTGCTCATTTTAAAGGAGCAAATTTCAAGGTCACTTCAATTTTCAAAGTAACCTTTTTAGGGTTGTGATACATAAAATTGTTCCCAGAAGCTTTGCGAAGTAGTTTTATATATTTCTGAAGCAAAAAAAAGTCTCGCGTTTGCTTAATTTTTATTAAATTGCCCTTTTACAAGGGGGATAATTCATGGTCACTTCAATTTTCAAAGTAATTTAAATAGGGTTGTGATACATAAAATTGCTCCCAGAAGCTTTGCAAAACACTTTTATATATTTCTGAAGCCAAAAAAGTTCTCGCGTTTGCTTAAATTTGATTTATTTGCTCATTTAAAAGGGGCAAATTTCAAGGTCACTTCAATTTTCCAACTAACTTTTTTAGGGTTGTGATACATAAAATTGTTCCCAGAAGCCTTGCGAAGTAGTTTTATATATTTCTGAAGCAAAAAAAAGTCTCGCGTTTGCTTAATTTTTATTAAATTGGGCTTTTACTAGGGGGATAATTCATGGTCACTTCAATTTTCAAAGTAATTTAAATAGGGTTGTGATACATAAAATTGCTCCCAGAAGCTTTGCGAAAAACTTTTATATATTTCTGAAGCCAAAAAAGGTCTCGCGTTTGCTTAAATTTGATTTATTTGCTCATTTTAAAGGGGCAAATTTCAAGGTCACTTCAATTTTCAAAGTAACCTTTTTAGGGTTGTGATACATAAAATTGTTCCCAGAAGCTTTGCGAAGTAGTTTTATATATTTCTGAAGCAAAAAAAAGTCTCGCTTTTGCTTAATTTTTATTAAATTACCCTTTTACAAGGGGGATAATTCATGGTCACTTCAATTTTCAAAGTAATTTAAATAGGGTTGTGATACATAAAATTGTTCCCAGAAGCTTTGCGAAACACTTTTATATATTTCTGAAGCCAAAAAAGGTCTCGCGTTTGCTTAAATTTGATTTATTTGCTCATTTTAAAGGGGCAAATTTCAAGGTCACTTCAATTTTCCAACTAACTTTTTTAGGGTTGTGATACATAAAATTGTTCCCAGAAGCTTTGCGAAGTAGTTTTATATATTTCTGAAGCAAAAAAAAGTCTCGCGTTTGCTTAATTTTTATTAAATTACCCTTTTACAAGGGGGATAATTCATGGTCACTTCAATTTTCAAAGTAATTTAAATAGGGTTGTGATACATAAAATTGCTCCCAGAAGCTTTGCGAAACACTTTTATATATTTCTGAAGCCAAAAAAGGTCTCGCGTTTGCTTAAATTTGATTTATTTGCTCATTTTAAAGGGGCAAATTTCAAGGTCACTTCAATTTTCCAACTAACTTTTTTAGGGTTGTGATACATAAAATTGTTCCCAGAAGCTTTGCGAAGTAGTTTTATATATTTCTGAAGCAAAAAAAAGTCTCGCGTTTGCTTAATTTTTATTAAATTGCCCTTTTACAAGGGGGATAATTCATGGTCACTTCAATTTTCGAAGTAATTTAAATAGGGTTGTGATACATAAAACTGCTCCCAGAAGCTTTGCGAAACACTTTTATATATTTCTGAAGCCAAAAAAGGTCTCGCGTTTGCTTGAATTTGATTTATTTGCTCATTTTAAAGGAGCAAATTTCAAGGTCACTTCAATTTTCAAAGTAACCTTTTTAGGGTTGTGATACATAAAATTGTTCCCAGAAGCTTTGCGAAGTAGTTTTATATATTTCTGAAGCAAAAAAAAGTCTCGCGTTTGCTTAATTTTTATTAAATTGCCCTTTTACAAGGGGGATAATTCATGGTCACTTCAATTTTCAAAGTAATTTAAATAGGGTGGTGATACATAAAATTGCTCCCAGAAGCTTTGCGAAACACTTTTATATATTTCTGAAGCCAAAAAAGTTCTCGCGTTTGCTTAAATTTGATTTATTTGCTCATTTAAAAGGGGCAAATTTCAAGGTCACTTCAATTTTCCAACTAACTTTTTTAGGGTTGTGATACATAAAATTGTTCCCAGAAGCCTTGCGAAGTAGTTTTATATATTTCTGAAGCAAAAAAAAGTCTCGCGTTTGCTTAATTTTTATTAAATTGGGCTTTTACTAGGGGGATAATTCATGGTCACTTCAATTTTCAAAGTAATTTAAATAGGGTTGTGATACATAAAATTGCTCCCAGAAGCTTTGCGAAACACTTTTATATATTTCTGAAGCCAAAAAAGGTCTCGCGTTTGCTTAAATTTGATTTATTTGCTCATTTTAAAGGGGCAAATTTCAAGGTCACTTCAATTTTCAAAGTAACCTTTTTAGGGTTGTGATACATAAAATTGTTCCCAGAAGCTTTGCGAAGTAGTTTTATATATTTCTGAAGCAAAAAAAAGTCTCGCTTTTGCTTAATTTTTATTAAATTACCCTTTTACAAGGGGGATAATTCATGGTCACTTCAATTTTCAAAGTAATTTAAATAGGGTTGTGATACATAAAATTGCTCCCAGAAGCTTTGCGAAACACTTTTATATATTTCTGAAGCCAAAAAAGGTCTCGCGTTTGCTTAAATTTGATTTATTTGCTCATTTTAAAGGGGAAAATTTCAAGGTCACTTCAATTTTCAAAGTAACTTTTTTGGGGTTGTGATACATAAAATTGTTCCCAGAAGCTTTGCGAAGTAGTTTTATATATTTCTGTAGCAAAAAAAAGTCTCGCGTTTGCTTAATTTTTATCAAATTGCCCTTTTACAAGGGGGATAATTCATGGTCACTTCAATTTTCAAAGTAATTTAAATAGGGTTGTGATACATAAAATTGCTCCCAGAAGCTTTGCGAAACACTTTTATATATTTCTGAAGCCAAAAAAGGTCTCGCGTTTGCTTAAATTTGATTTATTTGCTCATTTTAAAGGGGCAAATTTCAAGGTCACTTCAATTTTCAAAGTAACTTTTTTAGGGTTGTGATACATAAAATTGTTCCCAGAAGCTTTGCGAAGTAGTTTTATATATTTCTGAAGCAAAAAAAAGTCTCGCGTTTGCTTAATTTTTATTAAATTGCCCTTTGACAAGGGGGATAGTTCATGGTCACTTCAATTTTCGAAGTAATTTAAATAGGGTTGTGATACATAAAACTGCTCCCAGAAGCTTTGCGAAACACTTTTATATATTTCTGAAGCCAAAAAAGGTCTCGCGTTTGCTTAAATTTGATTTATTTGCTCATTTTAAAGGGGCAAATTTCAAGGTCACTTCAATTTTCAAAGTAACCTTTTTAGAGTTGTGATACATAACATTGTTCCCAGAAGCTTTGCAAAGTAGTTTTATATATTTCTGAAGCAAAAAAAAGTCTCGTGTTTGCTTAATTTTTTATTAAATTGCCCTTTTACAAGGGGGATAATTCATGGTCACTTCAATTTTCAAAGTAATTTAAATAGGGTTGTGATACATAAAACTGCTCCCAGAAGCTTTGCGAAACACTTTTATATATTTCTGAAGCCAAAAAAGGTCTCGCGTTTGCTTAAATTTGGTTAAATGCTCATTTTAAAGGGGCAAATTTCAAGGTCACTTCAATTTTCAAAGTAACTTTTTTAGGGTTGTGATACATAAAATTGCTCCCAGAAGCTTTGCGAAACACTTTTATATATTTCTGAAGCCAAAAAAGGTCTCGCGTTTGCTTAAATTTGGTTAAATGCTCATTTTAAAGGGGCAAATTTCAAGGTCACTTCAATTTTCAAAGTAACTTTTTTAGGGTTGTGATACATAAAATTGTTCCCAGAAGCTTTGCGAAGTAGTTTTATATATTTCTGAAGCAAAAAAAAGTCTCGCGTTTGCTTAATTTTTATTAAATGGCCCTTTTACAAGGGGGATAATTCATGGTCACTTCAATTTTAAAAGTAATTTAGATAGGGTTGTGATACATAAAATTGCTCCCAGAAGCTTTGCGAAACACTTTTATATATTTCTGAAGCCAAAAAAGGTCTCGCGTTTGCTTAAATTTGATTTATTTGCTCATTTTAAACGGGCAAATTTCAAGGTCACTTCAATTTTCAAAGTAACTTTTTTGGGGTTGTGATACATAAAATTGCTCCCAGAAGCTTTGCGAAACACTTTTATATATTTCTGAAGCCAAAAAAGGTCTCGCGTTTGCTTAAATTTGATTTATTTGCTCATTTAAAAGGGGCAAATTTCAAGGTCACTTCAATTTTCCAACTAACTTTTTTAGGGTTGTGATACATAAAATTGTTCCCAGAAGCTTTGCGAAGTAGTTTTATATATTTCTGAAGCAAAAAAAAGTCTCGCTTTTGCTTAATTTTTATTAAATTGCCCTTTTACAAGGGGGATAATTCATGGTCACTTCAATTTTCAAAGTAATTTAAATAGGGTTGTGATACATAAAATTGCTCCCAGAAGCTTTGCGAAACACTTTTATATATTTCTGAAGCCAAAAAAGGTCTCGCGTTTGCTTAAATTTGATTTATTTGCTCATTTTAAAGGGGCAAATTTCAAGGTCACTTCAATTTTCAAATTAACCTTTTTAGGGTTGTGATACATAAAATTGTTCCCAGAAGCTTTGCGAAGTAGTTTTATATATTTCTGAAGCAAAAAAAAGTCTCGCGTTTGCTTAATTTTTATTAAATTGCCCTTTTACAAGGGGAATAATTCATGGTCACTTCAATTTTCAAAGTAATTTAAATAGGATTGTGATACATAAAACTGCTCCCAGAAGCTTTGCGAAACACTTTTATATATTTCTGAAGCCAAAAAAGGTCTCGTGTTTGCTTAAATTTGATTTATTTGCTCATTTTAAAGGGGCAAATTTCAAGGTCACTTCAATTTTCAAAGTAACTTTTTTAGGGTTGTGATACATAAAATTGTTCCCAGAAGCTTTGCGAAGTAGTTTTATATATTTCTGAAGCCAAAAAAGGTCTCGCGTTTGCTTAAATTTGATTTATTTGCTCATTTTAAAGGGGCAAATTTCAAGGTCACTTCAATTTTCAAAGTAACTTTTTTAGGGTTGTGATACATAAAATTGCTCCCAGAAGCTTTGCGAAACACTTTTATATATTTCTGAAGCCAAAAAAGGTCTCGCGTTTGCTTAAATTTGATTTATTTGCTCATTTAAAAGGGGCAAATTTCAAGGTCACTTCAATTTTCCAACTAACTTTTTTGGGGTTGTGATACATAAAATTGTTCCCAGAAGCTTTGCGAAGTAGTTTTATATATTTCTGAAGCAAAAAAAAGTCTCGCGTTTTCTTAATTTTTATTAAATTGCCCTTTTACAAGGGGGATAATTCATGGTCACTTCAATTTTCAAAGTAATTTAAATAGGGTTGTGATACATAAAATTGCTCCCAGAAGCTTTGCGAAACACTTTTATATATTTCTGAAGCCAAAAAAGGTCTCGCGTTTGCTTAAATATGATTTATTTGCTCATTTTAAAGGGGCAAATTTCAAGGTCACTTCAATTTTCAAATTAACCTTTTTAGGGTTGTGATACATAAAATTGTTCCCAGAAGCTTTGCGAAGTAGTTTTATATATTTCTGAAGCAAAAAAAAGTCTCGCGTTTGCTTAATTTTTATTAAATTGCCCTTTTACAAGGGGGATAATTCATTGTCACTTCAATTTTCAAAGTAATTTAAACAGGGTTGTGCTACATAAAATTGCTCCCAGAAGCTTTGCGAAACACTTTTATATATTTGTGAAACCAAAAAAGGTCTCGCGTTTGCTTAAATTTGATTTATTTGCTCATTTTAAAGGGGCAAATTTCAAGGTCACTTCAATTTTCAAAGTAACCTTTTTAGGGTTGTGATACATAAAATTGTTCCCAGAAGCTTTGCGAAGTAGTTTTATATATTTCTGAAGCAAAAAAAAGTCTCGCGTTTGCTTAATTTTTATTAAATTGCCCTTTTACAAGGGGGATAATTCATGGTCACTTCAATTTTCAAAGTAATTTAAATAGGATTGTGATACATAAAACTGCTCCCAGAAGCTTTGCGAAACACTTTTATATATTTCTGAAGCCAAAAAAGGTCTCGCGTTTGGTTAAATTTGATTTATTTGCTCATTTTAAAGGGGCAAATTTCAAGGTCACTTCAATTTTCAAAGTAACCTTTTAAGGGTTGTGATACATAAAATTGCTCCCAGAAGCTTTGCGAAACACTTTTATATATTTCTGAAACCAAAAAAGGTCTCGCGTTTGCTTAAATTTGATTTATTTGCTCATTTTAAAGGGGCAAATTTCAAGGTCACTTCAATTTTCAAAGTAACTTTTTTGGGTTTGTGATACATAAAATTGTTCCCAGAAGCTTTGCGAAGTAGTTTTATATATTTCTGAAGCAAAAATAAGTCTCGCGTTTGCTTAATTTTTATTAAATTGCCCTTTTACAAGGGGGATAATTCATGGTCACTTCAATTTTCAAAGTAATTTAAATAGGGTTGTGATACATAAAATTGCTCCCAGAAGCTTTGCGAAACACTTTTATATATTTCTGAAGCCAAAAAAGGTCTCGCGTTTGCTTAAATTTGATTTATTTGCTCATTTTAAAGGGGCAAATTTCAAGGTCACTTCAATTTTCAAATTAACCTTTTTAGGGTTGTGATACATAAAATTGTTCCCAGAAGCTTTGCGAAGTAGTTTTATATATTTCTGAAGCAAAAAAAAGTCTCGCGTTTGCTTAATTTTTATTAAATTGCCCTTTTACAAGGGGGATAATTCATGGTCACTTCAATTTTCAAAGTAATTTAAACAGGGTTGTGCTACATAAAATTGCTCCCAGAAGCTTTGCGAAACACTTTTATATATTTGTGAAACCAAAAAAGGTCTCGCGTTTGCTTAAATTTGATTTATTTGCTCATTTTAAAGGGGCAAATTTCAAGGTCACTTCAATTTTCAAAGTAACCTTTTAGGGTTGTGATACATAAAATTGTTCCCAGAAGCTTTGCGAAGTAGTTTTATATATTTCTGAAGCAAAAAAAAGTCTTGCGTTTGCTTAATTTTTATTAAATTGCCCTTTTACAAGGGGGATAATTCATGGTCACTTCAATTTTCAAAGTAATTTAAATAGGGTTGTGATACATAAAATTGCTCCCAGAAGCTTTGCGAAACACTTTTATATATTTCTGAAGCCAAAAAAGGTCTCGCGTTTGCTTAAATTTGATTTATTTGCTCATTTTAAAGGGGCAAATTTCAAGGTCACTTCAATTTTCAAAGTAACTTTTTTAGGGTTGTGATACATAAAATTGTTCCCAGAAGCTTTGCGAAGTAGTTTTATATATTTCTGAAGCAAAAAAAAGTCTCGCGTTTGCTTAATTTTTATTAAATTGCCCTTTGACAAGGGGGATAGTTCATGGTCACTTCAATTTTCGAAGTAATTTAAATAGGGTTGTGCTACATAAAACTGCTCCCAGAAGCTTTGCGAAACACTTTTATATATTTCTGAAGCCAAAAAAGGTCTCGCGTTTGCTTAAATTTGATTTATTTGCTCATTTTAAAGGGGCAAATTTCAAGGTCACTTCAATTTTCAAAGTAACCTTTTTAGAGTTGTGATACATAACATTGTTCCCAGAAGCTTTGCAAAGTAGTTTTATATATTTCTGAAGCAAAAAAAAGTCTCGTGTTTGCTTAATTTTTTATTAAATTGCCCTTTTACAAGGGGGATAATTCATGGTCACTTCAATTTTCAAAGTAATTTAAATAGGGTTGTGATACATAAAACTGCTCCCAGAAGCTTTGCGAAACACTTTTATATATTTCTGAAGCCAAAAAAGGTCTCGCGTTTGCTTAAATTTGGTTAAATGCTCATTTTAAAGGGGCAAATTTCAAGGTCACTTCAATTTTCAAAGTAACTTTTTTAGGGTTGTGATACATAAAATTGCTCCCAGAAGCTTTGCGAAACACTTTTATATATTTCTGAAGCCAAAAAAGGTCTCGCGTTTGCTTAAATTTGGTTAAATGCTCATTTTAAAGGGGCAAATTTCAAGGTCACTTCAATTTTCAAAGTAACTTTTTTAGGGTTGTGATACATAAAATTGTTCCCAGAAGCTTTGCGAAGTAGTTTTATATATTTCTGAAGCAAAAAAAAGTCTCGCGTTTGCTTAATTTTTATTAAATGGCCCTTTTACAAGGGGGATAATTCATGGTCACTTCAATTTTAAAAGTAATTTAAATAGGGTTGTGATACATAAAATTGCTCCCAGAAGCTTTGCGAAACACTTTTATATATTTCTGAAGCCAAAAAAGGTCTCGCGTTTGCTTAAATTTGATTTATTTGCTCATTTTAAACGGGCAAATTTCAAGGTCACTTCAATTTTCAAAGTAACTTTTTTGGGGTTGTGATACATAAAATTGCTCCCAGAAGCTTTGCGAAACACTTTTATATATTTCTGAAGCCAAAAAAGGTCTCGCGTTTGCTTAAATTTGATTTATTTGCTCATTTAAAAGGGGCAAATTTCAAGGTCACTTCAATTTTCCAACTAACTTTTTTAGGGTTGTGATACATAAAATTGTTCCCAGAAGCTTTGCGAAGTAGTTTTATATATTTCTGAAGCAAAAAAAAGTCTCGCTTTTGCTTAATTTTTATTAAATTGCCCTTTTACAAGGGGGATAATTCATGGTCACTTCAATTTTCAAAGTAATTTAAATAGGGTTGTGATACATAAAATTGCTCCCAGAAGCTTTGCGAAACACTTTTATATATTTCTGAAGCCAAAAAAGGTCTCGCGTTTGCTTAAATTTGATTTATTTGCTCATTTTAAAGGGGCAAATTTCAAGGTCACTTCAATTTTCAAAGTAACCTTTTTAGGGTTGTGATACATAAAATTGTTCCCAGAAGCTTTGCGAAGTAGTTTTATATATTTCTGAAGCAAAAAAAAGTCTCGCGTTTGCTTAATTTTTATTAAATTGCCCTTTTACAAGGGGGATAATTCATGGTCACTTCAATTTTCAAAGTAATTTAAATAGGATTGTGATACATAAAACTGCTCCCAGAAGCTTTGCGAAACACTTTTATATATTTCTGAAGCCAAAAAAGGTCTCGTGTTTGCTTAAATTTGATTTATTTGCTCATTTTAAAGGGGCAAATTTCAAGGTCACTTCAATTTTCAAAGTAACTTTTTTAGGGTTGTGATACATAAAATTGTTCCCAGAAGCTTTGCGAAGTAGTTTTATATATTTCTGAAGCCAAAAAAGGTCTCGCGTTTGCTTAAATTTGATTTATTTGCTCATTTTAAAGGGGCAAATTTCAAGGTCACTTCAATTTTCAAAGTAACTTTTTTAGGGTTGTGATACATAAAATTGCTCCCAGAAGCTTTGCGAAACACTTTTATATATTTCTGAAGCCAAAAAAGGTCTCGCGTTTGCTTAAATTTGATTTATTTGCTCATTTAAAAGGGGCAAATTTCAAGGTCACTTCAATTTTCCAACTAACTTTTTTGGGGTTGTGATACATAAAATTGTTCCCAGAAGCTTTGCGAAGTAGTTTTATATATTTCTGAAGCAAAAAAAAGTCTCGCGTTTTCTTAATTTTTATTAAATTGCCCTTTTACAAGGGGGATAATTCATGGTCACTTCAATTTTCAAAGTAATTTAAATAGGGTTGTGATACATAAAATTGCTCCCAGAAGCTTTGCGAAACACTTTTATATATTTCTGAAGCCAAAAAAGGTCTCGCGTTTGCTTAAATATGATTTATTTGCTCATTTTAAAGGGGCAAATTTCAAGGTCACTTCAATTTTCAAATTAACCTTTTTAGGGTTGTGATACATAAAATTGTTCCCAGAAGCTTTGCGAAGTAGTTTTATATATTTCTGAAGCAAAAAAAAGTCTCGCGTTTGCTTAATTTTTATTAAATTGCCCTTTTACAAGGGGGATAATTCATTGTCACTTCAATTTTCAAAGTAATTTAAACAGGGTTGTGCTACATAAAATTGCTCCCAGAAGCTTTGCGAAACACTTTTATATATTTGTGAAACCAAAAAAGGTCTCGCGTTTGCTTAAATTTGATTTATTTGCTCATTTTAAAGGGGCAAATTTCAAGGTCACTTCAATTTTCAAAGTAACCTTTTTAGGGTTGTGATACATAAAATTGTTCCCAGAAGCTTTGCGAAGTAGTTTTATATATTTCTGAAGCAAAAAAAAGTCTCGCGTTTGCTTAATTTTTATTAAATTGCCCTTTTACAAGGCGGATAATTCATGGTCACTTCAATTTTCAAAGTAATTTAAATAGGATTGTGATACATAAAACTGCTCCCAGAAGCTTTGCGAAACACTTTTATATATTTCTGAAGCCAAAAAAGGTCTCGCGTTTGGTTAAATTTGATTTATTTGCTCATTTTAAAGGGGCAAATTTCAAGGTCACTTCAATTTTCAAAGTAACCTTTTAAGGGTTGTGATACATAAAATTGCTCCCAGAAGCTTTGCGAAACACTTTTATATATTTCTGAAACCAAAAAAGGTCTCGCGTTTGCTTAAATTTGATTTATTTGCTCATTTTAAAGGGGCAAATTTCAAGGTCACTTCAATTTTCAAAGTAACTTTTTTGGGTTTGTGATACATAAAATTGTTCCCAGAAGCTTTGCGAAGTAGTTTTATATATTTCTGAAGCAAAAATAAGTCTCGCGTTTGCTTAATTTTTATTAAATTGCCCTTTTACAAGGGGGATAATTCATGGTCACTTCAATTTTCAAAGTAATTTAAATAGGGTTGTGATACATAAAATTGCTCCCAGAAGCTTTGCGAAACACTTTTATATATTTCTGAAGCCAAAAAAGGTCTCGCGTTTGCTTAAATTTGATTTATTTGCTCATTTTAAAGGGGCAAATTTCAAGGTCACTTCAATTTTCAAATTAACCTTTTTAGGGTTGTGATACATAAAATTGTTCCCAGAAGCTTTGCGAAGTAGTTTTATATATTTCTGAAGCAAAAAAAAGTCTCGCGTTTGCTTAATTTTTATTAAATTGCCCTTTTACAAGGGGGATAATTCATGGTCACTTCAATTTTCAAAGTAATTTAAACAGGGTTGTGCTACATAAAATTGCTCCCAGAAGCTTTGCGAAACACTTTTATATATTTGTGAAACCAAAAAAGGTCTCGCGTTTGCTTAAATTTGATTTATTTGCTCATTTTAAAGGGGCAAATTTCAAGGTCACTTCAATTTTCAAAGTAACCTTTTTAGGGTTGTGATGCATAAAATTGTTCCCAGAAGCTTTGCGAAGTAGTTTTATATATTTCTGAAGCAAAAAAAAGTCTCACGTTTGCTTAATTTTTTATTAAATTGCCCTTTTACAAGGCGGATAATTCATGGTCACTTCAATTTTCAAAGTAATTTAAATAGGATTGTGATACATAAAACTGCTCCCAGAAGCTTTGCGAAACACTTTTATATATTTCTGAAGCCAAAAAAGGTCTCGCGTTTGCTTAAATTTGATTTATTTGCTCATTTTAAAGGGGCAAATTTCAAGGTCACTTCAATTTTCAAAGTAACCTTTTAAGGGTTGTGATACATAAAATTGTTCCCAGAAGCTTTGCGAAGTAGTTTTATATATTTCTGAAGCAAAAAAAAGTCTCGCGTTTGCTTAATTTTTATTAAATTGCCCTTTTACAAGGGGAATAATTCATGGTCACTTCAATTTTCAAAGTAATTTAAATAGGATTGTAATACATAATATTGCTCCCAGAAGCTTTGCGAAACACTTTTATATATTTCTGAAGCCAAAAAAGGTCTCGTGTTTGCTTAAATTTGATTTATTTGCTCATTTTAAAGGGGCAAATTTCAAGGTCACTTCAATTTTCAAAGTTACTTTTTTAGGGTTGTGATACATAAAATTGTTCCCAGTAGCTTTGCGAAGTAGTTTTATATATTTCTGAAGCAAAAAAAAGTCTCGCGTTTTCTTAATTTTTATTAAATTGCCCTTTTACAAGGGGGATAATTCATGGTCACTTCAATTTTCAAAGTAATTTAAATAGGATTGTGATACATAAAACTGCTCCCAGAAGCTTTGCGAAACACTTTTATATATTTCTGAAGCCAAAAAAGGTCTCGCGTTTGCTTAAATTTGATTTATTTGCTCATTTTAAAGGGGCAAATTTCAAGGTCACTTCAATTTTCAAAGTAACTTTTTTGGGGTTGTGATACATAAAATTGTTCCCAGAAGCTTTGCGAAGTAGTTTTATATATTTCTGAAGCAAAAAAAAGTCTCGCGTTTGCTTAATTTTTATTAAATTACCCTTTTACAAGGGGGATAATTCATGGTCACTTCAATTTTCAAAGTAATTTAAATAGGGTTGTGATACATAAAATTGCTCCCAGAAGCTTTGCGAAACACTTTTATATATTTCTGAAGCCAAAAAAGGTCTCGCGTTTGCTTAAATTTGATGTATTTGCTCATTTTAAAGGGGCAAATTTCAAGGTCACTTCAATTTTCAAAGTAACTTTTTTAGGGTTGTGATACATAAAATTGTTCCCAGAAGCTTTGCGAAGTAGTTTTATATATTTCTGAAGCAAACAAAAGTCTCGCGTTTGCTTAATTTTTATTAAATTGCCCTTTTACAAGGGGGATAATTCATGGTCACTTCAATTTTCAAAGTAATTTAAATAGGGTTGTGATACATAACATTGCTCCCAGAAGCTTTGCGAAACACTTTTATATATTTCTGAAGCCAAAAAAGGTCTCGCGTTTGCTTAAATTTGATTTATTTGCTCATTTTAAAGGGGCAAATTTCAAGGTCACTTCAATTTTCAAAGTAACCTTTTTAGAGTTGTGATACATAAAATTGTTCCCAGAAGCTTTGCGAAGTAGTTTTATATATTTCTGTAGCAAAAAAAAGTCTCGCGTTTGCTTAATTTTTATTAAATTGCCCTTTTACAAGGGGGATAATTCATGGTCACTTCAATTTTCAAAGTAATTTAAATAGGGTTGTGCTACATAAAATTGCTCCCAGAAGCTTTGCGAAACACTTTTATATATTTGTGAAACCAAAAAAGGTCTCGCGTTTGCTTAGATTTGATTTATTTGCTCATTTTAAAGGGGCAAATTTCAAGGTCACTTCAATTTTCAAAGTTACTTTTTTAGGGTTGTGATACATAAAATTGTTCCCAGAAGCTTTGCGAAGTAGTTTTATATATTTCTGAAGCCAAAAAAGGTCTCGCGTTTGCTTAAATTTGATTTATTTGCTCATTTTAAAGGGGCAAATTTCAAGGTCACTTCAATTTTCAAAGTAACTTTTTTAGGGTTGTGATACATAAAATTGCTCCCAGAAGCTTTGCGAAACACTTTTATATATTTCTGAAGCCAAAAAAGGTCTCGCGTTTGCTTAAATTTGATTTATTTGCTCATTTAAAAGGGGCAAATTTCAAGGTCACTTCAATTTTCCAACAAACTTTTTTAGGGTTGTGATACATAAAATTGTTCCCAGAAGCTTTGCGAAGTAGTTTTATATATTTCTGAAGCAAAAAAAAGTCTCGCGTTTGCTTAATTTTTATTAAATTGCCCTTTTACAAGGGGGATAATTCATGGTCACTTCAATTTTCAAAGTAATTTAAATAGGATTGTGATACATAAAACTGCTCCCAGAAGCTTTGCGAAACACTTTTATATATTTCTGAAGCCAAAAAAGGTCTTGCGTTTGCTTAAATTTGATTTATTTGCTCATTTTAAAGGGGCAAATTTCAAGGTCACTTCAATTTTCAAAGTAACCTTTTAAGGGTTGTGATACATAAAATTGCTCCCAGAAGCTTTGCGAAACACTTTTATATATTTCTGAAGCCAAAAAAGGTCTCGCATTTGCTTAAATTTGATTTATTTGCTCATTTTAAAGGGGCAAATTTCAAGGTCACTTCAATTTTCAAAGTAACTTTTTTGGGGTTGTGATACATAAAATTGTTCCCAGAAGCTTTGCGAAGTAGTTTTATATATTTCTGAAGCAAAAATAAGTCTCGCGTTTGCTTAATTTTTATTAAATTGCCCTTTTACAAGGGGGATAATTCATGGTCACTTCAATTTTCAAAGTAATTTAAATAGGGTTGTGATACATAAAATTGCTCCCAGAAGCTTTGCGAAACACTTTTATATATTTCTGAAGCCAAAAAAGGTCTCGCGTTTGCTTAAATATGATTTGTTTGCTCATTTTAAAGGGGCAAATTTCAAGGTCACTTCAATTTTCAAATTAACCTTTTTAGGGTTGTGATACATAAAATTGTTCCCAGAAGCTTTGCGAAGTAGTTTTATATATTTCTGAAGCAAAAAAAAGTCTCGCGTTTGCTTAATTTTTATTAAATTGCCCTTTTACAAGGGGGATAATTCATGGTCACTTCAATTTTCAAAGTAATTTAAACAGGGTTGTGCTACATAAAATTGCTCCCAGAAGCTTTGCGAAACACTTTTATATATTTGTAAAACCAAAAAAGGTCTCGCGTTTGCTTAAATTTGATTTATTTGCTCATTTTAAAGGGGCAAATTTCAAGGTCACTTCAATTTTCAAAGTAACCTTTTTAGGGTTGTGATACATAAAATTGTTCCCAGAAGCTTTGCGAAGTAGTTTTATATATTTCTGAAGCAAAAAAAAGTCTCGCGTTTGCTTAATTTTTTATTAAATTGCCCTTTTACAAGGCGGATAATTCATGGTCACTTCAATTTTCAAAGTAATTTAAATAGGATTGTGATACATAAAACTGCTCCCAGAAGCTTTGCAAAACACTTTTATATATTTCTGAAGCCAAAAAAGGTCTCGCGTTTGCTTAAATTTGATTTATTTGCTCATTTTAAAGGGGCAAATTTCAAGGTCACTTCAATTTTCAAAGTAACTTTTTTAGGGTTGTGATACATAAAATTGTTCCCAGTAGCTTTGCGAAGTAGTTTTATATATTTCTGAAGCAAAAAAAAGTCTTGCGTTTGCTTAATTTTTTATTAAATTGCCCTTTTACAAGGGGGATAATTCATGGTCACTTCAATTTTCAAAGTAATTTAAATAGGATTGTGATACATAAAACTGCTCCCAGAAGCTTTGCGAAACACTTTTATATATTTCTGAAGCCAAAAAAGGTCTCGCGTTTGAATAAATTTGATTTATTTGCTCATTTTAAAGGGGCAAATTTCAAGGTCACTTCAATTTTCCAACTAACTTTTTTGGGGTTGTGATACATAAAATTGTTCCCAGAAGCTTTGCGAAGTAGTTTTATATATTTCTGAAGCAAAAAAAAGTCTCGCGTTTGCTTAATTTTTATTAAATTGCCCTTTTACAAGGGGGATAATTCATGGTCACTTCAATTTTCAAAGTAATTTAAATAGGGTTGTGATACATAAAATTGCTCCCAGAAGCTTTGCGAAACACTTTTATATATTTCTGAAGCCAAAAAAGGTCTCGCGTTTGCTTAAATATGATATATTTGCTCATTTTAAAGGGGCAAATTTCAAGGTCACTTCAATTTTCAAAGTAACCTTTTAGGGTTGTGATACATAAAATTGTTCCCAGAAGCTTTGCGAAGTAGTTTTATATATTTCTGAAGCAAAAAAAAGTCTCGCGTTTGCTTAATTTTTATTAAATTGCCCTTTTACAAGGGGGATAATTCATGGTCACTTCAATTTTCAAAGTAATTTAAACAGGGTTGTGCTACATAAAATTGCTCCCAGAAGCTTTGCGAAACACTTTTATATATTTGTGAAACCAAAAAAGGTCTCGCGTTTGCTTAAATTTGATTTATTTGCTCATTTTAAAGGGGCAAATTTCAAGGTCACTTCAATTTTCAAAGTAACCTTTTTAGGGTTGTGATACATAAAATTGTTCCCAGAAGCTTTGCGAAGTAGTTTTATATATTTCTGAAGCAAAAAAAAGTCTCGCGTTTGCTTAATTTTTATTAAATTGCCCTTTTACAAGGCGGATAATTCATGGTCACTTCAATTTTCAAAGTAATTTAAATAGGATTGTGATACATAAAACTGCTCCCAGAAGCTTTGCGAAACACTTTTATATATTTCTGAAGCCAAAAAAGGTCTCGCGTTTGCTTAAATTTGATTTATTTGCTCATTTTAAAGGGGCAAATTTCAAGGTCACTTCAATTTTCAAAGTAACCTTTTAAGGGTTGTGATACATAAAACTGCTCCCAGAAGCTTTGCGAAACACTTTTATATATTTCTGAAGCCAAAAAAGGTCTCGCGTTTGAATAAATTTGATTTATTTGCTCATTTTAAAGGGGCAAATTTCAAGGTCACTTCAATTTTCAAAGTAACTTTTTTGGGGTTGTGATACATAAAATTGTTCCCAGAAGCTTTGCGAAGTAGTTTTATATATTTCTGAAGCAAAAAAAAGTCTCGCGTTTGCTTAATTTTTATTAAATTGCCCTTTTACAAGGGGGATAATTCATGGTCACTTCAATTTTCAAAGTAATTTAAATAGGGTTGTGATACATAAAATTGCTCCCAGAAGCTTTGCGAAACACTTTTATATATTTCTGAAGCCAAAAAAGGTCTCGCGTTTGCTTAAATATGATATATTTGCTCATTTTAAAGGGGCAAATTTCAAGGTCACTTCAATTTTCAAAGTAACCTTTTAGGGTTGTGATACATAAAATTGTTCCCAGAAGCTTTGCGAAGTAGTTTTATATATTTCTGAAGCAAAAAAAAGTCTCGCGTTTGCTTAATTTTTATTAAATTGCCCTTTTACAAGGGGGATAATTCATGGTCACTTCAATTTTCAAAGTAATTTAAACAGGGTTGTGCTACATAAAATTGCTCCCAGAAGCTTTGCGAAACACTTTTATATATTTGTGAAACCAAAAAAGGTCTCGCGTTTGCTTAAATTTGATTTATTTGCTCATTTTAAAGGGGCAAATTTCAAGGTCACTTCAATTTTCAAAGTAACCTTTTTAGGGTTGTGATACATAAAATTGTTCCCAGAAGCTTTGCGAAGTAGTTTTATATATTTCTGAAGCAAAAAAAAGTCTCGCGTTTGCTTAATTTTTATTAAATTGCCCTTTTACAAGGCGGATAATTCATGGTCACTTCAATTTTCAAAGTAATTTAAATAGGATTGTGATACATAAAACTGCTCCCAGAAGCTTTGCGAAACACTTTTATATATTTCTGAAGCCAAAAAAGGTCTCGCGTTTGCTTAAATTTGATTTATTTGCTCATTTTAAAGGGGCAAATTTCAAGGTCACTTCAATTTTCAAAGTAACCTTTTAAGGGTTGTGATACATAAAATTGCTCCCAGAAGCTTTGCGAAACACTTTTATATATTTCTGAAGCCAAAAAAGGTCTCGCGTTTGCTTAAATTTGATTTATTTGCTCATTTTAAAGGGGCAAATTTCAAGGTCACTTCAATTTTCAAAGTAACTTTTTTGGGGTTGTGATACATAAAATTTTTCCCAGAAGCTTTGCGAAGTAGTTTTATATATTTCTGAAGCAAAAATAAGTCTCGCGTTTGCTTAATTTTTATTAAATTGCCCTTTTACAAGGGGGATAATTCATGGTCACTTCAATTTTCAAAGTAATTTAAATAGGGTTGTGATACATAAAATTGCTCCCAGAAGCTTTGCGAAACACTTTTATATATTTCTGAAGCCAAAAAAGGTCTCGCGTTTGCTTAAATATGATTTATTTGCTCATTTTAAAGGGGCAAATTTCAAGGTCACTTCAATTTTCAAATTAACCTTTTTAGGGTTGTGATACATAAAATTGTTCCCAGAAGCTTTGCGAAGTAGTTTTATATATTTCTGAAGCAAAAAAAAGTCTCGCGTTTGCTTAATTTTTATTAAATTGCCCTTTTACAAGGGGGATAATTCATGGTCACTTCAATTTTCAAAGTAATTTAAACAGGGTTGTGCTACATAAAATTGCTCCCAGAAGCTTTGCGAAACACTTTTATATATTTGTAAAACCAAAAAAGGTCTCGCATTTGCTTAAATTTGATTTATTTGCTCATTTTAAAGGGGCAAATTTCAAGGTCACTTCAATTTTCAAAGTAACCTTTTTAGGGTTGTGATACATAAAATTGTTCCCAGAAGCTTTGCGAAGTAGTTTTATATATTTCTGAAGCAAAAAAAAGTCTCGCGTTTGCTTAATTTTTTATTAAATTGCCCTTTTACAAGGCGGATAATTCATGGTCACTTCAATTTTCAAAGTAATTTAAATAGGATTGTGATACATAAAACTGCTCCCAGAAGCTTTGCAAAACACTTTTATATATTTCTGAAGCCAAAAAAGGTCTCGCGTTTGCTTAAATTTGATTTATTTGCTCATTTTAAAGGGGCAAATTTCAAGGTCACTTCAATTTTCAAAGTTACTTTTTTAGGGTTGTGATACATAAAATTGTTCCCAGTAGCTTTGCGAAGTAGTTTTATATATTTCTGAAGCAAAAAAAAGTCTTGCGTTTGCTTAATTTTTTATTAAATTGCCCTTTTACAAGGGGGATAATTCATGGTCACTTCAATTTTCAAAGTAATTTAAATAGGATTGTGATACATAAAACTGCTCCCAGAAGCTTTGCGAAACACTTTTATATATTTCTGAAGCCAAAAAAGGTCTCGCGTTTGAATAAATTTGATTTATTTGCTCATTTTAAAGGGGCAAATTTCAAGGTCACTTCAATTTTCAAAGTAACTTTTTTAGGGTTGTGATACATAAAATTGTTCCCAGAAGCTTTGCGAAGTAGTTTTATATATTTCTGAAGCAAAAAAAAGTCTCGCGTTTGCTTAATTTTTATTAAATTGCCCTTTTACAAGGGGGATAATTCATGGTCACTTCAATTTTCAAAGTAATTTAAATAGGGTTGTGATACATAAAATTGCTCCCAGAAGCTTTTAGAAACACTTTTATATATTTCTGAAGCCAAAAAAGGTCTCGCGTTTGCTTAAATTTGATGTATTTGCTCATTTTAAAGGTGCAAATTTCAAGGTCACTTCAATTTTCAAAGTAACTTTTTTAGGGTTGTGATACATAAAATTGTTCCCAGAAGCTTTGCGAAGTAGTTTTATAAATTTCTGAAGCAAAAAAAGTCTAGCGTTTGCTTAATTTTTATTAAATTACCCTTTTACAAGGGGGATAATTCATGGTCACTTAAATTTTCAAAGTAATTTAAACAGGGTTGTGCTACATAAAATTGCTCCCAGAAGCTTTGCTAAACACTTTTATATATTTCTGAAGCCAAAAAAGGTCTCGCGTTTGCTTAAATTTGATTTATTTGCTCATTTTAAAGGGGCAAATTTCAAGGTCACTTCAATTTTCAAAGTAACTTTTTTAAGGTTGTGATACATAAAATTGCTCCCAGAAGCTTTGCGAAACACTTTTATATATTTCTGAAGCCAAAAAAGGTCTCGCGTTTGCTTAAATTTGATTTATTTGCTCATTTAAAAGGGGCAAATTTCAAGGTCACTTCAATTTTCCAACTAACTTTTTTAGGGTTGTGATACATAAAATTGTTCCCAGAAGCTTTGCGAAGTAGTTTTATATATTTCTGAAGTAAAAAAAAGTCTCGCGTTTGCTTAATTTTTATTAAATGGCCCTTTTACAAGGGGGATAATTCATGGTCACTTCAATTTTCAAAGTAATTTAAATAGGGTTGTGATACATAAAATTGCTCCCAGAAGCTTTGCGAAACACTTTTATATATTTCTGAAGCCAAAAAAGGTCTCGCGTTTGCTTAGATATGATTTATTTGCTCATTTTAAAGGGGCAAATTTCAAGGTCACTTCAATTTTCAAAGTAACCTTTTTAGGGTTGTGATACATAAAATTGTTCCCAGAAGCTTTGCGAAGTAGTTTTATATATTTCTGAAGCAAAAAAAAGTCTCGCGTTTGCTTAATTTTTATTAAATTGCCCTTTTACAAGGGGGATAATTCATGGTCACTTCAATTTTCAAAGTAATTTAAACAGGGTTGTGCTACATAAAATTGCTCCCAGAAGCTTTGCGAAACACTTTTATATATTTGTGAAACCAAAAAAGGTCTCGCGTTTGCTTAAATTTGATTTATTTGCTCATTTTAAAGGGGCAAATTTCAAGGTCACTTCAATTTTCAAAGTAACCTTTTTAGGGTTGTGATACATAAAATTGTTCCCAGAAGCTTTGCGAAGTAGTTTTATATATTTCTGAAGCAAAAAAAAGTCTCGCATTTGCTTAATTTTTATAAAATTGTCCTTTTACAAGGGGGATAATTCATGGTCACTTCAATTTTCAAAGTAATTTAAATAGGGTTGTGATACATAAAATTGCTCCCAGAAGCTTTGCGAAACACTTTTATATATTTCTGAAGCCAAAAAATGTCTCGCGTTTGCTTAAATATGATTTATTTGCTAATTTTAAAGGGGCAAATTTCAAGGTCACTTCAATTTTCAAATTAACCTTTTTAGGGTTGTGATACATAAAATTGTTCCCAGAAGCTTTGCGAAGTAGTTTTATATATTTCTGAAGCAAAAAAAAGTCTCGCGTTTGCTTAATTTTTATTAAATTGCCCTTTTACAAGGGGGATAATTCATTGTCACTTCAATTTTCAAAGTAATTTAAACAGGGTTGTGCTACATAAAATTGCTCCCAGAAGCTTTGCGAAACACTTTTATATATTTGTGAAACCAAAAAAGGTCTCGCGTTTGCTTAAATTTGATTTATTTGCTCATTTTAAAGGGGCAAATTTCAAGGTCACTTCAATTTTCAAAGTAACCTTTTTAGGGTTGTGATACATACAATTTTTCCCAGAAGCTTTGCGAAGTAGTTTTATATATTTCTGAAGCAAAAAAAAGTCTCGCATTTGCTTAATTTTTATTAAATTGTCCTTTTACAAGGGGGATAATTCATGGTCACTTCAATTTTCAAAGTAATTTAAATAGGATTGTGATACATAAAACTGCTCCCAGAAGCTTTGCGAAACACTTTTATATATTTCTGAAGCCAAAAAAGGTCTCGCGTTTGCTTAAATTTGATTTATTTGCTCATTTTAAAGGGGCAAATTTCAAGGTCACTTCAATTTTCAAAGTAACCTTTTAAGGGTTGTGATACATAAAATTGTTCCCAGAAGCTTTGCGAAGTAGTTTTATATATTTCTGAAGCAAAAAAAAGTCTCGCGTTTGCTTAATTTTTATTAAATTGCCCTTTTACAAGGGGAAAAATTCATGGTCACTTCAATTTTCAAAGTAATTTAAATAGGATTGTGATACATAAAACTGCTCCCAGAAGCTTTGCGAAACACTTTTATATATTTCTGAAGCCAAAAAAGGTCTCGTGTTTGCTTAAATTTGATTTATTTGCTCATTTTAAAGGGGCAAATTTCAAGGTCACTTCAATTTTCAAAGTTACTTTTTTAGGGTTGTGATACATAAAATTGTTCCCAGAAGCTTTGCGAAGTAGTTTTATATATTTCTGAAGCAAAAAAAAGTCTCGCGTTTGCTTAATTTTTATTAAATTGCCCTTTTACAAGGGGGATAATTCATGGTCACTTCAATTTTCAAAGTAATTTAAATAGGATTGTGATACATAAAACTGCTCCCAGAAGCTTTGCGAAACACTTTTATATATATCTGAAGCCAAAAAAGGTCTCGCGTTTGCTTAAATATGATTTATTTGCTCATTTTAAAGGGGCAAATTTCAAGGTCACTTCAATTTTCAAATTAACCTTTTTAGGGTTGTGATACATAAAATTGTTCCCAGAAGCTTTGCGAAGTAGTTTTATATATTTCTGAAGCAAAAAAAAGTCTCGCGTTTGCTTAATTTTTATTAAATTGCCCTTTTACAAGGGGGATAATTCATTGTCACTTCAATTTTCAAAGTAATTTAAACAGGGTTGTGCTACATAAAATTGCTCCCAGAAGCTTTGCGAAACACTTTTATATATTTGTGAAACCAAAAAAGGTCTCGCGTTTGCTTAAATTTGATTTATTTGCTCATTTTAAAGGGGCAAATTTCAAGGTCACTTCAATTTTCAAAGTAACCTTTTTAGGGTTGTGATACATAAAATTTTTCCCAGAAGCTTTGCGAAGTAGTTTTATATATTTCTGAAGCAAAAAAAAGTGTCGCATTTGCTTAATTTTTATTAAATTGTCCTTTTACAAGGGGGATAATTCATGGTCACTTCAATTTTCAAAGTAATTTAAATAGGATTGTGATACATAAAACTGCTCCCAGAAGCTTTGCGAAACACTTTTATATATTTCTGAAGCCAAAAAAGGTCTCGCGTTTGCTTAAATTTGATTTATTTGCTCATTTTAAAGGGGCAAATTTCAAGGTCACTTCAATTTTCAAAGTAACCTTTTAAGGGTTGTGATACATAAAATTGTTCCCAGAAGCTTTGCGAAGTAGTTTTATATATTTCTGAAGCAAAAAAAAGTCTCGCGTTTGCTTAATTTTTATTAAATTGCCCTTTTACAAGGGGAATAATTCATGGTCACTTCAATTTTCAAAGTAATTTAAATAGGATTGTGATACATAAAACTGCTCCCAGAAGCTTTGCGAAACACTTTTATATATTTCTGAAGCCAAAAAAGGTCTCGTGTTTGCTTAAATTTGATTTATTTGCTCATTTTAAAGGGGCAAATTTCAAGGTCACTTCAATTTTCAAAGTAACCTTTTAAGGGTTGTGATACATAAAATTGTTCCCAGAAGCTTTGCGAAGTAGTTTTATATATTTCTGAAGCAAAAAAAAGTCTCGCGTTTGCTTAATTTTTATTAAATTGCCCTTTTACAAGGGGAATAATTCATGGTCACTTCAATTTTCAAAGTAATTTAAATAGGATTGTGATACATAAAACTGCTCCCAGAAGCTTTGCGAAACACTTTTATATATTTCTGAAGCCAAAAAAGGTCTCGTGTTTGCTTAAATTTGATTTATTTGCTCATTTTAAAGGGGCAAATTTCAAGGTCACTTCAATTTTCAAAGTTACTTTTTTAGGGTTGTGATACATAAAATGGTTCCCAGAAGCTTTGCGAAGTAGTTTTATATATTTCTGAAGCAAAAAAAAGTCTCGCGTTTGCTTAATTTTTATTAAATTGCCCTTTTACAAGGGGGATAATTCATGGTCACTTCAATTTTCAAAGTAATTTAAATAGGGTTGTGATACATAAAACTGCTCCCAGAAGCTTTGCGAAACACTTTTATATATATCTGAAGCCAAAAAAGGTCTCGCGTTTGCTTAAATTTGATTTATTTGCTCATTTTAAAGGGGCAAATTTCAAGGTCACTTCAATTTTCAAAGTAACTTTTTTGGGGGCTGTGATACATAAAATTGTTCCCAGAAGCTTTGCGAAGTAGTTTTATATATTTCTGTAGCAAAAAAAAGTCTCGCGTTTGCTTAATTTTTATTAAATTACCCTTTTACAAGGGGGATAATTCATGGTCACTTCAATTTTCAAAGTAATTTAAATAGGGTTGTGACACATAAAATTGGTCCCAGAAGCTTTTCGAAACACTTTTATATATTTCTGAAGCCAAAAAAGGTCTCGCGTTTGCTTAAATTTTATTTATTTGCTCATTTTAAAGGGGCAAATTTCAAGGTCACTTCAATTTTCAAAGTAACCTTTTAAGGGTTGTGATACATAAAATTGTTCCCAGAAGCTTTGTGAAGTAGTTTTATATATTTCTGAAGCAAAAAAAAGTCTCGCGTTTGCTTAATTTTTATTAAATTACCCTTTTACAAGGGGAATAATTCATGGTCACTTCAATTTTCAAAGTAATTTAAATAGGATTGTGATACATAAAACTGCTCCCAGAAGCTTTGCGAAGTAGTTTTATATATTTCTGAAGCCAAAAAAGGTCTCGCGTTTGCTTAATTTTTATTAAATTGCCCTTTTACAAGGGGGATAATTCATGGTCACTTCAATTTTCAAAGTAATTTAAATAGGATTGTGATACATAAAACTGCTCCCAGAAGCTTTGCGAAACACTTTTATATATATCTGAAGCCAAAAAAGGTCTCGCGTTTGCTTAAATTTGATTTATTTGCTCATTTTAAAGGGGCAAATTTCAAGGTCACTTCAATTTTCAAAGTAACTTTTTTGGGGTTGTGATACATAAAATTGTTCCCAGAAGCTTTGCGAAGTAGTTTTATATATTTCTGTAGCAAAAAAAAGTCTCGCGTTTGCTTAATTTTTATTAAATTACCCTTTTACAAGGGGGATAATTCATGGTCACTTCAATTTTCAAAGTAATTTAAATAGGGTTGTGATACATAAAATTGCTGCCAGAAGTTTTGCTAAACACTTTTATATATTTCTGAAGCCAAAAAATGTCTCGCGTTTGCTTAAATTTGATTTATTTGCTCATTTTAAAGGGGCAAATTTCAAGGTCACTTCCATTTTCAAAGTAACTTTTTTGGGGTTGTGATACATAAAATTGTTCCCAGAAGCTTTGCGAAGTAGTTTTATATATTTCTGTAGCAAAAAAAAGTCTCGCGTTTGCTTAATTTTTATTAAATTACCCTTTTACAAGGGGGATAATTCATGGTCACTTCAATTTTCAAAGTAATTTAAATAGGGTTGTGATACATAAAATTGCTCCCAGAAGCTTTGCGAAACACTTTTATATATTTCTGAAGCCAAAAAAGGTCTTCCGTTTGCTTAAATTTGATTTATTTGCTCATTTTAAAGGGGTAAATTTCAAGGTCACTTCAATTTTCAAAGTAACTTTTTTAGGGTTGTGATACATAAAATTGTTCCCAGAAGCTTTGCGAAGTAGTTTTATATATTTCTGAAGCAAAAAAAAGTCTCGCGTTTGCTTAATTTTTATTAAATTGCCCTTTTACAAGGGGAATAATTCATGGTCACTTCAATTTTCAAAGTAATTTAAATAGGATTGTGATACATAAAACTGTTCCCAGAAGCTTTGCGAAACACTTTTATATATTTCTGAAGCCAAAAAAGGTCTCGCGTTTGCTTAAATTTGATTTATTTGCTCATTTTAAAGGGGCAAATTTCAAGGTCACTTCAATTTTCAAAGTAACTTTTTTAGGGTTGTGATACATAAAATTGTTCCCAGAAGCTTTGCGAAACACTTTTATATATTTCTGAAGCCAAAAAAGGTCTCGCGTTTGCTTAAATTTGATTTATTTGCTCATTTTAAAGGGGCAAATTTCAAGGTCACTTCAATTTCCAAAGTAACTTTTTTGGGGTTGTGATACATAAAATTGTTCCCAGAAGCTTTGCGAAGTAGTTTTATATATTTCTGTAGCAAAAAAAAGTCTTGCGTTTGCTTAATTTTTATTAAATTACCCTTTTACAAGGGGGATAATTCATGGTCACTTCAATTTTCAAAGTAATTTAAATAGGGTTGTGATACATAAAATTGCTCCCAGAAGCTTTTCGAAACACTTTTATATATTTCTGAAGCCAAAAAAGGTCTCGCGTTTGCTTAAATTTTATTTATTTGCTCATTTTAAAGGGGCAAATTTCAAGGTCACTTCAATTTTCAAAGTAACCTTTTAAGGGTTGTGATACATAAAATTGTTCCCAGAAGCTTTGTGAAGTAGTTTTATATATTTCTGAAGCAAAAAAAAGTCTCGCGTTTGCTTAATTTTTATTAAATTACCCTTTTACAAGGGGAATAATTCATGGTCACTTCAATTTTCAAAGTAATTTAAATAGGATTGTGATACATAAAACTGCTCCCAGAAGCTTTGCGAAGTAGTTTTATATATTTCTGAAGCCAAAAAAGGTCTCGCGTTTGCTTAATTTTTATTAAATTGCCCTTTTACAAGGGGGATAATTCATGGTCACTTCAATTTTCAAAGTAATTTAAATAGGATTGTGATACATAAAACTGCTCCCAGAAGCTTTGCGAAACACTTTTATATATATCTGAAGCCAAAAAAGGTCTCGCGTTTGCTTAAATTTGATTTATTTGCTCATTTTAAAGGGGCAAATTTCAAGGTCACTTCAATTTTCAAAGTAACTTTTTTGGGGTTGTGATACATAAAATTGTTCCCAGAAGCTTTGCGAAGTAGTTTTATATATTTCTGTAGCAAAAAAAAGTCTCGTGTTTGCTTAATTTTTATTAAATTACCCTTTTACAAGGGGGATAATTCATGGTCACTTCAATTTTCAAAGTAATTTAAATAGGGTTGTGATACATAAAATTGCTCCCAGAAGCTTTGCGAAACACTTTTATATATTTCTGAAGCCAAAAAAGGTCTCGCGTTTGCTTAAATTTGATTTATTTGCTCATTTTAAAGGGGCAAATTTCAAGGTCACTTCAATTTTCAAAGTAACTTTTTTGGGGTTGTGTTACATAAAATTGTTCCCAGAAGCTTTGCGAAGTAGTTTTATATATTTCTGTAGCAAAAAAAAGTCTCGCGTTTGCTTAATTTTTATTAAATTACCCTTTTACAAGGGGGATAATTCATGGTCACTTCAATTTTCAAAGTAATTTAAATAGGGTTGTGATACATAAAATTGCTGCCAGAAGCTTTTCGAAACACTTTTATATATTTCTGAAGCCAAAAAAGGTCTCGCGTTTGCTTAAATTTTATTTATTTGCTCATTTTAAAGGGGCAAATTTCAAGGTCACTTCAATTTTCAAAGTAACCTTTTAAGGGTTGTGATACATAAAATTGTTCCCAGAAGCTTTGTGAAGTAGTTTTATATATTTCTGAAGCAAAAAAAAGTCTCGCGTTTGCTTAATTTTTATTAAATTACCCTTTTACAAGGGGAATAATTCATGGTCACTTCAATTTTCAAAGTAATTTAAATAGGATTGTGATACATAAAACTGCTCCCAGAAGCTTTGCGAAACACTTTTATATATTTCTGAAGCCAAAAAAGGTCTCGCGTTTGCTTAATTTTTATTAAATTGCCCTTTTACAAGGGGGATAATTCATGGTCACTTCAATTTTCAAAGTAATTTAAATAGGATTGTGATACATAAAACTGCTCCCAGAAGCTTTGCGAAACACTTTTATATATATCTGAAGCCAAAAAAGGTCTCGCGTTTGCTTAAATTTGATTTATTTGCTCATTTTAAAGGGGCAAATTTCAAGGTCACTTCAATTTTCAAAGTAACTTTTTTGGGGTTGTGATACATAAAATTGTTCCCAGAAGCTTTGCGAAGTAGTTTTATATATTTCTGTAGCAAAAAAAAGTCTCGCGTTTGCTTAATTTTTATTAAATTACCCTTTTACAAGGGGGATAATTCATGGTCACTTCAATTTTCAAAGTAATTTAAATAGGGTTGTGATACATAAAATTGCTGCCAGAAGTTTTGCTAAACACTTTTATATATTTCTGAAGCCAAAAAATGTCTCGCGTTTGCTTAAATTTGATTTATTTGCTCATTTTAAAGGGGCAAATTTCAAGGTCACTTCCATTTTCAAAGTAACTTTTTTGGGGTTGTGATACATAAAATTGTTCCCAGAAGCTTTGCGAAGTAGTTTTATATATTTCTGTAGCAAAAAAAAGTCTCGCGTTTGCTTAATTTTTATTAAATTACCCTTTTACAAGGGGGATAATTCATGGTCACTTCAATTTTCAAAGTAATTTAAATAGGGTTGTGATACATAAAATTGCTCCCAGAAGCTTTGCGAAACACTTTTATATATTTCTGAAGCCAAAAAAGGTCTCGCGTTTGCTTAAATTTGATTTATTTGCTCATATAAAAGGGGCAAATTTCAAGGTCACTTCAATTTTCAAAGTAACTTTTTTGGGGTTGTGATACATAAAACTGTTCCCAGAAGCTTTGCGAAGTAGTTTTATATATTTCTGAAGCAAAAAAAAGTCTCGTGTTTGCTTAATTTTTATTAAATTGCCCTTTTACAAGGGGGATAATTCATGGTCACTTCAATTTTCAAAGTAATTTAAATAGGGTTGTGATACATAAAATTGCTCCCAGAAGCTTTGCGAAACACTTTTATATATTTCTGAAGCCAAAAAAGGTCTCGCGTTTGCTTAAATTTGATTTATTTGCTCATTTTAAAGGGGCAAATTTCAAGGTCACTTCAATTTTCAAAGTAACTTTTTTAGGGTTGTGATACATAAAATTGTTCCCAGAAGCTTTGCGAAGTAGTTTTATATATTTCTGTAGCAAAAAAAAGTCTCGCGTTTGCTTAATTTTTATTAAATTACCCTTTTACAAGGGGGATAATTCATGGTCACTTCAATTTTCAAAGTAATTTAAATAGGGTTGTGATACATAAAATTGCTCCCAGAAGCTTTGCGAAACACTTTTATATATTTCTGAAGCCAAAAAAGGTCTCGCGTTTGCTTAAATTTGATTTATTTGCTCATTTTAAAGGGGCAAATTTCAAGGTCACTTCAATTTTCAAAGTAACTTTTTTGGGGTTGTGATACATAAAATTGTTCCCAGAAGCTTTGCGAAGTAGTTTTATATATTTCTGAAGCAAAAAAAAGTCTCGCGTTTGCTTAATTTTTATTAAATTGTCCTTTTACAAGGGGGATAATTCATGGTCACTTCAATTTTCAAAGTAATTTAAATAGGGTTGTGATACATAAAATTGCTCCCAGAAGCTTTGCGAAACACTTTTATATATTTCTGAAGCCAAAAAAGGTCTCGCGTTTGCTTAAATTTGATTTATTTGCTCATTTTAAAGGGGCAAATTTCAAGGTCACTTCAATTTTCAAAGTAACTTTTTTGGGGTTGTGATACATAGAATTGTTCCCAGAAGCTTTGCGAAACACTTTTATATATTTCTGTAGCAAAAAAAGATCTCGCGTTTGCTTAAATTTGATTTATTTGCTCATTTTAAAGGGGCAAATTTCAAGGTCACTTCAATTTTCAAAGTAACTTTTTTGGGGTTGTGATACATAAAATTGTTCCCAGAAGCTTTGCGAAGTAGTTTTATATATTTCTGTAGCAAAAAAAAGTCTTGCGTTTGCTTAATTTTTATTAAATTACCCTTTTACAAGGGGGATAATTCATGGTCACTTCAATTTTCAAAGTAATTTAAATAGGGTTGTGATACATAAAATTGCTCCCAGAAGCTTTGCGAAACACTTTTATATATTTCTGAAGCCAAAAAAGGTCTCGCGTTTGCTTAAATTTGATTTATTTGCTCATTTTAAAGGGGCAAATTTCAAGGTCACTTCCATTTTCAAAGTAACTTTTTTGGGGTTGTGATACATAAAATTGTTCCCAGAAGCTTTGCGAAGTAGTTTTATATATTTCTGAAGCAAAAAAAAGTCTCGTGTTTGCTTAATTTTTATTAAATTACCCTTTTACAAGGGGGATAATTCATGGTCACTTCAATTTTCAAAGTAATTTAAATAGGGTTGTGATACATAAAATTGCTCCCAGAAGCTTTGCGAAACACTTTTATATATTTCTGAAGCCAAAAAAGGTCTCGCGTTTGCTTAAATTTGATTTATTTGCTCATTTTAAAGGGGCAAATTTCAAGGTCACTTCAATTTTCAAAGTAACTTTTTTGGGGTTGTGATACATAAAATTGTTCCCAGAAGCTTTGCGAAGTAGTTTTATATAAGGAAGACAAGAGTGATTCTATGGATGAACAACTTCTTTATTGGATGGTGGCGACGTTTCGGTATAGATTCTTATACCGTTATAAAGAAGTTGTTCATCCATAGAATCACTCTTGTCTTCCTTATACCATCAACTTCTAGAATGCCACTCAAACAGATAGTTTTATATATTTCTGTAGCAAAAAAAAGTCTCGCGTTTGCTTAATTTTTATTAAATTACCCTTTTACAAGGGGGATAATTCATGGTCACTTCAATTTTCAAAGTAATTTAAATAGGGTTGTGATACATAAAATTGCTCCCAGAAGCTTTGCGAAACACTTTTATATATTTCTGAAGCCAAAAAAGGTCTCGCGTTTGCTTAAATTTGATTTATTTGCTCATATAAAAGGGGAAAATTTCAAGGTCACTTCAATTTTCAAAGTAACTTTTTTGGGGTTGTGATACATAAAATTGTTCCCAGAAGCTTTGCGAAGTAGTTTTATATATTTCTGTAGCAAAAAAAAGTCTCGCGTTTGCTTAATTTTTATTAAATTACCCTTTTACAAGGGGGATAATTCATGGTCACTTCAATTTTCAAAGTAATTTAAATAGGGTTGTGATACATAAAATTGCTCCCAGAAGCTTTGCGAAACACTTTTATATATTTCTGAAGCCAAAAAAGGTCTCGCGTTTGCTTAAATTTGATTTATTTGCTCATTTTAAAGGGGCAAATTTCAAGGTCACTTCCATTTTCAAAGTAACTTTTTTGGGGTTGTGATACATAAAATTGTTCCCAGAAGCTTTGCGAAGTAGTTTTATATATTTCTGTAGCAAAAAAAGTCTCGCGTTTGCTTAATTTTTATTAAATTACCCTTTTACAAGGGGGATAATTCATGGTCACTTCAATTTTCAAAGTAATTTAAATAGGGTTGTGATACATAAAATTGCTCCCAGAAGCTTTGCGAAACACTTTTATATATTTCTGAAGCCAAAAAAGGTCTCGCGTTTGCTTAAATTTGATTTATTTGCTCATTTTAAAGGGGCAAATTTCAAGGTCACTTCAATTTTCAAAGTAACTTTTTTAGGGTTGTGATACATAAAATTGTTCCCAGAAGCTTTGCGAAGTAGTTTTATATATTTCTGAAGCAAAAAAAAGTCTCGCGTTTGCTTAATTTTTATTAAATTACCCTTTTACAAGGGGGATAATTCATGGTCACTTCAATTTTCAAAGTAATTTAAATAGGGTTGTGATACATAAAATTGCTCCCAGAAGCTTTGCGAAACACTTTTATATATTTCTGAAGCCAAAAAAGGTCTCGCGTTTGCTTAAATTTGATTTATTTGCTCATTTTAAAGGGGCAAATTTCAAGGTCACTTCAATTTTCAAAGTAACTTTTTTAGGGTTGTGATACATAAAATTGTTCCCAGAAGCTTTGCGAAGTAGTTTTATATATTTCTGAAGCAAAAAAAAGTCTCGCGTTTGCTTAATTTTTATTAAATTGCCCTTTTACAAGGGGGATAATTCATGGTCACTTCAATTTTCAAAGTAATTTAAATAGGGTTGTGATACATAAAATTGCTCCCAGAAGCTTTGCGAAACACTTTTATATATTTCTGAAGCCAAAAAAGGTCTCGCGTTTGCTTAAATTTGATTTATTTGCTCATTTTAAAGGGGCAAATTTCAAGGTCACTTCCATTTTCAAAGTAACTTTTTTGGGGTTGTGATACATAAAATTGTTCCCAGAAGCTTTGCGAAGTAGTTTTATATATTTCTGTAGCAAAAAAAAGTCTCGCGTTTGCTTAATTTTTATTAAATTACCCTTTTACAAGGGGGATAATTCATGGTCACTTCAATTTTCAAAGTAATTTAAATAGGGTTGTGATACATAAAATTGCTCCCAGAAGCTTTGCGAAACACTTTTATATATTTCTGAAGCCAAAAAAGGTCTCGCGTTTGCTTAAATTTGATTTATTTGCTTATTTTAAAGGGGCAAATTTCAAGGTCACTTCCATTTTCAAAGTAACTTTTTTGGGGTTGTGATACATAAAATTGTTCCCAGAAGCTTTGCGAAGTAGTTTAATATATTTCTGAAGCAAAAAAAAGTCTCGCGTTTGCTTAATTTTTATTAAATTACCCTTTTACAAGGGGGATAATTCATGGTCACTTCAATTTTCAAAGTAATTTAAATAGGGTTGTGATACATAAAATTGCTCCCAGAAGCTTTGCGAAACACTTTTATATATTTCTGAAGCCAAAAAAGGTCTCGCGTTTGCTTAAATTTGATTTATTTGCTCATTTTAAAGGGGCAAATTTCAAGGTCACTTCAATTTTCAAAGTAACTTTTTTAGGGTTGTGATACATAAAATTGTTCCCAGAAGCTTTGCGAAGTAGTTTTATATATTTCTGAAGCAAAAAAAAGTCTCGCGTTTGCTTAATTTTTATTAAATTACCCTTTTACAAGGGGGATAATTCATGGTCACTTAAATTTTCAAAGTAATTTAAATAGGATTGTGATACATAAAATTGCTCCCAGAAGCTTTGCGAAACACTTTTATATATTTCTGAAGCCAAAAAAGGTCTCGCGTTTGCTTAAATTTGATTTATTTGCTCATTTTAAAGGGGCAAATTTCAAGGTCACTTCCATTTTCAAAGTAACTTTTTTGGGGTTGTGATACATAAAATTGTTCCCAGAAGCTTTGCGAAGTAGTTTTATATATTTCTGTAGCAAAAAAAAGTCTCGAGTTTGCTTAATTTTTATTAAATTACCCTTTTACAAGGGGGATAATTCATGGTCACTTCAATTTTCAAAGTAATTTAAATAGGGTTGTGATACATAAAATTGCTCCCAGAAGCTTTGCGAAACAGTTTTATATATTTCTGAAGCCAAAAAGGTCTCGCGTTTTCCTTAAATTTGATTTATTTGCTCATTTTAAAGGGGCAAATTTCAAGGTCACTTCAATTTTCAAAGTAACTTTTTTAGGGTTGTGATACATAAAATTGTTCCCAGAAGCTTTGCGAAGTAGTTTTATATATTTCTGAAGCAAAAAAAAGTCTCGCGTTTGCTTAATTTTTATTAAATTGCCCTTTTACAAGGGGAATAATTCATGGTCACTTCAATTTTCAAAGTAATTTAAATAGGACTGTGATACATAAAACTGCTCCCAGAAGCTTTGCGAAACACTTTTATATATTTCTGAAGCCAAAAAAGGTCTCGCGTTTGCTTAAATTTGATTTATTTGCTCATTTTAAAGGGGCAAATTTCAAGGTCACTTCAATTTTCAAAGTAACTTTTTTAGGGTTGTGATACATAAAATTGTTCCCAGAAGCTTTGCGAAACACTTTTATATATTTCTGAAGCCAAAAAAGGTCTAGCGTTTGCTTGAATTTGATTTATTTGCTCATTTTAAAGGGGCAAATTTCAAGGTCACTTCAATTTTCAAAGTAACTTTTTTGGGGTTGTGATACATAAAATTGTTCCCAGAAGCTTTGCGAAGTAGTTTTATATATTTCTGTAGCAAAAAAAAGTCTTCCGTTTGCTTAATTTTTATTAAATTACCCTTTTACAAGGGGGATAATTCATGGTCACTTCAATTTTCAAAGTAATTTAAATAGGGTTGTGATACATAAAATTGCTCCCAGAAGCTTTGCAAAACACTTTTATATATTTCTGAAGCCAAAAAAGGTCTCGCGTTTGCTTAAATTTGATTTATTTGCTCATTTTAAAGGGGCAAATTTCAAGGTCACTTCAATTTTCAAAGTAACCTTTTTAGGGTTGTGATACATAAAATTGTTCCCAGAAGCTTTGCGAAGTAGTTTTATATATTTCTGAAGCAAAAAAAAGTCTCGTGTTTGCTTAATTTTTATTAAATTGCCCTTTTACAAGGGGGATAATTCATGGTCACTTCAATTTTCAAAGTAATTTAAATAGGGTTGTGATACATAAAATTGCTCCCAGAAGCTTTGCAAAACACTTTTATATATTTCTGAAGCCAAAAAAGGTCTCGCGTTTGCTTAAATTTGATTTATTTGCTCATTTTAAAGGGGCAAATTTCAATTTCACTTCAATTTTCAAAGTAACTTTTTTGGGGTTGTGATACATAAAATTGTTCCCAGAAGCTTTGCGAAGTAGTTTTATATATTTCTGAAGCAAAAAAAAGTCTCGTGTTTGCTTAATTTTTATTAAATTGCCCTTTTACAAGGGGGATAATTCATGGTCACTTCAATTTTCAAAGTAATTTAAATAGGGTTGTGATACATAAAATTGCTCCCAGAAGCTTTGCGAAACACTTTTATATATATCTGAAGCCAAAAAAAGTCTCGCGTTTGCTTAAATTTGATTAAATTTGCTCATTTTAAAGGGGCAAATTTCAAGGTCACTTCAATTTTCAAAGTAACTTTTTTGGGGTTGTGATACATAAAATTGTTCCCAGAAGCTTTGCGAAGTAGTTTTATATATTTCTGTAGCAAAAAAAAGTCTCGCGTTTGCTTAATTTTTATTAAATTGCCCTTTTACAAGGGGAATAATTCATGGTCACTTCAATTTTCAAAGTAATTTAAAGGATTGTGATACATAAAACTGCTCCCAGAAGCTTTGCGAAACACTTTTATATATTTCTGAAGCCAAAAAAGGTCTCGCGTTTGCTTAAATTTGATTTATTTGCTCATTTTAAAGGGGCAAATTTCAAGGTCACTTCAATTTTCAAAGTAACTTTTTTGGGGTTGTGATACATAAAATTGTTCCCAGAAGCTTTGCGAAACACTTTTATATATTTCTGAAGCCAAAAAAGGTCTCGCGTTTGCTTAAATTTGATTTATTTGCTCATTTTAAAGGGGCAAATTTCAAGGTCACTTCAATTTTCAAAGTAACCTGTTTAGGGTTGTGATACATAAAATTGTTCCCAGAAGCTTTGCGAAGTAGTTTTATGTATTTCTGAAGCAAAAAAAAGTCTCGTGTTTGCTTAATTTTTATTAAATTGCCCTTTTACAAGGGGGATAATTCATGGTCACTTCAATTTTCAAAGTAATTTAAATAGGGTTGTGATACATAAAATTGCTCCCAGAAGCTTTGCGAAACACTTTTATATATTTCTGAAGCCAAAAAAGGTCTCGCGTTTGCTTAAATTTGATTTATTTGCTCATTTTAAAGGGGCAAATTTCAAGGTCACTTCAATTTTCAAAGTAACCTTTTTAGGGTTGTGATACATAAAATTGTTCCCAGAAGCTTTGCGAAGTAGTTTTATATATTTCTGAAGCAAAAAAAAGTCTCGTGTTTGCTTAATTTTTATTAAATTGCACTTTTACAATGGGGGATAATTCATGGTCACTTCAATTTTCAAAGTAATTTAAATAGGGTTGTGATACATAAAATTGCTCCCAGAAGCTTTGCGAAACACTTTTATATATTTCTGAAGCCAAAAAAGGTCTCGCGTTTGCTTAAATTTGATTTATTTGCTCATTTTAAAGGGGCAAATTTCAAGGTCACTTCAATTTTCAAAGTAACTTTTTTGGGGTTGTGATACATAAAATTGTTCCCAGAAGCTTTGCGAAGTAGTTTTATATATTTCTGAAGCAAAAAAAAGTCTCGTGTTTGCTTAATTTTTATTAAATTGCCCTTTTACAAGGGGGATAATTCATGGTCACTTCAATTTTCAAAGTAATTTAAATAGGGTTGTGATACATAAAATTGCTCCCAGAAGCTTTGCGAAACACTTTTATATATTTCTGAAGCCAAAAAAGGTCTCGCGTTTGCTTAAATTTGATTTATTTGCTCATTTTAAAGGGGCAAATTTCAAGGTCACTTCAATTTTCAAAGTAACTTTTTTGGGGTTGTGATACATAAAATTGTTCCCAGAAGCTTTGCGAAGTAGTTTTATATATTTCTGTAGCAAAAAAAAGTCTCGCGTTTGCTTAATTTTTATTAAATTGCCCTTTTACAAGGGGGATAATTCATGGTCACTTCAATTTTCAAAGTAATTTAAATAGGATTGTGATACATAAAACTGCTCCCAGAAGCTTTGCGAAACACTTTTATATATTTCTGAAGCCAAAAAAGGTCTCGCGTTTGCTTAAATTTGATTTATTTGCTCATTTTAAAGGGGCAAATTTCAAGGTCACTTCAATTTTCAAAGTAACTTTTTTAGGGTTGTGATACATAAAATTGTTCCCAGAAGCTTTGCGAAACACTTTTATATATTTCTGAAGCCAAAAAAGGTCTCGCGTTTGCTTAAATTTGATTTATTTGCTCATTTTAAAGGGGCAAATTTCAAGGTCACTTCAATTTTCAAAGTAACTTTTTTAGGGTTGTGATACATAAAATTGTTCCCAGAAGCTTTGCGAAGTAGTTTTATATATTTCTGAAGCAAAAAAAAGTCTTGCGTTTGCTTAATTTTTATTAAATTACCCTTTTACAAGGGGGATAATTCATGGTCACTTCAATTTTCAAAGTAATTTAAATAGGGTTGTGATACATAAAATTGCTCCCAGAAGCTTTGCGAAACACTTTTATATATTTCTGAAGCCAAAAAAGGTCTCGCGTTTGCTTAAATTTGATTTATTTGCTCATTTTAAAGGGGCAAATTTCAAGGTCACTTCAATTTTCAAAGTAACTTTTTTAGGGTTGTGATACATAAAATTGTTCCCAGAAGCTTTGCGAAGTAGTTTTATATATTTCTGAAGCAAAAAAAAGTCTCGTGTTTGCTTAATTTTTATTAAATTGCCCTTTTACAAGGGGGATAATTCATGGTCACTTCAATTTTCAAAGTAATTTAAATAGGGTTGTGATACATAAAATTGCTCCCAGAAGCTTTGCGAAACACTTTTATATATTTCTGAAGCAAAAAAAGGTCTCGCGTTTGCTTAAATTTGATTTATTTGCTCATTTTAAAGGGGCAAATTTCAATGTCACTTCAATTTTCAAAGTAACTTTTTTGGGGTTGTGATACATAAAATTGTTCCCAGAAGCTTTGCGAAGTAGTTTTATATATTTCTGAAGCAAAAAAAAGTCTCGTGTTTGCTTAATTTTTATTAAATTGCCCTTTTACAAGGGGGATAATTCATGGTCACTTCAATTTTCAAAGTAATTTAAATAGGGTTGTGATACATAAAATTGATCCCAGAAGCTTTGCGAAACATTTTTATATATTTCTGAAGCCAAAAAAGGTCTCGCGTTTGCTTAAATTTGATTTATTTGCTCATTTTAAAGGGGCAAATTTCAAGGTCACTTCAATTTTCAAAGTAACTTTTTTGGGGTTGTGATACATAAAATTGTTCCCAGAAGCTTTGCGAAGTAGTTTTATATATTTCTGTAGCAAAAAAAAGTCTCGCGTTTGCTTAATTTTTATTAAATTACCCTTTTACAAGGGGGATAATTCATGGTCACTTCAATTTTCAAAGTAATTTAAATAGGGTTGTGATACATAAAATTGCTCCCAGAAGCTTTGCGAAACACTTTTATATATTTCTGAAGCCAAAAAAGGTCTCGCGTTTGCTTAAATTTGATTTATTTGCTCATTTTAAAGGGGAAAATTTCAAGGTCACTTCAATTTTCAAAGTAACTTTTTTGGGGTTGTGATACATAAAATTGTTCCCAGAAGCTTTGCGAAGTAGTTTTATATATTTCTGTAGCAAAAAAAAGTCTCGCGTTTGCTTAATTTTTATCAAATTGCCCTTTTACAAGGGGGATAATTCATGGTCACTTCAATTTTCAAAGTAATTTAAATAGGGTTGTGATACATAAAATTGCTCCCAGAAGCTTTGCGAAACACTTTTATATATTTCTGAAGCCAAAAAAGGTCTCGCGTTTGCTTAAATTTGATTTATTTGCTCATTTTAAAGGGGCAAATTTCAAGGTCACTTCAATTTTCAAAGTAACTTTTTTAGGGTTGTGATACATAAAATTGTTCCCAGGAGCTTTGCGAAGTAGTTTTATATATTTCTGAAGCAAAAAAAAGTCTCGCGTTTGCTTAATTTTTATTAAATTGCCCTTTTACAAGGGGGATAATTCATGGTCACTTCAATTTTCAAAGTAATTTAAATAGGATTGTGATACATAAAATTGCTCCCAGAAGCTTTGCGAAACACTTTTATATATATCTGAAGCCAAAAAAGGTCTCGCGTTTGCTTAAATTTGATTTATTTGCTCATTTTAAAGGGGCAAATTTCAAGGTCACTTCAATTTTCAAAGTAACTTTTTTGGGGTTGTGATACATAAAATTGTTCCCAGAAGCTTTGCGAAGTAGTTTTATATATTTCTGAAGCAAAAAAAAGTCTCGCGTTTGCTTAATTTTTATTAAATTGCCCTTTTACAAGGGGGATAATTCATGGTCACTTCAATTTTCAAAGTAATTTAAATAGGATTGTGATACATAAAATTGCTCCCAGAAGCTTTGCGAAACACTTTTATATATATCTGAAGCCAAAAAAGGTCTCGCGTTTGCTTAAATTTGATTTATTTGCTCATTTTAAAGGGGCAAATTTCAAGGTCACTTCAATTTTCAAAGTAACTTTTTTAGGGTTGTGATACATAAAATTGTTCCCAGAAGCTTTGCGAAGTAGTTTTATATATTTCTGAAGCAAAAAAAAGTCTCGTGTTTGCTTAATTTTTATTAAATTGCCCTTTTACAAGGGGGATAATTCATGGTCACTTCAATTTTCAAAGTAATTTAAATAGGGTTGTGATACATAAAATTGCTCCCAGAAGCTTTGCGAAACACTTTTATATATTTCTGAAGCCAAAAAAGGTCTCGCGTTTGCTTAAATTTGATTTATTTGCTCATTTTAAAGGGGCAAATTTCAAGGTCACTTCAATTTTCAAAGTAACTTTTTTGGGGTTGTGATACATAAAATTGTTCCCAGAAGCTTTGCGAAGTAGTTTTATATATTTCTGTAGCAAAAAAAAGTCTCGCGTTTGCTTAATTTTTATTAAATTGCCCTTTTACAAGGGGGATAATTCATGGTCACTTCAATTTTCAAAGTAATTTAAATAGGATTGTGATACATAAAACTGCTCCCAGAAGCTTTGCGAAACACTTTTATATATTTCTGAAGCCAAAAAAGGTCTCGCGTTTGCTTAAATTTGATTTATTTGCTCATTTTAAAGGGGCAAATTTCAAGGTCACTTCAATTTTCAAAGTAACTTTTTTAGGGTTGTGATACATAAAATTGTTCCCAGAAGCTTTGCGAAACACTTTTATATATTTCTGAAGCCAAAAAAGGTCTCGCGTTTGCTTAAATTTGATTTATTTGCTCATTTTAAAGGGGCAAATTTCAAGGTCACTTCAATTTTCAAAGTAACTTTTTTGGGGTTGTGATACATAAAATTGTTCCCAGAAGCTTTGCGAAGTAGTTTTATATATTTCTGAAGCAAAAAAAAGTCTTGCGTTTGCTTAATTTTTATTAAATTACCCTTTTACAAGGGGGATAATTCATGGTCACTTCAATTTTCAAAGTAATTTAAATAGGGTTGTGATACATAAAATTGCTCCCAGAAGCTTTGCGAAACACTTTTATATATTTCTGAAGCCAAAAAAGGTCTCGCGTTTGCTTAAATTTGATTTATTTGCTCATTTTAAAGGGGCAAATTTCAAGGTCACTTCAATTTTCAAAGTAACTTTTTTAGGGTTGTGATACATAAAATTGTTCCCAGAAGCTTTGCGAAGTAGTTTTATATATTTCTGAAGCAAAAAAAAGTCTCTTGTTTGCTTAATTTTTATTAAATTGCCCTTTTACAAGGGGGATAATTCATGGTCACTTCAATTTTCAAAGTAATTTAAATAGGGTTGTGATACATAAAATTGCTCCCAGAAGCTTTGCGAAACACTTTTATATATTTCTGAAGCCAAAAAAGGTCTCGCGTTTGCTTAAATTTGATTTATTTGCTCATTTTAAAGGGGCAAATTTCAATGTCACTTCAATTTTCAAAGTAACTTTTTTGGGGTTGTGATACATAAAATTGTTCCCAGAAGCTTTGCGAAGTAGTTTTATATATTTCTGAAGCAAAAAAAAGTCTCGTGTTTGCTTAATTTTTATTAAATTGCCCTTTTACAAGGGGGATAATTCATGGTCACTTCAATTTTCAAAGTAATTTAAATAGGGTTGTGATACATAAAATTGCTCCCAGAAGCTTTGCGAAACACTTTTATATATTTCTGAAGCCAAAAAAGGTCTCGCGTTTGCTTAAATTTGATTTATTTGCTCATTTTAAAGGGGCAAATTTCAAGGTCACTTCAATTTTCAAAGTAACTTTTTTGGGGTTGTGATACATAAAATTGTTCCCAGAAGCTTTGCGAAGTAGTTTTATATATTTCTGTAGCAAAAAAAAGTCTCGCGTTTGCTTAATTTTTATTAAATTACCCTTTTACAAGGGGGATAATTCATGGTCACTTCAATTTTCAAAGTAATTTAAATAGGGTTGTGATACATAAAATTGCTCCCAGAAGCTTTGCGAAACACTTTTATATATTTCTGAAGCCAAAAAAGGTCTCGCGTTTGCTTAAATTTGATTTATTTGCTCATTTTAAAGGGGAAAATTTCAAGGTCACTTCAATTTTCAAAGTTACTTTTTTGGGGTTGTGATACATAAAATTGTTCCCAGAAGCTTTGCGAAGTAGTTTTATATATTTCTGTAGCAAAAAAAAGTCTCGCGTTTGCTTAATTTTTATTAAATTGCCCTTTTACAAGGGGGATAATTCATGGTCACTTCAATTTTCAAAGTAATTTAAATAGGGTTGTGATACATAAAATTGCTCCCAGAAGCTTTGCGAAACACTTTTATATATTTCTGAAGCCAAAAAAGGTCTCGCGTTTGCTTAAATTTGATTTATTTGCTCATTTTAAAGGGGCAAATTTCAAGGTCACTTCAATTTTCAAAGTAACTTTTTTAGGGTTGTGATACATAAAATTGTTCCCAGGAGCTTTGCGAAGTAGTTTTATATATTTCTGAAGCAAAAAAAGTCTCGCGTTTGCTTAATTTTTATTAAATTGCCCTTTTACAAGGGGGATAATTCATGGTCACTTCAATTTTCAAAGTAATTTAAATAGGGTTGTGATACATAAAATTGCTCCCAGAAGCTTTGCGAAACACTTTTATATATTTCTGAAGCCAAAAAAGGTCTCGCGTTTGCTTAAATTTGATTTATTTGCTCATTTTAAAGGGGCAAATTTCAAGGTCACTTCAATTTTCAAAGTAACTTTTTTGGGGTTGTGATACATAAAATTGTTCCCAGAAGCTTTGCGAAGTAGTTTTATATATTTCTGTAGCAAAAAAAAGTCTCGCGTTTGCTTAATTTTTCTTAAATTACCCTTTTACAAGGGGGATAATTCATGGTCACTTCAATTTTCAAAGTAATTTAAATAGGGTTGTGATACATAAAATTGCTCCCAGAAGCTTTGTGAAACACTTTTATATATTTCTGAAGCCAAAAAAGGTCTCGCGTTTGCTTAAATTTGATTTATTTGCTCACTTTAAAGGGGCAAATTTCAAGGTCACTTCAATTTTCAAAGTAACTTTTTTAGGGTTGTGATACATAAAATTGTTCCCAGAAGCTTTGCGAAGTAGTTTTATATATTTCTGAAGCAAAAAAAAGTCTCGCGTTTGCTTAATTTTTATTAAATTGCCCTTTTACAAGGGGAATAATTCATGGTCACTTCAATTTTCAAAGTAATTTAAATAGGATTGTGATACATAAAACTGCTCCCAGAAGCTTTGCGAAACACTTTTATATATTTCTGAAGCCAAAAAAGGTCTCGCGTTTGCTTAAATTTGATTTATTTGCTCATTTTAAAGGGGCAAATTTCAAGGTCACTTCAATTTTCAAAGTAACTTTTTTAGGGTTGTGATACATAAAATTGTTCCCAGAAGCTTTGCGAAACACTTTTATATATTTCTGAAGCCAAAAAAGGTCTCGCGTTTGCTTAAATTTGATTTATTTGCTCATTTTAAAGGGGCAAATTTCAAGGTCACTTCAATTTTCAAAGTAACTTTTTTGGGGTTGTGATACATAAAATTGTTCCCAGAAGCTTTGCGAAGTAGTTTTATATATTTCTGTAGCAAAAAAAAGTCTTGCGTTTGCTTAATTTTTATTAAATTACCCTTTTACAAGGGGGATAATTCATGGTCACTTCAATTTTCAAAGTAATTTAAATAGGGTTGTGATACATAAAATTGCTCCCAGAAGCTTTGCGAAACACTTTTATATATTTCTGAAGCCAAAAAAGGTCTCGCGTTTGCTTAAATTTGATTTATTTGCTCATTTTAAAGGGGCAAATTTCAAGGTCACTTCAATTTTCAAAGTAACCTTTTTAGGGTTGTGATACATAAAATTGTTCCCAGAAGCTTTGCGAAGTAGTTTTATATATTTCTGAAGCAAAAAAAAGTCTCGCGTTTGCTTAATTTTTATTAAATTGCCCTTTTACAAGGGGGATAATTCATGGTCACTTCAATTTTCAAAGTAATTTAAATAGGGTTGTGATACATAAAATTGCTCCCAGAAGCTTTGCGAAACACTTTTATATATATCTGAAGCCAAAAAAGGTCTCGCGTTTGCTTAAATTTGATTTATTTGCTCATTTTAAAGGGGCAAATTTCAAGGTCACTTCAATTTTCAAAGTAACTTTTTTGGGGTTGTGATACATAAAATTGTTCCCAGAAGCTTTGCGAAGTAGTTTTATATATTTCTGAAGCAAAAAAAAGTCTTGCGTTTGCTTAATTTTTATTAAATTACCCTTTTACAAGGGGGATAATTCATGGTCACTTCAATTTTCAAAGTAATTTAAATAGGGTTGTGATACATAAAATTGCTCCCAGAAGCTTTGCGAAACACTTTTATATATTTCTGAAGCCAAAAAAGGTCTCGCGTTTGCTTAAATTTGATTTATTTGCTCATTTTAAAGGGGCAAATTTCAAGGTCACTTCAATTTTCAAAGTAACTTTTTTAGGGTTGTGATACATAAAATTGTTCCCAGAAGCTTTGCGAAGTAGTTTTATATATTTCTGAAGCAAAAAAAAGTCTCGTGTTTGCTTAATTTTTATTAAATTGCCCTTTTACAAGGGGGATAATTCATGGTCACTTCAATTTTCAAAGTAATTTAAATAGGGTTGTGATACATAAAATTGCTCCCAGAAGCTTTGCGAAACACTTTTATATATTTCTGAAGCCAAAAAAGGTCTCGCGTTTGCTTAAATTTGATTTATTTGCTCATTTTAAAGGGGCAAATTTCAATGTCACTTCAATTTTCAAAGTAACTTTTTTGGGGTTGTGATACATAAAATTGTTCCCAGAAGCTTTGCGAAGTAGTTTTATATATTTCTGAAGCAAAAAAAAGTCTCGTGTTTGCTTAATTTTTATTAAATTGCCCTTTTACAAGGGGGATAATTCATGGTCACTTCAATTTTCAAAGTAATTTAAATAGGGTTGTGATACATAAAATTGCTCCCAGAAGCTTTGCGAAACACTTTTATATATTTCTGAAGCCAAAAAAGGTCTCGCGTTTGCTTAAATTTGATTTATTTGCTCATTTTAAAGGGGCAAATTTCAAGGTCACTTCAATTTTCAAAGTAACTTTTTTGGGGTTGTGATACATAAAATTGTTCCCAGAAGCTTTGCGAAGTAGTTTTATATATTTCTGTAGCAAAAAAAAGTCTCGCGTTTGCTTAATTTTTATTAAATTACCCTTTTACAAGGGGGATAATTCATGGTCACTTCAATTTTCAAAGTAATTTAAATAGGGTTGTGATACATAAAATTGCTCCCAGAAGCTTTGCGAAACACTTTTATATATTTCTGAAGCCAAAAAAGGTCTCGCGTTTGCTTAAATTTGATTTATTTGCTCATTTTAAAGGGGAAAATTTCAAGGTCACTTCAATTTTCAAAGTAACTTTTTTAGGGTTGTGATACATAAAATTGTTCCCAGAAGCTTTGCGAAGTAGTTTTATATATTTCTGTAGCAAAAAAAAGTCTCGCGTTTGCTTAATTTTTATTAAATTACCCTTTTACAAGGGGGATAATTCATGGTCACTTCAATTTTCAAAGTAATTTAAATAGGATTGTGATACATAAAATTGCTCCCAGAAGCTTTGCGAAACACTTTTATATATATCTGAAGCCAAAAAAGGTCTCGCGTTTGCTTAAATTTGATTTATTTGCTCATTTTAAAGGGGCAAATTTCAAGGTCACTTCAATTTTCAAAGTAACTTTTTTAGGGTTGTGATACATAAAATTGTTCCCAGAAGCTTTGCGAAGTAGTTTTATATATTTCTGAAGCAAAAAAAAGTCTCGCGTTTGCTTAATTTTTTATTAAATTGCCCTTTTACAAGGGGAATAATTCATGGTCACTTCAATTTTCAAAGTAATTTAGATAGGATTGTGATACATAAAACTGCTCCCAGAAGCTTTGCGAAACACTTTTATATATTTCTGAAGCCAAAAAAGGTCTCGCGTTTGCTTAAATTTGATTTATTTGCTCATTTTAAAGGGACAAATTTCAAGGTCACTTCAATTTTCAAAGTAACTTTTTTAGGGTTGTGATACATAAAATTGTTCCCAGAAGCTTTGCGAAA